>JADLZK010004377.1:0-177759 GCA_015847255.1 Hyparrhenia diplandra | reverse complement strand
AGAAAGCAAGAGTAGTTTTGTTTCATTTCACTTCCGTGCCAGGGGACACTTGTAGCGAGTGTGGGTTGGACTTCAAATATGTATTCAAATCAGGAAATTTGCCAAAGAAAGGAGGACCAGGACCTAAGCTACGAAGACAAATATGGACGTCCCTCGGGTCCGGACTCGAATAGGGATGACAACAACACCGTTGAGACGCTTGCGGCCCTCGGCAGATTATTATAATGTCAAATAAGAAGTCTTAAGCGCTAGCCATGTCCATGACCGAGCTCGAGACCTATATGGAAGATTATTAATTATTATAGTCCTACGGCCACGAGCCCCTCTCGTCGATGTTAGCGGGACAACTACGGCTACTACTACTATTCACTTGGACCGACCGCGGAAGGAGGCACACCGGCTCTACGATTGCGGGGGTTAGATCCTTTTGAGCACCTCAGAACGTTGTGGAGAGTCTTAGCATCCGATTTTACACCTTGAAAAATAGAATAGCCAACAAGATATGAGTACTACAGGGAGCTAATAAACCATTGCTTCTTCATGTATATAATTATTAACAAGAAAATATGTTACCTCCACAAGTTGTCGGAAAATGTCTTTTCTTCACTTTCATTGAGTTTTTCACCCTAAAGAATAGAATAGCCAACAAGATATATGAGTACTATAGGGAGCTAAACTATTGCTTCCTAGCAAATTCATGTATACATTTAACAAGAAATGATATAGCATCTACAAGAGTTTGCTAAACTAGTTTGCCATCCTTGGATTTTATGCAAAACAAAAAAAAAGTCGGCTTATCTTATTTCAAAACATAATACTATTCAATCAGTAAACATATTCAATATGTAGTAGTAGTATCGTAGAGTGTTTGATGTCGACACCATGACCCCACTCCGCACCCTTAATGTAGGGCTTATACATTTTTGCTTCTTAAATCTTCTAAGGGCGATTGTAACTTGTGTACTATTTCGAATTTGAAATAGAGTTTGGATTAAGAGCCCTTTTACAATGCTTGGAAACGCTTCCCAACGCTTCGTGAGGCTTCCCTATGCCGGTCTGAGAATAATTGTTTTCGTTGATTTAATTTGCTTAAGGGCATTACGGTCTATTTGCACCTCCCTCCCGCCCACCCCTAGGCCCCGCCCACCCCGTCTTTGCGGCCCATGGCCACTCGCGCCCATCGTCCCCGCCCTCGCCCTCTTCCTCTCACGCCGCCGCCGCTCGCCCTCGCCATCGCCGCTGCGTTGGCCTCCCACCCCTCTCCCCCGCCATCGCCTTGCCCCCGCCCGTCTCTTGCCATGGCGGCCTCCCCGCCCTCCCAAAAATCTTAGCCGAGGCGCGCACCTGAACAACGGCGCCCCCACAGGAAGCGGCACGGTTCCGGTTACCCGCGGATCCGCTGCTCTCCCTCGTCTCCAACTGGATTCAACGCGGCGCCCGAGACGGCGAGCTCCTTCATCTTTACACGGCAGCCGTGGACGCGTTACCAAGATCAGCAATCAAGGTGTGTGCCCTGTGGGAACGTGATTCGATTATGCATAAATGTTGAAAACTACCTGTGGGAACGACTAGTCCTGTCATTTAGTGCAGTGGCACCAACAGCACTGTTATTTTGCCTAACAATCATCAATTCCATAACATCCACTCATTTTAATGGTTGATTAGTCTTCCTGTGTTCCCTCAAATTGAGTTTCTGTGTGTATCTCATCTATTAAATAAATGTTTATTTGGGAAAGATTTGTTTACGGCAAGTTTGGTTAGTTTGTGTCATCTATAACTCTTATATAGGAGATTCCCACTACCGCTCCTAGAGAGTTCTCACCGACGATTGGCCCACGCCATCGAGAACTCCTACATACCAGAGCAGCCTGTTCGTTTTATCACCAAGAGTCCTACCCCTTCCTCATCAACGCCGCCGTCGAATGCTGGCCGTTATCCCTGACCCCTCACCTACGCAGAGAACGACGCGGCCTTTCCCCTTCCCTCAGCGCGGCCTCTTCCCCTGCCACTCCTCCACCCGCACCGCCTATCTTCGACGGTCGGCATGCCACTCAGGCCGCCGTATATACAGACCAATTTCCACACCGCGTTTGGCCATTCCTTTTCGTTTCAGCTGTGCCCGACCCCAACGC
Organism: Hyparrhenia diplandra; assembly: GCA_015847255.1. Classification (NCBI taxonomy): domain Eukaryota; kingdom Viridiplantae; phylum Streptophyta; class Magnoliopsida; order Poales; family Poaceae; genus Hyparrhenia; species Hyparrhenia diplandra. The sequence continues at coordinate 175,627 of JADLZK010004377.1, read as the reverse complement.
CGCGCCGTGCCGCGCCGTCCCCGCGATAGAGGAGAATCCCAAATTCTCCATCCCCATGGCAACGCGCACGCCGCCGCAGTCTTCTTCGACCGGATCCATGACGGTGACGATCGATCCGTCCCCTCATCGGCGTCCTCGACCTCAGCCCCGCCCCCGGCGGCCGCGGCCGCGCCGGCGCCGGTGCCGGCCCCGAGTCGATGGTGCTGCGCCTGAAGCGACGTGCCAAGAAGAAGGAAAGGTGGACAACGAGGGCCTCGGCGGCAGACTGTAGCGATGATGAGGTGCTCCGCCCGCAATAGCTCGAAGAAGTGCTGCATATTCCTTCGACGAGGACTGCAGCGACGATGAGGCCCCCGGCGGTGGTGGCGGCCACCGGTGGTCCGGTGCCCTCACCCTCATGGTGACGCCGGCGAGGGGACAAGTGGTGGCGGCGGGTGCTCGTCGTCTTCCCATGACCATGGCCATGGCCACCACTGATCTCCGTGCGGGTTATTGGACCCTTCTCCATCTTTAGGTATTGGGCGACAATCGATCGATGATTATGTTTAATTTGGCCTGATGTAAAGAAGCCCGCCCCGTCTAGCCGCTTGCGGAGGTGAAGCATACAGGAAGCCCCGCCCCCTCCACCCGGCCATGGCTGGGCACGACCCCGGGTGGTGCGGCCCCAGCAGGCGCAGCTACAATGGCCGAGTGTGACCCGATGGGCACGGCTACGGAGCGGTGCCGTAGAGGGGCTAGGCTAGAGTCCGTGTGAGCTGTGGGATGTCGTCATCCGCGTTGCTACTTGCCTCAACTTCTGATTTCGTTCTCCATCACTCCATGGTTTCTTTCAGGACAGAGCTAGCGTTTCGGATGGAGCAGCAGGCGATCTATGGCTTTCTCGGCGAACTACAGGTAACCTGCGGCTCAGTTTCTTATCACAGATTAGCAGTATGTCTTGAACTCTGAAAAAACACTGGTCCTTTATAGTTACAATTCTGCAGGCCTGAAGAAATGAGCAAGTACAGAGAAGTTGTTCTTTCTCTGTTGTGACAATTCTGCGCGTGGATTTGGCATTGGATACGAGCATAGCGTGATGAACGAACCAGAAGTGTATGATCATTAGCTGTGGGATTTTTTATTCGTTTATTACAAATTCTGCTGTTGACCAGAAGGCTTGCATTGTTTCTGCTTTATGTCTATTTTTTAGCTGGGTGGAGGATAGATAGGTTGTGCCTTAACAACTAGATGTTGACTGTTCAATATGGATAAGCTTGAAATTAATTTTAAATTCCTCTTAGGTAGATTAAATTTACTTTTGCATACCCGCAGTAACGCGCGGGGAATTCTATAATAAGATCCACTATCATGTAGAGATGATATCATGAAATCCTCTCGAATGATCGTTGCATTTTTTTTAATTCCCGCAGCAACGCGGGAGATTCCTCTAGTTTTCAGATGTCAAAACTCCATACATATCTTACAGATCAGCTATCATTATAATATAATTGCCTTTGCACCAATGATTCAGAGAGTTAGTGTTATACACCCTAATTAATTATCATACTAGCATTTCTGTTCTTAAAACCATCAGCTAGCTATGGGTTTGCTCGGTCAAGTGCCCGATAGTTGACCCTTGGGTTTGCTCAGTCATGTTCTTGGTCCCACTCTACGGAAAACCATGATTAGAAATACAAATTATATAAACAGAGAAAGCCAGTATTTTCAGGTAGGCCTGTAGTTCCACCTGTCATGCACACATGCTACAGATCGAACTGTGAATCATTTTATTCTTTTTTGAGAGTAATAAAATAGCAATAGAAATTGGTGCCGCTGTAGCAATAAAACTGGCTGGTTCCTCTATGAAAAACTGCACTGCATACTTGAGATCTGAACTGACTGGTGTCTCATTCTTGTACAAAATGCATGATGAGTTTGATGACCAATACATCGCCAAGTTTCATTACAAAATGGGATATGGTATATTATTCAATTGGTTCAATTGGATAAGTAGTTGCTCTAAAGTACGCTTCAAGCTTTTTAACTATTGGTATTAGCAAATTTACTAGTCAGCACTCTTGCGAGTTTGTGTTGTTACACCCTGAATCCTTGTTACAAGCCTGAAGCTAGCATTTGGTGGATAGTGATATCTAGTTGATGCATCTTGATTTGCAAATTAACTTACATCTTAAATGATATTTCATTCAAAGATTGAGAATGAGTATGGACCAGAAGGCAAGGAGTTTGGTGCCGCAGGTCAGGCATATATCAACTGGGCAGCAAAGATGGTCATTGGATTGGGCACTGGTGTGCCGTGGATGATGTGTAAGGAGGATGCACCTGATCAAGTGGTACAATAATATTTGCACTATGCGAAATAACTCCATTTTCTTTCTGCAGTAGCATAGTTCCTGCCAAAAATGATGTGGTTTCGATAGTCATAATAGGCGGCTCATCCCCTGTTCTAAATAGTATCACTTCTGATATTTATCCAAATGCTTACATTCTATTATATTAGTTACATAATCCATAACAAGGAAACTGAATCTCAATGCATATCCTGCAAGCACATGGAGGATCAACATCAAATCAATGTCATCTCACTTAATTTTAATTATGATGATTGTGTACTGTAGCATGCTATGTTTTACAACTGTGTCTGTCTTGTAGAATCAGTTCTTGAAATTTGATTTTTGTCTTCTAACAGATCAATGCGTGTAATGGTTTCTATTGTGATGCATTTTCTCCTAACAAGCCTTACAAGCCCATAATATTGGACTGAAGCTTGAAGTGTCTGGTAAGTTTTCTCTGTAACCTTTTTTTTTTTTGGGGGAATGTTACTCTTTTTTCAAATATTGCAAAAGTGCAATATCCAATAATCATTGATGTCTTTCGATCTACATCTGGTTGTGCAGCTTTCCTTGCAAAATACAATTCTAACTCCTATGCAAAAGTTGTGATCAACAATGAGTAATACAGCCTCCCACCTTTTTTTTTCTGAGAGTTTTATTTGGATTTCCTGTTTCTGGAAGCCTGGGGCCTGTATTCATTGGTCTTCCTCTACTTCTCAATATGGATGAAAATGTTTTTTTGTATCTGCAAATCTCTTATTAGTTTGTTTTTTGTATCTGAAAATCTCTTATTAGTTCATTTTTGTATCTGAAAATCTCTTATTAATGTCTACAGTGTTGAGACAAGCCCATCTGAAAACTTTCTACAAGGTGGCGGCAAGCCTTTGGGTGTGTTTAGTTGGTGAAATATTTTGGGTTGAAATTTCTTGTGAGTACTTTTCGTTTGTATTTGATAATTATTGTCCTATGTGGACTAATCCAGCCATAAGATTAGATGCAGTCTTTTCGGTCAAACTGTGTAATTTCTTTTTCTATTTACCTACATTTAATGCCTCATGCATGCGACAAGAGATTTGATGTGACGGCCACTGTAGCACTCGGTGTACAGTCTAACTGGTTAGACCTTGCATGTCTTTAACAACAGACAACTATAAAGTCACAAAGACAATGCAATTGCTGCACTGACACATGGGATCAGTGAACGCGAGAATTAGACATGCATGTTAGGCTATGGTTTTGCAGTGTGCTGATGTACTTGTTATATTTGCTCTTAGTGGTGCTACTTTCTCAGTTTAAATATTTATGTAATTTTGCAACAGATTGTGAATCAAAGTGCTGAATGTTATTCATTATTACTTCATGTATGTTGTTTCTATAAACTATTAATATATAAGAGCGCTCAGGATACATCTTTAACTATGTGAAATATTCTGGTATCCTTTAACACGTTAGTAAACACATCATTATCATAGTTGAACACATAGGGAGCCAAACAGAATAGACAAGCTTCTTTACTCAATTGCAGAACTGATCATAGAAGAATAGGGAGTTACACAGAATAAGACAAGCTTCATTACTCAATTGTCAATTGCGGAATCATGGCCACACACAGAGTAGACGAGCTTCTTTACTCAATTACAGAAGCATACCATAATGTAATGTACCAATCATATGAATGGAACGTGCACCCTAAATCTACTTATGAAGAGATAAGTCGTGGCTCCATCTGTATTTCTCTGAACATGCCGAGTACAGTCTGCCGAGATCCTCGTCAGCCAATGGCAGAAAAAATTGGGTGCACCAGGGCTCCTTGTCCTGATTGGCTGCATGATGTGGTTTTTAGGTGTGATTGGTGCCTTGGTGGCCACATGCTTCAGTTACACAGCTGATAATAAAATTGCTAAACCTTAGAAAGTTCCTGGCTTTGTATGGAACAAACTTCAGCTTGCCACAATCGATGTGGTGAAGTAAAGAAGTGAAGAAAGTGCTGTTGGTCTCCTCTTATCCTGATGAAACATAGTTATCGGTAAGTATACCATAACTAAAGAAGAATTGTTTTATCTACAAAGTTTCAGAGAACTGAATGTGCTGGAAACAAATTTAGAACCAGGACAGAACATCACATACGTGTCCAAGATGAGACAGTCATATGCTTCTGGGATTTTGAGTCACTGTAACGCATCCCATTGTAGTTCGCTTTGTTTAGTTGCCATTGCCATCTCGTATCTGGGTTTTTTCACCTACAAAAGTTTCATTCGTTAAAACATTTTGATCGACAATTCTGGAAAGTTCAACAGCTAGAGTTTATAGCACAAAGCATTAGTCATGTTCAGTACAATCAGACAATTTTAAATGAAAAATATGGTGATTTAAACAAATTTGGTACAAGCAACTATTTTAAATGGAAATTTGAAATGCACACGTATCTCTGCTTTTTCCTCTAAAATTTAGTCCTAAGTGTTTTACCAGCCCGAAGCGATTACGATTCTGAAGCCGCCCATACCTCCAGTCGCTGCCCGAGCTGCTCCTGATCCGCGACGATTTCGACGCTGAGGTCACCCGTTCCTCCGGCCGCAGCCCAGTCTCCCGCTGGACATCGATGTGGAGACAGAGGTCATGATGCTCCGCCCCAACAGACACTCCCACCATGGTCTGCCGACCCCGACCACGGCACGTGGCAGATCTAAGACCCGCTGAGCCCGCTCGGTGGGGAGAGATTAGAGGTTGCCCAGAGGCAGAGCGCTCGCCCAGAGGGTAGATCCGCCACGGCTTGCAGCGACGACAATGGCCATGCTGGTGCATCCTATGGGAGATGGACGATTGCTGAGCTCTAGGTGACGGCTGCGGCAAGGCACCAGGCGAGGACGACGGCAGGGCCTGGCATGAGACGTTGGCGGCGATCGAGCCGAGAGTCAGATGCGGCGGTGGCGGCGGCGGCGGTTTGGGGTGGATGTTGGGTTTGAAGGGTCTCCAATCGCCAGACCTTTAATACCCGGCAGCAGGCAACGGGATCCATCTGGGCCAAATTGGCAGCCCAAGACTAAGTTGGGAAGTGCCGGCCAACTACTGTTATGGGCCAAATTCATTTATTTTGGCAAGATACATTAATCACCATTTGTCCATTTATTTTGGTAAAGAAACCATTTAACTCTTTATGGGCTTAATTGGCTTGTAGTCCAATGGTAGGGCGGTCCAATGGGACGCTACCCACCGGGTTCAAATCCGGTGCTTTCGCACCTTTTCTTGGGATTTTCCCAGGATTTTCCTAAGGTTATGCATTAAGTGGTAGCGGCGTTCCCTCGGCGACGAGGCGCCAATGGTGACTTCGAGAATCTCCAGATCTGCCGGGTGCTTTCGGTCCTTCTGGAGTGTGCTCATAGGGGTAGGGTTTGCGTATGTGTGTTCATAGGGATGAGTGTGCGTCGCGTATTGTGGCGTCTGCGTTGTACTGTCATTCTCAAAAAAAAAAAAAAAAATTTAACTCTTTATGGAAATTTAAAAATAATAATTTTAATAATACCATTTCTCATGAAATTTAAAACACATCAGTACATATATAGGGTCAATAAGTATATTTTATAAAATTTCCAAATATATATTTTTTTAAAAAAAGTAGATACATTGTTCACAAATTTATACATATGTGAGAGATGTGTAGCATAGAAGTAGAGATCCCTAGAGTAGCTAATTTAGCTTATGTAGCTTGATTTGTAAGCAGTTTGTGTAGCTAATTAAGTTGAGATCTTGGGTTTGGTTTGTGTAATTTAAGCATTAGTTTTTGTTGGAGAGGTAACCCTCGCAGAGACCCTCAGTAGCCCCTGGGCCTCAGCTCACGCATCCTGTGTCGCTCCCCCACGAGCGCACTTTTGGAGGTTCGCACCACAAGTGGCGAGGGGGCGGATGCCAAGGAAACCCATCATAGGTTTGGACCGGGTTTGACAGGGCCGTTAATTCTGCAATCTCAGGTGTCGCGCGTATCGGGGATGACTAGAAGAAGACCCTCACAACCGTGGAGGGCAAGTGAAAATTCAGGGGTGCCTCGCCTAGCACGAAACCTTGAAGGATGGCACCCATCCAAATGGGAGCGGCGGCGACGCCAAGGACGAGGGAATTAGGGCAAAAGTCAAAAGTTCTTATGTTCTTTTTACCTTTGTAGTGTGGGATGGTGATTGTGCCGAGCTGCCTTGCATGGGCCCACGTGTCGGCGAATCGTCGGCTACCGTACCCTTATGTAATCCACTCTTAGACACTTCGTTTCCCTATAAATATCCGGACAGGATATCGAGAAAGGACGGTTGGTGGATGAATTTACTGCCATTTAACCAAATCACTTCACCCCCACCCTCGCGTGTATAGTTTGTTCTACCCTTGCACGGATCTTCGCCTATCCTCACCCTCGGCAGACTTGTTCTACCCTCTCGCCGCACGGATCTTAGCCCATCCTCACCCTACTGAGAGTGGGCGGAGGTCAACACCTTCCCCTTTCTCCTATGGTAACCCTCGCTCCCTCTCCGTTACCTCCAAAGAACGAAGGCCAAGGGGTAGGTGTGAACCCTACGATTTTTGGTTAGTCGGCAAAATTTGTTTTAAAAAAGGGTGAAAATATAAATAAAAAATACAAAAATGAGAGTCGAACTTCGTACACTTTTGCGGCAATACTTAAACATAATAGAATAGTAGCATGTTACATGACTAGCACTGTGAAATATTAATATTAATATTAATTTTCATTATTTACCTTTTGAAAACCAAATTTTGAAAAACGTGAGAGCTCACAGAACTTCCCAGGCTTGTCACAGGATTTGGGCCATACCAGCGTATTGGGCCCAGTAAGTATCACTCGGACCTCCCTTTTTATATGCACGGAATCGTAGGAATCGTAGTTATACCACCTCGCTAACATTGAAAGCACCCATGCCCAAGTATTGCTATAAATTATGTGGGTCGTTGCCTCTCCAAAGGCATGCCGCAGCCTTGTTTTTTTATTGATTTATTGACTTTGATTTAATTTGATTGATTTGATTTGATTAAATTATGATTATGAATGTGAATTACGATGAAATTTAAAATTAAAAATAAAATTAGAGTTATAGAATTAAGAATTTAAAATTAGAATTTAGAAATTTAAAATGCTTGTATTGCAGAATATAGATATTGACGTGTAACAGCAGTCAGTGCTGCGTCATCCATCGGGTGTAACAGCAGTCAGAAAAACTTCCATCGGGGTATAACGGCAGTCGGGGCCTGTTTGGAACACAGCAGCCGATCGGCTGTTTTTGGAACATAGGAATGTAAAACAGAGGGGAAAAAAAAAAAACGTAGGAATAGGGTAGAGTGAAAAAGTGAAAAACTATAGGATTTTAAAAACGCTAGAATAAATACTACGAGTTGTTTTGGAATGCGGGAAGAAAAACTACGGGAACATGAGCAAGCATAGCAAGAGAAGAGGAGCAAAGATTCTTTCCCTTGAGTTGGAGTGGATGTTTTATTTCCTTTGTTTCGCACTACTATGAATTCCTTTTCTTTGGAAAGGAATTAAGCATTCCTTTGTTCCAAACACCAAAAAGTGAATCCTTTCTTTTGAAATTTATTCCTCCAAAATTCCTTTGGAAATCCTTTTGATCCAAACGAGCCCTCGAATGCTGCGCCAGGTCCACGTACAACAGTCCCATTGCAAAACCCAAAACTTCCGTCTCCTAGTAGGAACTGGAACGCATTCCATGTGCCTGACGATCTGGAGTCACAACTCGCAAACAGAGCAAACCTTTCCTAACATATCGTATCGTTCCCCAGCGACTGAGATCGAGAGAGAGATATGCATGTGCATACTAGGAGAGATCTGGGAGCCTCCATTTTGTGCTTGGTCAGTTGCTGTCCATCACAATCGTGACGGGCATGATTATTCGTTCCCAGAATACAAATACGTACATGGTCGTCACCTACTTGGGTGGGGATCGGATCCCGGCACAGTGCAAAGGAACCAAGCAACCAACCCATGGCCTATGAACATGCATGCATGGGCCGGGGACACCTCTCTCTCTCTCTAGCAACCAAATTGTGCCGCACGTAACTACTCCGAACGTATATACGAGTACATACATCGTAGTAATAGTATTCGCAAGCTGTCAATCACTACGTACGTCCGTCAGTCCGTGGCGTGGTGGCGCCCCAATGGTTGGCCGGCTTTCGCTATCACACCATCAGCTAGCCATGAGCCCGGCCATGTGACTAGCTCCTCATCCATCGGTCACCACACGACACGAGCCCGATTAAATAAAAAAAAAAACGAACTAGGGAGTGTTCACTCCCCATTTCCCAACCTAAAAAAGTCTTCTGATATCCTATCACATCGATCTTTTACACACGTCGTGAAGATTAAATGTAGATAAATAAAAAACTAATTGCGTAGTTTGGGTACTGAAAAGTTGCGAGGCGAATCTTTAAACCTAGTTGAGTCATGGTGGAACAATAATTCACCAAATACAAACGAAATGTCTTCTGGCCCAAACCCAAAATATTTCACCAACTAAACACCCCGAACACGCTCCGATCCTCCTCCTCGCATGGCAGTTGGCACCTTGCTCTCCGATCCATACAGCAGCCGCGCGCCCGGGTCATCGAGCGACGATGCGGCGCGCCAGGCAAGGCAACGGCTAGTAGCACCAAGCAGCAGCCGGATCTGACACCGCCACAGCTCTCCGTCTGCAGCCGGATCTGACACCGCCACAGCTCTCCGTCTGCAGCCGGATCCGTGGGTCTTCGATTGGACTCAGCCGCAGCCCAGAATGTTCATCACGTCATATCTACTACTAAAAAGAGTGAAATGTTATCGTCATCGGGCTCCTAATCCGTCCGCCCGGCTTAATCCGTCCGCACTCCCCACCCCGTATCGCCTGGACAACAAAACCGCCGCCCGCGCGCTTCCGCCCCCGGCGGTTCCCAGACTCGTTCTCGGCCGCCCCTCTTGCCCGCCGTCATTGTCGACCTACCACCAGCGCCGGGAACGCCCACCGCCAGACGCGCTTCCGCCACGCGACGCCAAACGCCCTGCCGCAGCGGTTGCTGAGCCACGCCGTGGAACTGCCGCTCATCACATCCCGCCCCACTCTCTCCTCATCGCGCCGCAGAACGAGGAGACCGCCTCCGCTATTCTCTCGTTGCGCTGCCAGCCGTGGAATCGTCGCTCGCCACATCCCGCCCCGCTCTCTCTCGTCGCGCCGCGAAACCGCCGCTCGCGAACCGCTGGTCGAAGAGCCGGCGACATCGCGGCTGCTTCAGCCGCCACCTCCGGGAACCTCACCGGCTCCTCATCTATTCCAAGCCCAGCACCAAGGAGCCCCCGCCGGTCGAAAGAGCTCCGACCTCGCCGCTGCTTCGGTCGCCTCCTGCCAGATCTTGGGGACCAACTGGAGGCTCTCGAGCAATAGGCCAATGCCACGACAGCGTTGACAGTCGCCCCCGCCCGTGGTGTCGCTGCCCGCCTCCTCTAGGCCGCCTCCTCCGTGGGTAGCCACGGCCAACAGGCGCCCTGCGCGGCTGCGCCCAAGCAGCCAATCGGCCATACCGGCAGGCGAGGTCTGGGATCTCGGTGACTCTGGTGAGCCTACTGCCCAACTGAGATCCAGTTCTACTTGCCAAATCCAATTTCCACCCAAGCCAAGCGCATCAATTTCCTTTAAGATTTCTTTTGTAAATCATCTCGTAGTCGATGCCCTATCCGTTTTTGCCGTGGTAATACTCGGTGGTCTTTCTTCCTTCCATACAGGAACATGGTGAAGGGGCCTAAATTTACCAAGCACACTCCAGATTCCAAGGCTCCCAGAGTTAACTTGCCCGATCTGCACAAACATAGGTTGCAAAAAAGTTTATACATGTACAGGCAGCAAGATGCAATGAATAGAGATGATATTTTGCTCTTACTTTATTAACAGTATGCCAATTTCAGTAGGCGGACGTCACAACGTCATTGTCTAACATGATGGAACACACAACAATTTGGTCAGGTGAACATGGCTATATATTTACCTTGCTTTTAAACAAAAAAAATATCCCTCTATGGACAACAATTTGGTCAGGTGAAGATAGCGCTAGGATACTGATTGCCAACACTGATGACCTGACCAATCCGAGATAAGCTTATAGTCAAGTACATTCTGATCATGCTGTGTGGTGAAACACCAGTTTGTCAGCCTGTGACTTGATGAAGGGATCATCCTCAAAACAACAATATATAGTGCATTATTTATTCTTCAGTTATCTAGATGGGATACAAGCATTTTTTCTGCCATTAATATTATATATTATATGACGCCATGTCAACATACTAGGTGTATTCAACTTATCTCTATTGTTTAATCCTGAATTAGCAAATATGCATTCTTAGGGATTACTATTCAATGGCGTCTTTGACATGCATGGGTGTTTGCATGCCCTGTTTCGCTAGGCGCTAGGCGAATTCTAGGCGGTGACCCGGAGCCTAGAGCCTAGTCGGGATTAAGCGAGCCTAGGCGTTCCTAAGCGTTTTTCTAGGCGGTGGCTAATACATGCTTTTGTACTTAACAAAAGAGCTAATATATGCTTTTATTTATACTTAATAAAAGAAAATAAATAGGAGATAAGTGCTTTTGGGGAGAAAGAGGAGAAGAAGGCCCATTTAACGGCCCAAGCCCACGGACACCTTATCCTCTCCCTTCCTCCTCTGTTTTCTCTCTCTCCCCGAACGAAGGATCTCCCGAACTCCTCTGCTCCCGTCCCCGACTCTGCGCCGCCTCCTTCCCCGCCCCAAGCTCTCGACCCCCGCCGCCCGCCTCCTTCCCTTCCCCCCCTCCTTCCCCACCGGATCCGGATCAATCCGGCGCCCGCCAATCTCGCCCTGCTTTCGCGCCGCCCTCCTCGCCCCCCGCGCCCCCGCCCGCCACCCGCCCGCCCGGTGACCCAGCCCGCCTAGGGTTCCGCCCACCCCTAGGCGGCGGGGACCCTCCGCCGAAAACTTAAGCGGCGCCTAGGCTCAGCCTAAGCGCCGCCCTAGCTGAACAGGGTTTTGCATGAGCTATTAATCAGTCTTACACTCTTACCATTTAACTGAAAATGATGATCTATTAATCAGTCTTGCATATTGTCATTTAACTGAAAATGCAGATGCTGTGTTTATAGAAATATTGCGGATCAGCTTTGTTCTATTGCCCTTGATGCACATGCGCTGTGGCTTAACAGCAGCCATGATGACACGGCAAGAAAGGATGCTGGTCTGGGGTGGTCCAACACTAAGCCGATGGTAGCCCATTCTGGCAGCAGATACTCAAAAGATAGAAAGTAGTAACTATGGTAGTTTTTTTATTGATTTCTAGGAACTGTGGTCTGTGGATGTATAACTGGTGCATATGCCCGGAAGTCAATATGTGTTTATAACCATGTGAACTTTGTGGTACCCTGCCGCACAAGAAAAATGTTACTATTATTTGTAGCAATGAAATTTCAAATTTTGGAACCCATGTTTTTTTACCAAGGAAATTAAGTGATCTGCTGCTGTACTTCATGTTTTCCTTGGTAAACTCATGATTTTATAATGTTGTCAACTGATTAGTGTAGTTTCCCCCTTGAATGGAATGGAAGTTTTTCTTATGTCAAGAAACGTTAAATGCCAGCAACTGTATTTCTAAGTACATGGATAACTCTGTTATCTGCAGAGGTCAAAGGATCTTGATACTATTGCTTTGCTTGATCATCTGCCACCATTGCAGCAACTCTTGTTTCGGCTTCTTGCTTGCCAGGTAATGACTCTTTTGTAACTACTGTGTGTACAACTAGAAGTCGATGCAAGTTTACCTTCTCTGTTCCGGTTTGAATGCAAGTTTAATATCTCCACTGAACTTGGAGTTTAGGGGGAAATACAACAACAAAGACGAACACTGCTTTAGGATGTCAATTCCTCTATTCGACTGAACCAAATACAGGTTGTTTCCTTCGTGGAGATGGATTCTGTTAAATGTATAATCTATATATTTATGTGAACGTTGTTGACTACCTGTAGCCTAGAGGATTGTATGCTATGTCTGTATGCTTTTGAGAACTTGTAATTGAGCACATACAGAGCACTTGTTTGCCATGCATGGTGGGGTTATGTGAAGATAGGTTTGTGACACAATGGCTTTCATGTGTCATTTTGACATGGCTTCAAGCTGACATGGCAATGTGGGCAGGTCCATTTCAATGAGCAGAGTGTCGGCCTGCTTTGAGGCAGTCGAGCATTACTTGTTTCTTCGCATTAGGTGGTCAGACAATATTTTGTCCCGTTGCAGCGCACGGACATTTACCTAGTATTTACCAATGAATCAATCTGTCAACAACAAAGGAGTACTCGTGTTGTCAAAAAAAAAAAAAAGGAGTACTTTCGAAATGCGATCAGCAAGTATGACAGCCACTCTGCATGGCATGAACAGAGCTAAATGGTGGATCTATTAACAAATGTGGCAAACAAAAAAAGTTTCAGTGGCCAAACAGTTCTACAGTAGTTACAATAGCTGACTGAAATCAGAATTCCCTGAACTGACTGAAACTCAAGGACTGATTTGTATGAACTACTACAGTAGTTACAATAGTCTCTGAACTAAGAATCGAAAGACATGAACTTGCAGCATCAATTATTCTACAGTTCAGGTCACCAAAACTGAGATTGCACAGTACAATTAACACTAGCTACCACTACCAAGCATCAGTACCATGAGTCTTGAGGTCATGTTCATATCAACATAAGCATACATAAATGATAATGGGAAAGGTACATGAAGCTAGACCATAATGCAAAGACAAAATTACAGGTACCTGACTCAAGTGCAGCAGCAGCATAATGTCCCTTGCCAATTAATGTTAGCATGTACAGGAAATACTGGTTGCAATACAATCCGAAGATGGTCAAGTCGCAAAGTCAAGAAAAATCCGAAGATGTACAGGAAATACTGGTTGCAATACAATACGTAAAATGTACAGACCTGCCCAGCAAGAGCTAAGCTAGCGCATCATTGAGCAGAGGAAATGTCAGCCACACTTGCAAGCACAACTGATGGCCGGCCATTTAAAATTGATAACATTGACAGGTCTATTATTGTTAAATTTCTAGATGACCACTGAACTAGGTGTACAGACCACTGCAGTGGCAACATGCACAAGACATTTCATCCCGGATCTTTCTTATAAGAAATACATAAATTGCAACACTTCACATGGTCCAGTCTGTTCATTTCAGCAGCTAAAATAGTTTCAATAATCTTTACCCACAGCATATAAAGGTGTTTTTGTATCCATGAACCCACGAAATGCACCCTGTGCAGCAAATGCTACCACAATTGGTGGAGCACTACACCCTAAATGTAAGAAATTGCTCAGCTGGTATTCGCATTAGGGAATCCTGCATAAATGATATACAACAAATCAGATTTCACTATACATAAGTTAAGACAGTTCTATTAGTAGTAAAATTTGGTGGTGATAACTGGTAAGCAATATCTGATATACATGAATCTCAGAAATGAATAGAGATCAAGAACAATAGAAATCAAGAACACTGAAACTAACAGCTTGACACATGGTGCAGCAACTTCAGTTATTTCACCAGTGAAAAAACCTTTACTAATTTGGCTATTTGATAATCTACAAGGCTATTTGGAAATCAGTGCTTATCAGACATATATAGTAGCCCAGTGAGAGGGTTCATATAGGTGAAATCAGATTATCCTATACTACCTAGTATGTTCGATCTTATCGTGACACAACATAGAGCATGGATCGATCTTCTCGCAGTACAGTACGTACCTGGAACTCGTGGCTGAGATTGGTTGGTGCCAGGAACACGGTGTCGCTGCACGGTGTGTACCCATCGGCCATCGCCGCCCTTGCAGAAGATGCGCTCGGTGGGCTCAGGTGCGAACACGCGACACAGGTTGCCGTAGCCTGGTTCCGTGGGCAGGCGTGGGGTACGACCTTGAAGGGGGTGGCGCGTAGCCCAGCCCGGCAGGACGCCTCCTCACGGCAGCGGGGATGGCCGCCGCCGCCGCCCAGAATGGGAGCGTAGTCGCCGGCACGGCCTCCATGTGTTTGGTCGGGCCTGGATCTCGCCGGAGAAGATGCAGGAGCAGCACAGCGCGTTGAGGTCCTCCCGTGGAGGGATCAACGGAGGCGGAAGACGACGGCACATAGATGGAGAATTCAGAGACGGCGGCGATGTGGACAGATCGATCTCGTCGGCACCGTCCGCCCAATCCGCCGCCGTGCCGCGCGCCGCCTCCGTCTCGTTGTCCGCGCCGTCACCGAGCACCTCGACAGGTCCGCCTCGACGAGACAAAGCCGCCGGTGCCCTCAGCTCCGGCCGGGACCTCGCCGGCGTTGATGCCGGCGGCGGCGCCCGGCGCCTCGTGCACGCGATGAACTCGAATAAACCCTAGAGATATGATAGACATCTAACTATATTACTTAACTATATTACTTGAATTATTCTAAATCCTAAATATAGTATCGAACACTATTGTTATAATTATGAATGTACTTCTTTACCCTTGTTTAAAAAAAAAGAATTACCAAAACGCAATTATTACATCTATTTTTTAAAAATTAACCCACCTCAATTTCGGCGTTGGGAAGCGTTACGGCAAGATTGAGCCCACCGATCATAGACACATTCTAACGCTTCCTAACGCCTCCACATTAACGCTTCTCAACGCTTCACGTATTGGGCCCACAACTCATAGACACAAATTATTTTTCAAACGCTTCTCCAAGCATTGTAAAAAACTCTTGGATTAATAGGAGGGAGAAAGACTGTTTTAGGATTTTTTGAGTTGCCTCTTACTGGGGTACAATTGTAGTATCTGTTCATACACACTCACACACACACTACACGCACACGACACACACTACCCGTGTACAACCGGACCTAACTACAACTAGTACACACACTATCACGGGAATCGAACTAGCGTCCGGTTGCTTTCGCTCACTGGCGAGCTAACCAACCGAAACTACGCTTCGGTCCTCGACCGATAGGCTTTTGGCAAAGACTCCCGGATTAAAAATAGAAATCATTTTTTTTTCTTTTTTCTTTTTGTGAAGAGTCAAGCGAGGAGCCGGGACAAGGGCCTGGGGCCACGGGAGTAGTACTCAGATATCGTGCATGCGAATCCTCCGAGTACAATAGGGCCCACACGCCTATCATCGTTTAGTCCATCCTTGTGTCAGTCGCCGGTGTCATCTCGCACTGCCCGACTCCTTTTTTCCATGACCGGCCAGAGCTGTAGGGTCACATATGAAGTCATTTGACAGGGCTGCTCGATGCAAGATCTTGGGAGAAGGAAGAGACGAGAGGCGCATAGAGACAGAGAGAGAGAGAGAGTTTGGCCAAGCTCCCGCATCTCCATTTGATATAGGGCTACCAAATTTGTTTCGACACAATTAGTTGGTGAAATATTCATTTGAAGCACTTTTCGTTTGTATTTGGTATTTATTGTCTTACCATAGAGTAATTAGGCTTAAGATTTATCTCGCTCTTTTGCGGCTAAACTGTGTAATTAGTTTTTTTGTTTCTCTATATTTAAATACTCCATGCATGCGTTAAAAGATTTGATGTGCAGTCTTCAGTAGCACTTTTTGGGTTGTATGGGAACTAAACACCCTCCATTTGCACAAAGGCACCATCGATCCGCACACCTACTCCTACTACTATTCACTTGGACCGCACCACAAAGATCTAGTATTATCTTCAAATTGCTCGAGCACCATAGATAGATGGATATGATCTTCTCTTTAATCCTTTTATAATTTCACGCCCACTAGTTCTTTGTGGTTGTACAGGATCAACCCGAAAAAAAAGATATTTAAGACAACACAATTTTTTGTACAAGTTAGATTGAGTCACATACAGAGTAGATTTGTAAGACGACACAACAGACTGTTCTAGCGTTTGCGCTAGATCCGTCTTTGGATCTGCCTCCAAGGTCGTCCACATGGTGCGCATCCACAAAGATCATGAGGTTGGTAAGACAGATGACAAGGCCACCCTAGGTGTGGGCAAGAGTGTTAGTATCGAGTTTTTCATCTAGATTTTTAAGCCCTAAAAAATACGACGGGGGAGCTTGTAGTAGAGTAGCCAACAAGATATGACTACGAAAAGGGAGTCGCTTAGTAGAGTAGCCAACAAGATATGACTACGACGGGGAGTCGCTAAACCATTGCTTCCTAGCGGCTTCATTTATACAATTAACGAGAAATTATGAAATTTAACCCATTATCGTGTGCCGCTAGAAATATGACCCGGAATTCGCATGCCTTATGAAATATGACCCATGTCGCGCGAGTTCTTATGAAATCTGGATTTTTTGGGATTTTTGTATTTTCTATAAATTTAGAAAATTTCTTTAAGCTGTTTGAGAATGGGAAAGGACATCATTACCCTTTCCTCAATTCCTCTTGAGCCTGTCGGCTCTCACGGAGAGTCGACCGAGCACGACCTTCGTCTTGAGTCCACAGTCTGTGCGCGATAGCGCCGTCGCCGCCGAACCGCCGTCCGTTGCCCCAAGTCTACACGCCACGCGCTCTCCACCGCTCCTCCCAAATAGCCTCATTTGCCCAACCCACATCCATAGGGTGGCCGCGGCGTGGCAAGTCACACGACGGTCGGCGGCGTTGGTAGGCGGCCCCGATGCCCTAAACAAAGGAAAAATGGCCCCAGTAATTATTGAAATCTGAAAAATTCAAAAAGTCTAGATTTCATAGCAAATCGCACAACATGGGTCATATTTCGTAAAGCAAAGCGGAATTCTGTGTCATATTTCCAAATACAGGATTAAATTTCACAATTTCTCACAATTAAAAAGTAAAATGACAATTGCATCTCCAAGAGTTTGCTAAACTAGTCTACAAGTACCATCCTTGGATTTTTGCAAAAACGAAAAAAAATTGACTCACGTTCCTCTATTTGCTTCCTTTAGAAGGAATATTACATCCTAGTCATCAAGATTCGCGGTTTCTCTGCATTCATCGTGTGGGCCCACTTGTAATTTTCTAAATACATATATCCATGTGACATCTTGTTTTGAAAGAATTAATTGAAACAAATTTAATGGTGTAATCGAATTTAATTTAGATTTTTGGTTTGTCGGTTAAAACATTTTTTAGGTATTTTAAATTGTGGGGCCACGGTGGCCATGCTCTCTCATCTATAATTAATCCGATGCTTCGCGACAAGGAACCGAAGCGTTCACGTTAACACGGCCGCCGGCCTGCCTCTGCCCGGCCGCGAGTCCCCGTAGTATTGTTGGAAAAGGGTTTGGGTCAAAACTATTTTGGGAATATAAAACTCATCGTTCCGTCCATCCTCGCAGTGTCATCCGCACCCGGCGGGCCCACGTAGAATCGTAATCATGATGATGACATGCTCGAACACCGTAATGCGATGGGTGTCTTGTACATCAAGGGTCACGTATGGAGTCATTTCACATGCCCGCTCGATCGATCGAGAGAGAGAGAGAGAAGGAGGTGAGTGTTCGATGCCAAATTTGTTTCAACACAAGGCCAAAATTTGCCTCTTTGGAACAAATCAAGGCTGAATTGTTTTGAGCCACAATGCACAAACTAGCAATACAGGTTCGAATGCATTCGAGTAGGGAGCATCTATTTAGAAGGCGGCCTCCTCTGTCGGACTTCGTGTAGAGACAACGGCACCGTCGTGGCGCTATGCCCTTGGCGGGATTATAAATCTCCAAATAGAGGTCTCCCAAACGGCATGCGCCGCCACATGCGCCCATGACCCACGCGGTGTGGCGACCACATCCGGTGGCGGCAAAACGGCG
Organism: Hyparrhenia diplandra; assembly: GCA_015847255.1. Lineage (NCBI taxonomy): Eukaryota > Viridiplantae > Streptophyta > Magnoliopsida > Poales > Poaceae > Hyparrhenia > Hyparrhenia diplandra. The sequence continues at coordinate 157,461 of JADLZK010004377.1, read as the reverse complement.
CCACACTTGCCACACTCGCCACACACTAAACGACGAGCAAAAATAGAAAAACGATAGAAGCATGCGGTGTGGCGGCCACCGCGAAAAAATTTGAACCAAACACTTTCGCCTTTGGTCCGCGTGGCATGCCTAATCTTACGAAGAGGCGAAGTTGGGGTGTGATCCCGACACCCGCTAAGCTCTAGCCATGCGCATGATACGTGAAGCGGAATCCACGTGAAGCAAGGCGAGGCCACCGATAGCATGCAAGAAGGAGGTTGAGAGGTGGAAAAGGATCTCCAAGCAAAGAAGATGTGCTTTTCTTGCGACATTTTCTTACGCCTCCTCTCCATCCTTTTATAATCTCCCCGCGTAGGTCTTTGTGTTTGTACCTAGGAAGAATCGGAAAAGGTATAAGACAAAGAAAATTATTGAGCAATGTTGTACAAGCTACTAGTAGATAGCATGAGTCACACAGAATACCGTATGCAAGACAAAAACAAAACCTTTTATAGCCATTCAAAAAACCCTTCAAAAAAGGAAGGATAATGCACTTTACAATCTAGATTTCGGTGCTTACCCAAGAAGATGTGCTTCCGCGACGGACCCCCGTGATCTGCAACCACCAAAAAAAAAACTTTTGTATTAGCCGCTTCAAAAACCACATGAAAAACCATATCTAGCTGCATGGATGTGATAAAGAGCACCACCCCCCTGGGATGGAGACGAAGGCGGCCTGAGGCGATCCCCCTCGTGTCGGACAGCTCAGTACTACTCGAGGTTTGGTTGAGATGAATTTGGAAAGTCGGGGACGGAGAAGAGGTGAGAAGAGTACTAGTAGGTGTAGTATGGGAGAAGGAAGAGACGAGAGACCTGAGAGAAAAAACCCATAGTAGCACTATAAAGGAATCCGAGGTGGCAAATCAGAGTGTTCGAGAATCCGGGTGGCAAATCAGAGTGTTCGATGCGCACACCATGGTCCCACGGTTAATGTAAAAGGGCGATCAGTAACTTGTGTGCTATTTTGAAATTTCAAACATTATTTGGAGTAATAGGAGTAGGGAGAATTAGGAATTGGCCCCGAAAAGTTTGTCCTACTCTATCCCAACTACCATCGTGTGGGCCCAATTGTTAATTTTGTCTAGTACTATATCCATGTGATGTCTTGTTTTGAAGAATTAATTGAAACAAATTTACTGATTATGTCGAATTTAATTTAGATTTTTGGTTTGTCGGTTAAAACATTTTTTTAGGTATTTTAAATTGTGGGGCCCTCAACGTGCACGAACCATGACTTTGTTGTTGTTGTTTAAATTGTGGGGCCCGCCGGTGGCCATGCTCTCTCTCTCGTCTATAATTCGGCCGCTTCTACGACAAGGAACCGTAAGCGTTCACGTTGTTACGGCGGCTGGCTCATCCAAAGACGGGTGCGTAGAATCGTAATCATGATGATGTTGACATGCACGAACAACGTATGTACGTGAGGTGTACTTACATCGGGGGTCACATATGGAGTCATTTCACATGCCCGTTCGACGAGAGAGAGAGAGAATGAGGTGAGTGTTCGATACCAAATTTGTTTCAACACAAGGCCAAAATTTGCCTCTTTATGGAACAAATCAAAAATTTGAATTCGCTTGTTGAGCCACAATGCACAAACTAGCAATACAGTTCGATCTGATTCTTGGAGAGCCGAGCATTCCAAATTTTAACAATTTTTTTGATAATATAACAACATTACGGAGAACAAGTTGTTTTGCTAACGCCGATTTTGGGTGATTTAATAGTATTCCGTGAGACACAACAAAATTTGAAACAAGATGAAGCAAGAGCAAGCGAACATTGTCAAAAAGAGGAAGCAAGACCTAAAGCTACGAAGGCACTTTGTAGCGTGCAAGAGCCGAGCCGGGAGCCCCCAAAATCGAGCTTCTCCGGCTCCTAGCGACATGGCCCAATGTCGGTGAGAGGGAGAGGGAGGGAGAGAAAAGTGGCTCCTAGCTACAGTGGGGGTGCGGAGGAGCCGGGCCAAAGCTTCTTTTGCCAAACTTGTTGAGCCGAGTCGGCGACTTCGGAAAAATGCTCGACTTCGGCGAGGAGAGGGGAGTGTCCCCACGGCCGACCTCCAAAGACCCATACTTTTATAATCTCCCCTCGTAGGTCTTTGTGGTTGTACAAGCTATAGCATGAATCACAAAATATACAAGACAAAACAAAACATTTTTAGAGCCACTAAAAAACTTCAAAAAGAAGTGCATTTCGAGATCTCAAAGCAGGTGTTTACCCAAGAAGATGTGCTTCTTTTGCGACATTTTCTTCGGCCTCCTTCCCAACCCAACACTAGCTAAAACACGAGATCGAGCGGTAGGGACTTCAGAGACCACATGAAGTCGAGATCTGAACGGCCGGACTCGATCCAGATCTGCAACCACCAAAAAAAAAAAAACTTACGTATTTGCTTTGTTTCAAAACCACATGAAAAACCATATCTAGGCATGGATGTGATAAAGAGCACCACCTGCCCGGGATGGAGACGAAGGTGCGAGGCGTACCCCACAGATCGGACCGCTCGTACTCGGGTTTGGTTGAGATGAGTTTGGAAAGTCGGACGGAGAAGAGGTGAGAAGAGTACTAACTAGTACAAGGGTGTAGTATGGGAGAAGGAAGAGACGAGAGATACTGAGAGAAAACGCCCATAGCACTATAAGGAATCCGAGGTGGCAAATGTAGAGTGTTCGATCGCATACACCATGGTCCCACCGGTTAATGTAAAAGGGCGGCCAGTAACTTGTGTGCTATTTCAAAATTTCAAACATTGTTTGGAGTAATAGGAAGGACTATGGGAGAATTAGGAATTTGGCCCCTGAAATAAGTTTGTCTTAGGAATCGGAACCATTTTTTTTTTTTGAATTTGGGAATCGGCCCCAAAACAAAAATTTGTTAGGAATCCGACCTTTCGTCACTTTTGGAAAATATGCATGGTTACTACTAACAAAACATCCAACTTTTCATCACGCATGTGATCGATAGATCGATCAATCCCAATTTAAAACTTGCTTATAGTGCCCACACAACACCACGGAAGAAACTTTCACACTCCTTGCGGATCCTACACTCCTCGTGCGGAACATCCTCCACGTCACGAAATGAATCTTTCCATCCGTGAATGGCGGCGCACTAGTTTTGCCCTCTGCACCGATGCCCGTCATGGCGAGGCACCGGTCTTTGGAGGACGGTATTCTCTACTCCAATTTGGCGGTATATGTGCCGTCATCAAGTCGCTCCTCAAGAAATCCCATGCATGTCGCCAGGGGCCGTTGTGAGTTCCAGTTCCTGCAGTTCACAGTCGTCCCGCCCACCGTCGGCCGGGTGGTCGTCGCCGATCTCACGCAACACCCGCCCAGCGCATAGTCGCTGTTCATGGCACCGGTGTTGGCCCCAGCCCTGCACAAGAGCAAGAACATACTTGGCGGTTTCATGGCACGGCGTGGCGACGCGCAGCCCCAGCGGCGGCGTGGCGGTCGGCGCCGACGGCGGCGGCATATGCCGCTTTGAAGCACGCTCCGGGTTGCGGCGGCGAGCTTGGTGATAAGATTCTCGCGATACTTGAGCGAGTGAAACGACACCAGCCCCCGCCACCCGGTGCGACTCCCGGTCGGCGGGATGCTCGCCCAACCGGGTCGCGCACGCCTCATCTGTGAGGAACAGGGCCCGCAGATTGTGGAGGTCCTCCATGGATTCACGAGACCTTGGCGACACCAATCGCACTCTAAAAGCATGTCACGCGGAAGGTTTCATGGCGTGTGTGGCCGAGCTTTTTGGTGGGCGCGCCTCTAGCTACGTTTTTTGCGGCGAAGAGAGTTGGTCGGCAGCAATAATGCGGGTGCGGATCGGTGCGGCGTGGGTTATGGCGGGCCGCGCGGCGGTGCACTCGAGGTGTCGAGCCAAATGGGCGTCGAACTAACCCGGTCTTGGCGTCAGTAAGATAAATGTTTTCAAACTGTTACATGTTTTCCCATGACAAGATGATCTCAAATCAAAATGTTGTAAGCTATAAAGTTTCATGGATATTTGAGAACTACAATCATTATGTTGGTGGTTTGTCTATCCGACGTCACTTAAAAATTTCAATTTCAATTTCCAATTTTTTGAAATTGAGACCTATATATATATAGTTTATCTTTACAAGATAATGTGAAACCAAAAAGTTTTCAACTAGAGAGTTTCACAACTTAGCAAGACCTAAAATTCTTATTTTGGTTGTTTCCCCATCCCACATAGTGCTAGTGACATTGTTCACGAATCTTAGAAATTTGTCTTCTACTTTCATAAACTCTATGACACATGTGTAAATCTCGTGGACGGTGTTACCGCGACATCATCATATGAATAAATGACCTACATAAAAAAGATGTACATCTTAAGAAGTTATACAAGTTTTGACCATAGATTAAAAAAAAAAAATTAGGGTTCTTGTTGGAAGCTCGGGCGTGGCGGGGAGGTGAACAAAAGTTGGCGCTTTCGGCTTAAATCTGAAAGTGATGGACATGACCCGCGGAGTCTGCGGAACACGCCCAAGGAAATGGGCGCGAGACGCCTTTTCTTTAGACTAAACTATATATCCCAATGCGCTCTCTAAGCTAAATGTTTTCATTACATTTACATGTTTTCCATGACAAGATGATGCCAAATCAAAACGTTGTAAACTACAAAGTTTCATGGATAATTGAGAGTTACAATCGTCATGTTGGTGGTTTGTCTATCCGAGGTCACTTAAAACATTTAAATTTCAATTTCCATTTTTTGAAATTGAGACCTAGATTTCCTTTACAAGGTAATGTCAAACCAAAAAGTTTTCAACTAGAGAGTTTGAACTTAGCAAGATCTACATTTTTTTTTGGTTGTTTCCCCATCCGACATAGTAGTGCTAGTGACATTGTTCACAAATCTTAGAAATCTCTCTCATAGTTTCATCAACTATATATGAGATATGTGTAAATCTTGTGAACAATGTTACCGCGACATCGTCGGATGAAGAAATGGGCAATATAAAAGGTGTACTACATCTTTAGAAGTTATACAACTTTTACGTGCTTGACTTCTTCTGCTGAAATCATTGGATGAACCAAAAATGTTGTCTTAAGTTGTAATTTTGAAATTCAAATTTCAAATGTTCTCAATAAAACATGAGAAAAATAATAGCAGTAAGAATACAATATCTTGATATATACAACATTATTCTTTAAAAAATAGAAAGAAAAACTATCACATTTGGAGTTACTATGAGGGAGAAAAGACTAGTTACAAGTTTTGGCCACAGATTAAAAAGAAAAATCGAGTTCTTGAGTCCGAAGGCCTCTACAAGCATGTCTCCATATGCGGTCCAGCTCAACGGTCCGCGGGCCGGTTAGGCGAGCCAGCGATATCTTGGGTGAGTTAAACCCAGAAGCGGTCTGCAGATCCTGAGAAGTCTGAGACGTGGGATTTTAAAGGCGTGTTTGGTGCCCTAGATATGCCCCGGCCGGGGCTCCGTCGTGCGGTGTCCCAAAGTTTGGTTACCTGCTCTAGTCCCCTCGAGCTAGGCTCCCCTTTCGTGCAAAAAGTGCTCCACGGCCGGGGCTCGAGAGGAACGGCCCGAATCGGCGTTCCTCCCCGGCCAGGCTCGCTCCGTGCTCCCTCGTGCTTGGGCGCTTCGGCGATTCGGCCGCCTGGAGATGACGGCACTCAAGGGTTTCCTCCTCCCTTCAGCGCCAATCTCGCCTATATATCCCCCTCGCTCCCTCCTCTCGCTCTTTCCCAGCCGCTCGAAGTTCTTACGCCACCGGTTGGTTTTTCTCTCCCCTCTCGATTTGTTCTTTCTTTGTGAATCATGGATCCGAGGCCTCTCTCTCTCTTTGTGTTGTAACAAGGATCTGAGCCCTCTCTCTCTCTCTCTTGTGTTGTAGCAAATGGATCTGTGCCCTCTCCTCTCTCGTGTGATTTTTTTTCCTCTCTCCTTGTTCTTGAAACCCTAGCCCGGGATTACAATGCCTTATTGCACGTGATGTTTTTTTTCATAAAATCTGAGCACATGCCCTATATGCCTGTGATGTTTTTCCTATACTTTAAGCACATGCCTTAGGGCTGTGATCATTGTTCCTAAAATCGAGCACATGACCTAGCCAATGATGTTTCTACATGAACTCGAGCACACATAAGCCATCTTTGTGTTATGTTTCCTACAATTTGTTTCTTTTGCAAAGAATGGCATGGTATGTGGTTCATCATGGTAGGGAACACAGGGTGTACTCAACACGGAAAGAAGCACACGAGCAAGTACATAGGTTCCGGGGAAATTGCTACAGGGAAATATAACACAAAAGTGGAGGCCGAAAGCAAGCTTTTTGGTACGGGTCGGGACGGCAGTGGATCCACCCCTTCTACTACCACTTGTTAATCCACACTGTAAACCAACCTTGTTGGAGATCGAGTGGCATTGTTTACTAGTGCTCGTAGTAGTCCTAATTATTGTTGTAGTCATAGGGTTTTTAGTTTGGAAGCTATGGTAAAAGACTAGTTACTTTTATTGTGATCGGCTTGTAGCTTGTGACAATTTGAATGTGATGCAACTAGCATGTATGCGAGCAACCAAACAACAACCATGCATGCACAAATTTAAATCTCACGCAAAATGCACGGTACCAAACAACAGCTCTAGCTAGCCCGGTTGGGTTCATGCGGGCAACCAAACAGAGGGGCTGTTGCATGCATTTGGCATGGCCAAATTAACTGGCCAGTGAGCCATGTGAGCGATCCTGGGATGCCACCTGACAACCAAACACGCCCCTTAATGATCGGGCCGCCGGTGCACTCCGGCGCCAATGGCGACATGACGCGTTGCGTTGCGGCCGAAAAATTGGGGCGGCGCCTTTTCCTACTGAACTCATCTATACTTACACAAAGCGCGTCTACACACCCTTGCATGTGAATCCTTTGCGTATCCTACACACCTCGGTAGAATGGGGCCCACGCCTCACCACCGTCGTTCAGATCCATCTTTCTTTGCAGTCAGCGCGGTGTGATCTGATGATGACACACCTTGATCGTTAAATTTTGGTTCGGTTCACCACCACCGCCAAGAGTGCTTTTCTCTCACAAAAGCCAGCCCGGCCCGGCCGTAATTTTCTCAAACAACAAATCAGCACCACCCACCGAGGCACCGACCGGGCCGACGAAACGAAGGGCCGGGGCGCCCACTACTACGGACTCCTTGTTCCCGGCCGACGGGTTACGTAACTTGTTTTTTCCAAAGACTGTTCACTAATTCTTATTTTAATTTGGTTGTTTCCCCATCCGACATAGTGTTAGACATTATTCACAAATCTTAGAGATGTCTCTCGTAGTTTCATATAAACTATATGTGGATGTGTAAATCTTGTGAACAATGTTACCGTGGCGTCGTCGGGTGAAGAAATGACCGATGTAAAAGGTGTACATCATAAGAAGTTGTACAACTTTTTATATGTTCATGACTTCTTCTACTTGAAATCATTAGATGCTCCAAAAATGTTGTTTGAAGTTGTAATTTTGAAATTCAATTTTCAAATGTTATTGATGAAACATGACAAATAGTAATACAAGTAATAATAATAATACAATCGCCGATAGAGCATGATTTTAAAAAAAAATAGAAAGCAAAACCATCAATTTTGGAGTTACTATGAGGGAGAAAGACTAGTTACAAGTTTTGACCGAGATTAAAAAGGAAAATTAGAGTTATTGAGCCCCAGTACACTACCTATTTTAAATTGCCCGCTATAGCCTTTCGAGGCGGGTGCCGCTATTTGTTCATGTAAGTACAATTTAAGCCGCTCCGCTATAGCCCGCTATTAGCGTCCGCTATAGCTGTTTTTTAGAGGTAAACCGCTAAACACCCTTAGCCCGCTATTTAAAACTACCGCGCTTGATCGTGGGAATTCCAAGCGGTTGCGTTGGACGCCGCGTTCGATCGTGGGGAAGTGGAGCAGCCCGGCTAACTCACTATTTAAGCACACACTCGATCATGGCGTTCATCCTTTCTAGTTCTCTAATCCAGCCCACATTCTCTTTGCAATCATCAACGCCATGGTCGCCTCGGGCTCGTGGATCCAACAAGCGCACTGGGGAGGAGATGGAGGCGGCGGAGGGCAAGGGCAAGGATCCGGTGGTGGAGGCGCCGGCGGTCGACCCCGGTCCGACTCCGACGACGACCGACTCCCTACGCCCCGCCCCCTCCCTAAGCGGGACCGCATGGAGGTTTTAGCCTCCCTGGCTAGAGCAGCGGCCGATGAGCATGGCGATCGGCGCCGCTATCGGGAGGTAATCGAGAGGGATTTCACCCTCGATCGTCTCCGGCCCGCCTTCATGAAGTCGGGAGGAGCCGGCGGACGGCCATGGTCTTCTTCAAAGGGTGGATCGACCTCCGGATGAAAAGATCAACCACTACGCCCCCAAGGTGGAAGAGTTGGCGGGATCGTCCTCAAGGCCTTGGCCAAGAAGGACGATGCTAGCGAGGAGGAGGAGGAGGAGGGAGGAGGGGCGGCGATTTGTGGACTAGGCCGGCGGCCTTCCTTTTTCATTTTAATATATGTTCTGTTTTTTTTTGTTTGTATATATTAACAAAATATATATTTTATTAAATTTGATTTGAATCTTAACTTGTTCAATGTAAAATTTGTCAAAACAAACAATTAATTAACCGTCGGTTGTGCTTTGGAAAATACTGATCGCCCGTTGAGTGCCGAGGAGACGGCCATTGGGCGCAGCCGGTTGCCTTGATTCGTTTTTTTAAGCAACCGTGTTTTGGAAATGCCACATTATACCCCGCCCCGCCCCCTCCTCCCGTTATCCAACACTAACTTCTCTTTTCGTGCCCCTCTCACAGAAAGCCGGACTCGCCGCCCACGATCGTCGACATGGCCGCCACCCGGGAGGAGATGAAGTTCGCTATGGAGCGCCTCCGCGCCGCCCTCACCAAAATTTGAACGGCCCGGCCAACGATGTTGGCCCGCCAAAGGTGAATCTGCCCCTCGAGGAGAGGGCCAACTTCTACGCCCTCCGGATCGAATCTCCGGCCGATACCCTCCGAGGGGATACCGCCAAACCGGAGGAGGCGGCGGGAAAGGCGGCCGCCAGAAGCCGCCAAGCGGGCGGCCAAGAAGGCCAAGAAGGCGGCCTAGGTTCTCTTCTTTTTTTTTTTTATGTTAATTTATCTCGTTGTCCGATTTGTGTGGATGTGTAAAAGATACAATGATCTCGTGTGGTTAATTTGCTAAGGAATCGGTTGTTGGTTAATCTGTTGCATGGCAATCTCTTTTATCTTTCATCAATTTGGGTTATACTTTGTTTCCTTGTATCGGTTTAATTAATATGATGCGTGTCAATCTTTTTCTATCATTTGTGTTCTATCGTTCCCTCTCTTAGAAACCACGCCAATGGTGAATCACCCCTTCGAGGAGAAGTCCATCATGGCGCTGCACACGGAGATGATGTCTCTAGCGGCGGAGGATGAACACCGTGATCCCCGTAACCTAGTGTTCCTATCTATGCTATCGGATGAGCGGGTTTGAATGGGCTCCGCCACGCGAGCTCGACGCCGACGCTATGCGCGGGCGGAGCGGGCGAGCGGGAGCGACACTCTCCGAGGTTACATGGACCGGATGGAGGCATCGAGGAGTGCGGCGTAACGGTTTTCAAAAACTCGGTCGAGGCGGGACGGGTCGCAGAGGGGTTGTTGCCGCGTCGTGGTGAACGCTTAGCTTCGAACGCCGCGGCCGGCCGGCGTGTGAACCGGCGACACGGCAAATTGTTCCAAAGGTGACCTCAACGGCACAGAATAGCGCACCTTCGACCGACGAGCCTCGAGGTGGCAAAAGAAAGAAGGGAGAGAGTTCAGCCGAGAGAGGCGGCTAACTATAGCCATGCGGCCGGGGTGCTCGCGGCGACCATGGTCGTGGGCTGCAGCGCGAATTAATGGTAGACACCGAAACAGTAAGTGAGCATTATAACACACGGATTATATTACAACTAATTAAAACATCTCGGTCTTCGCTCCATCCGGATCTACGTTTCTTGAACATCACCGCTAGGTAAGGATCGAACATATGCACACCATATATGCATCACATACGACGCCGTGCACACTTCCAAAAGCTACCAAAAGTTGTTATATCTAGCTAGGCGCCACCGCAACCGTGAGCAACTCCCCGCATTGGAAGAACGGTACACTCATGCCCACAAGCCATCAACGAAGAACAAAGTAGACTCGTCGCCGATCCCGCACCGCCACCGCAAAGTACACTCCCCACGGTTGACTTCCACGCCCAACTCCGACCATCCCAATGTCACCACAGCCCGCACGCCGCATCGAAGATGCCCGTGTTGGCGAGGCACCGGCCGTTTAGGCCAGAGCAGAGACGACGAGAAACCAAAACCCCCGGATACGGGCGCCACCATCAGCTCGTCGCCAACACGCTTATTGCCCGCGCGCGCCGAGGCATGCACGCTATCGGTGCCCCACGCCGTCGCCACCACGCGCCGCCGATCCCCCCCGCACACCATTCGCGGCAAAGGTCGCCGCCATCGCGCCCTGGTGTTCATCCCAGAGAGCAAGGGCGTACGCACGGGGAGTTCATGCCCCGCATCGGCGGGCGTCGCAAAGATGTCGAGCTGGGCGCTGACGGCAAAGCCGCTGAGCCATCGACGAACAGGCGCATGCTGTGCCGCTCAAGCACGCCTCCGGTTGCCGGACGATGGCGATTGGTGACGAGGGTATGCCATTCCCCTGCTCGCTGGAAAACCCGCCCAGTGGGATGCTACGCCCCACCATGGCTGCCGCCAAGACACCTCTCGCCATCCGCTACAAAAAGGGCGCAGTAATGGTGAGGTCGTCCATGGGATCCTCTCCGCCTCCTTGGCGACGCGGATGGCAACCAATGCAAGCATCTCGACGGAAGCCGCATGGTGCGCATGGCGAGGGCGACGCGGCGGCGGCGGCGGCGGTGGGTAATGCGTGGAAGGCAACGCGTGAAGCTAAGCTTATAGCGGCGGCGGCGACGACGAGATAGATGTAGCCGGGCGCGGAAGTGAGTTCGCGCTCCAATTGGCGCGATCGCGAGAGAGGTGGCGACGACGTCGTAGAGTAGACTCAAGCCTGTGCGGTCGCTTTATTACTCACGCCGCTTTTTAGTATCGGCGTGTTCGTAGTTCTGTAGTTGCGAACCCACGCCAGCCGGCAAGCGTGGAGTACTCCCTCCGTCCAACCAAAAAAAAACGCAATTCTTTGACCTTTCAAAATCTAATTTGACCATTCGTTTTATTTGAATAATGTATATAAATATTATCAATTTTGTTATGACTTATTAGATCATTAAAGATATTATAACAATAGCTAATTTATTTTGGAATTTACACAAATATGTTGAGCAAGACGAATAGTCAAATTAGATTTTGAAAAGGTCAAAAAATTATGTTTTTTTTTGATGAACGGAGGGAGTATCACTCACGCCTTTACACAACGCGGTCAACGGATGACATCCCTATTAAGCATAGGTGGATCAACTCCACTCGCTTGACTTTTCACAGTGCGCGTAATCTTGACACCAAGCATGCATTGCACCGACGCGTTGTGATATTCCCAAATTACCACAATAATAACATTGCATCGGGCATTACATGTTTACAAAGATACATCGAACACATCCAATGACAACACGCACAAGAGACAGAATAATAAACATGTTCATCTTCCTCATCAAGTCCTCCAAAGATTCTGCTCCAAGTTTTTCTTCTTGGTGTCACCACTTGGGGACCGCCCACCGAAGCTTCTTCTTCATCCAAAGACCGGCTCCTCTTTCCAATTCGAAGGGCGAACAAATTTATGATGCCAAGATCCTTCAAGACCTCGAAGTATTCCTTTTCAAATCGGTAGTAATGACACTTCCGCTATTAGGGTAATCAAAAACAAGCACACAAATTAGTGCAAAACTAGGGGCGTGGAGGCCCTGGGACAACACGCCAACACTACGTAACAAAATACTCACCCCATTTCCTAGCACACTTGAAGTAGAGTCGGTCGCGGTTATCACCATCCTTCTTGGTCCGCGCCTCCACCACTCCGAAAGCAAGACCGCAGTCCGGACAACCGATGAGCTGAACCCGCTAAGCTCACCAACTGGATCCCATTGAAGCCTATTCCTCGCCCGTCCACCTCTAGACGACTCCCGCCAAAGGAGACCGAGACATCTTGGCCGGGAGCTCACCGGGAGAAGGGATGGAAGAGAGCAAGAGATGGAATGAATCGCGAGAGGCAAAAGCAGATACTGAGAGGGAGAGCAAACGCAGTAGTAGATCCCGACAGATGGCCCCTCCATCGGGTGTGCACTATGACCCCGACAGACGGCCCCACCACGCGCCACCGGCGGTGAAGTGGCTTCTCTTTCAAAGAAATAATACTATTTAATCGGCCAAAATCAGCCAAACAATTTATTATACTCCCCTCAGGGATGGTATTAGAAAGTCGTTTTGGACAAGGTTTGGGTCAAACATCGGGAATATAAATCATCAATAACTTTTAAGTTGTTGAGTTTGTAAATGTAAAAATTATATGAGTAGATTTGTCTTAAAAAATACTTTGATAAAAGTATACATATATCACATCTCCATAAATATTTTTATAATAATAAGCGGTCAAAGTTATGTTTTGGAGACCGTGTCGCATTTGTCCTAAACGACTTCTAACCATCCCTGAGGGAGTTCGTTTTACTTGTGCCCGCCCAATTTTTTAAGCTCGATTTTTACGCGCCGAGCCTTTACAAAACTCAAAAAATTTTACCCGCCTCGTCACAGTAAAGCGATTCATTTCGATCGGGGTGTTTGGTTCCTAGCCACACTCCTCACAGGCGACTCTAGGGTTTCCAACGCCTCATCGGCCGCCGCCACCGCCGACGCATCAGCGCCATTCAAGCCGACGCCGCTTCGCTAGCGACCTCCTTCTCCAACGGGCTTCTTCCTCCACCAGGCCGGCCGGCCATTCTAGGGTTTGATATCTAGCCCATCAATCTTGTCGTGCCCCTCTTTTTTCTTGAACTACGCTTTGTTAGATTCCACTATTTCCGAACTACCTTTTTTTGTTTTTCCGTGATCTCATTGCCTCAAGCCTGTTAAACGTGTTTAATATATAGTATTCTCGTATGTGAGAGAGAACAAGCTTGAAACAAGATGAAGCAAGCACAAGCGAGCGAATCGACTAGTCCTCACATACTATCTATTACGCATTACAAAATTGAACTATAATTTTATCCTCATAATATGGATATAATTTAGTTGTACATACTTGAACTTGACACCTCACTTCTACTGGGCCCGATCGCTACTATATATAACTACAATGTTGTTGTTATCCACTTTCCTTTATTTTCTTTATAGATGAATATGCGTGCTCAAGTAAACACGACTACCCCCAGAGTACTACGTATCTTGTCATACAAAAATGTGCATATTAAATGAACCGCCACGAAACTATAGTTTCTTTATACTCCACTTTTCCCGAACTACCTTTTTTTTTTTTGACTGCCCCCCGAGAGCCTCGTTAAACTTGTTTAATAGTATCCCGTGAGAGAATAAGTCAAAACAAGATGAAGCAAGATTGCAAGAACAAACGAAACAGGCTCTCGTCTACTCCTCATACACGCCTATTACAGAATTGAACTGTATAATCGTATCCTCGGATGGATGTATTGAGTTGTACATGCCGAACTTGGACTTTGCCTACTACATTAATGTTGTTACCTTTGTGTTTTTGTTTTAGGAGACCGCAACTACTACTGCTATTTTTTTTATAGATAAATATATACATGCTCAAGAACAATGATTTGCTCCTATTAAATGAAATGTTACTAAACCTGCAGTTTGTCTATACCAATCTATTCCTGAACTACATCTAATTTATTTTGTGTTCTCGTGACTCGTGGTTACCGTAGTCCTAATAGGCGCCGCCTATTGCGTAATTGAATCGTATAATATTAGCCTCACATGGATACTTCCGATGATTTCCATCCAACAAAGGCATCAACGCCGCATCCGGCAGTCGCTGAATTTTTCATCGCCACGGCGTGAGAAAGGTGATAATTCTCTTTACCGCTATTTTCTTCATAGATGAATACACAAGATCGAGAACACTAAAAAGGAGTTGGATGGTCTCTATCGAGTACTACTACTATCTTGTCTTACAAAAATTTTCCCGCTAAACGAATCACATTTGCTAAACTACGGTTTGTTTATATTCTTCTATTCTTCCTAACTACATCCTCCGCTCGGTTTTTAAATCGCTTTGACTTTTTGGTACATCCATTTAGCTATGTATCTAGATACAATAATATGCCCGGATACATAGCAAAATGGACGAACCATAAAAGTCAAAGCACTTACAATTTGGAACGGAGGGAGTGCAATTTTTGTGATCTCAGGCCTCTATCCATTAGAGTGGCTATTTTTTCTGTTACGGTTCGCCAAACTCAACGCAACCCTCCTCCTTTACCCGGGTTTGGGACCTCTTTGGTGACGGTTACTTCGGTGATTTCCATCCAACTTCGCATCAACGCGCGCATCATCGCATCATCCGTGTCGCCCGAATTTTTCATTCGCCAGAAGTGAGGAAAGGTGATAATTCGCCGCTTATTTTCTTCATAGATGAATACAAAAGCTTGAGAACACTAAGCGCTCTGTCCAAGTACTACTACTATCTTGTCTTACAAAAATTTTTCCCACTAAACGAATCAACAAGTTTTGCTAAACTACGGGTTGTTTATATTCCTCTATTGCCGAACTACTTCTTCCGTTTAGGTTTGTAAATCGCTTTGCCTTTTTTGGTACATCCATTTAGCTATGTATGTAGATACAATAATATGCCCGGATACATAGCAAAATGGATCGAACCAAAAAAGTCAAAGCGACTTACAATTTGGAAACTGAGGGAGTGCAATTTTTGTGATCTCATGCCTCGTCCATTAGTAGTCCTCGATTTTTTCTTTGGTTCGCCAAACTTAACGGCCTTACAACCCTCCTCCTTTACAAGTAGGGTTTGGGACCTCTCAATTGACGGTGACGAAGTGCTACTTTTTTTATTTTCCATCAACGGCGAACATCAACGCATCATCCGGTAGGTCGCTAACCTTCAACAACGAATTTTTTTATATAATATCGGGAAGTGAGGAAAGGTGATAAACAAGTCTCTTATTTTTCTTCATAGATGAATACAAAAGCTTGAGAACACTAAGATTCCACCCTCATAGGAAACTACTATCTTGTCTTACAAAAATTTTCCCACTAAACGAATCGTTGCTAAACTACGTCTTGTTTATATTTATATTCCTCTATTCTGAACTACTTCTTCCGTTTAGCTCATTGTAAAATTACCTTTGACTTTTTTGGTACATCCATTTAGCTATGTATCTAGATACAATAATATGCACGGATACATAGCAAAATGGAGTCGAACCAAAAAGTCAAAGTGACTTACAGTTTCTAATCCTTTTAGTCTAATTTTTGTGATGTACCAAACTCTATGGATTGTGTAGTCCTCCACGGGATGCCTATTCTGAATTGAAAAGATAATATTAGGGCCTTGCTAATTTCGGTAGCTTGAAATTTTCAAATCTTTTTCATATTACAAAGCTTTTTTTTTTTAGATAATGGATGAGAAAAACATCCTAGCCTCTACATCCGAGGATGTACACGACCAATTATTACAAGTAGTGGATAAAAAGGTAGAGCAAAACAAGTCTCTAAAAACAGATAAAGAGAACTAAAAACAAGTCTCTAAAAAAATTAAAGAGAACTAAAGCAAATGATAAATGTGCTTCCACCCTCTATAGGAAACTCCAAAGTAATCATTTCTAGTTTTCCACTCGCTAATTAGCGAGAGTATGTTCTTGTCTTGTTCATCACGCCGCAACTGGGCTCTAGATATCGCGACCAATAGGCTCATCCGAAAATAACCTTCGACAACGAAAAACTTTCATTTTGTTAAAGATAATATCGTTTCGACAATACTAAATGGCCCATATAGCTGTGACGCCAACCCAAATTAAGTTTCTAATCCTTTTATTCGATTAGTAAGCCATGTACCAAACGTATGGCTTATGTAGATCTAGGCTAATTTAGGCCGTGAGCATAAAAGATGATCCTCCATACCATTTTCGAATACGGACAATCTAGGAAAAGGTGTTGGATGGTCTCATTCATATCACAACCAACACATTTCTAGCTTCCTTTCCGCTTTTTTCCTAGTGGGGAAAAAAGATAATTTCGCCGCTTATTTTCTTCATAGATGAATACACATGCTAAGAACAAATGATAAATCTGTCGAGTACTACTACTATCTTGTCTTACAAAAATTTTCCTACTAAATGAACTGCGTTGCTAAATTACGGTTTGTTTATATTCTTCTATTCTGAACTACTTCCTCCGCTGCAGGCTCATCTTTGACTTTTTTTTTGTACATCCATTTAGCTATGTATCTAGATACAATAATATCCAAGGATACATAGCAAAATGGACGAACCAAAAAAGTCAAAACGACTTTACAATTTGAAACGGAGGGAGTGCTATTTTTTTGTGATCTCATGTACCTCATGGATTGTGTAGTCCTCATAGACTCCGCCTATTAGGAACTCAGATAATATTAGGGCCTTGCTAATTTCCGGTGAAAAAATTTTCAAATCTGTTCAGCGATGTAGCTACTTGATGATTTCAACATCAACGCATTATCCGGTGTCACCTGAATTTTTCATTCGCCGTAGTGAGGAAAGGTGATAATTGGAATACTTATTTTCTTCATAGATGAATACACAAGCTTGAGAACACCGAAAAACTTTGTCGAGTACTACTACTATCTTGTGTTACAAAATTTTTTCTCACTAAACGAATCATTGCTAAACGCCTAAACTACGTTTGTTTATATTCCTCTATTCTGAACTACTTCTTCCATTTATTTTAAATCGCTTTAACTTTTTGGTACATCCATTTAGTTATATATCTAGATACAATAATATGCCCGGATACATAGCAAAATGGGCCGAACCAAAAAAAGTCAAAGCGACTTACAATTTGGAACGGAGGGAGTGTAATTTTTTGTGATCCGTGCCTCTATGGATTGTGTAGTCCTCACAGGTCGCCTATTACGTAATTGAATCAGTATAATATTAGGTCCTTGCTAATTTCCGTGTAACTGAAATTTTCAAATCTGTTCACGCGATGAAGCTTTTTTTAGATAATGGATGAGAAAAACATCCGCCCTCTACATCCGAGGATGTACACAAATTAGTTTATTACAAGTACCGGATAAAAAGGTAGAGCAAAACAAGTCTCTAAAACAGATAAAGAGAACTAAAGCAAATGATAAATGTGCTTCCACCCTCTATAGGGAAACTCCAAAGTAAACACTTCTAGTTTTACGCTAATTAGCGAGAGTGTGTTCTTGTCTTTTTCATCACGTTGCAACCGGGCTCCGCATCGCTACCAATAGGCTCATCTCGAAAATTACCTTGACAACGAAAAACTTTTTATTTTGTTAAAGATAATATCGTTTAAACAAAAGAAATGGCCCGAAGATATAGCCGTGACGCCAACCCAAATCAAGTTCCTAATCCTTTTATTACGATTAGTAAGCCATGTACCAAACATATGGCTTATGTAGATCTAGGCCGGTTTAGGCGGTAGCATAAAAGATGATCCTCCATACCGAATCACGGACAATCTAGGAAAAGGTGTTGGATGGTCTCATTCATATTACAACCAACACATTTCCTGGCTTCCTTTCCGCCGTTTTTCTAGTGAGGAAAGGCGATAATTTTTATTTTCTTCATAGATGAATACACATGCGCAAGAACAGCGGACCGCTTTCCGTCGAGTACTACTACTATCTTGTCTTACAAAATTTTTCCTACTAAACGAACTGTTGCTAAATTACGGTTTGTTTATATTCTTCTATTCCGAACTACTTCCTCCGCCTTTGTAAGTCGCTTTAACTTTTTGGTACATTCATTTAGCTATGTATCTAGATACAATAATATGCCCGGATCCATAGTAAAATAGACGAACCAAAAAGTCAAAGCGACTTACAATTTGGAACGGAGGGAGTGCTATTTTTTATGATCTCGTGCCTCTCATGGATTGTGTAGTCCTCATAGACTGCCTATTACGTAATTGAATCAGTATAATATTAGGGTCTCGCTAATTTTCGGTGTGACTGAAATTTTCAAATCTGTTCAAGCGGCGTAGCTACTTCTCGATGATTTCCGGGCATCAACGCATTATGCGGTGTCACCCGAATTTTTCATTCGCCGGTAGTGAGGAAAAGGTGATAATTAGCCGCTTATTTTCTTCATAGATGAATACGCAAGCTTGAGAACACCGATGACACACGTATGTCGAGTACTACTACTATCTTGTGTTACAAAAATTTTTCCACTAAACGAACTGTTGCTAAACGCCTAAACTACTGCTTTGTTTATATTCCTCTATTCCCGAACTACTTCTTCCGTTTTAGTTTGTAAGTTGCTTTGACTTTTTGGTACATCCATTTAGTTATATATATAGATACAATAATATGCCCGGATACCTAGCAAAATGGACGAACCAAAAAGTCAAAAGCGACTTACAATTTAGAACGGAGGGAGTGCAATTTTTGTGATCTCAAACTCTATGGATTGTGTAGTCCTCACAGGGCGCCTATTCTGAGTAATTGAACTGTATAATATTAGGGCCTTGCTAATTTCCAAATTTGAAATTTTTAAATCTGCTTCGAGGCGATGAAGTTTTTTTTAGATAATGGATGAGAAAAACATCCGGCCTCTACATCCGAGGATGTACACCCGCCCGATTATTACAAGTCTTGGATAAAAAGGTAGAGCAAAACAAGTCTCTAAAAGCGGATAAAGAGAACTAAAGCAAATGATAAATGTGCTTCCACCCTCTATAGGGAAACTCCAAAGTAAACACTTCTAGTTTTCTACGTTAATTAGCAAGAGTGTGTTCTTGTCTTGTTCATCACTTATTTACCGCAACGGGCTCGCATCAAGAGCCAATAGGCTCATCCGAAAATTACCTTCGACAACGAGAAAACTTTCATTTTGTTAAAGATAATATCGTTTCGACAATAAATGGCCCAAAGATAGCTGTGACGCCAACCCAAATCAAATTTCTAATCCTTTTATTACGATTAGTAAGCCATGTACCAAACATATGGCTTATGTAGATCTAGGGCCGGTTTAGGCCATAGCATAAAAGATGATCCTCCATACCGTTTTTGAATACGGACAATCTAGGAAAAGGTGTTGGATGGTCTCATTCATATTACAACCAACACATTTAAAGCTTCCTTTCCAGCTTTTCCTAGTGAGGAAAGGCGATAATTTGGCCGCTTATTTTCTTCATAGATGAATACACATGTGCAAGAACACACTGACTTTCTGTCGAGTACTACTACTATCTTGTCTTACAAAAATTTTCCTACTAAACGAACTGTTGCTAAATTACGGTTTGTTTATATTCTTCTATTCCGAACTACTTCCTCCTCGGTTTGTAAAGTAAGCTTTGACTTTTTGGTACATCCATTTAGCTATGTATCTAGATACAATAATATCCATGGATACATAGCAAAATGGATCGAACCAAAAAGTCAAAGCGATTTTACAATTTGGAACGGAGGGAGTGCTATTTTTTGTGATCTCGTTGCTCTCGTGGATTGTGTAGTCCTCATAGACTCCGCCTATTACGAATTGAACTCGTATAATATTAGGGCCTTGCTAATTTCCATTGATGTTAAATTTTCAAATCTGTTCGGCGGCGTAGCTACTTGGTGATTTCCGGACATCAACGCATCATCCTAGGTGTCACCCGAATTTTTTTCATTCGCCGGTAGTGAGGAAAGGTGATAATTCGCCGCTTATTTTCTTCATAGATGAATACACAAGCTTGAGAACCCCGGACTGGCGTGGTTACTACTACTACTATCTTGTGTTACAAAAATTTACCCACTAAATGAACTATTACTAAACGCCTAAACTACGCTTTGTTTATATTCCTCTATTCCTGAACTACTTCTTCCGTTTGATTGTAAAATCGTTTTGACTTTTTGGTACATCCATTTAGTTATATATCTAGATACAATAATATGCCCGGATACATAGCAAAATGGACCGAACCAAAAAGTCAAAGCGACTTTACAATTTGAAGGAGGAGTGCAATTTTTGTGATCTGTGCCTCTGTGGATTGTGTAGTCCTCCGCATCGCCTATTGAGGCTGAACTCGTATAATATTAGGGCCTTACTAATTTCATTGTGACTGAAATTTTCAAATCTGTTCGAGCGATGAAGCTTTTTTTTTTAGATAATGGATGAGAAAAATATCCGGCCTCTACATCCGAGGATGTACCGCGGCCGATTATTACAATTCTTGGATAAAAAGGTAGAGCAAAAAACAAGTCTCTAAAACGGATAAAGAGAACTAAAGCAAATGATAAATGTGCTTCCACCCTCTATATGGAAACTCTAAAGTAAACACTTCTAGTTTTTACGCTAATTAGCGAGAGTGTGTTCTTGTCTTGTTCATCACGCTTTTTACTCGGCTCGCATCGCAGCCCAATAGGCTCATCGAAAAATTACCTTCGACAACGAGAAAACTTTCATTTTGTTAAAGATAATATCGTTTCGACAAATACCAAATGGCCCAAAGATATAGGCGTGGCGCCAACCCAAATCAAGTTTCTAATCCTTTTATTACGATTAGTAAGCCATGTACCAAACATATGGCTTATGTAGATCTAGGGAGTGGTTTAGGCCAGTAGCATAAAAGATGATCCTCCATACCGTTTTTTCGAATTGACGGACAATCTAGGAAAATGTGTTGGATGGTCTCATTCATATTACAACCAACACATTTAATCAACGCTTCCTTTCCGGTTTTCCCTACGAGGAAAGGCGATAATTCTCGCTACTTATTTTCTTCATAGATGAATACACAAGCTCAAGAACACTGACGCTCCATGTCGAGTACTACTACTATCTTGTCTTACAAAATTTTTCCTACTAAACGAACATTGCTAAAACTACAGTTTGTTTATATTCATCTATTCCCGAACTACTTCTTCCATTTCGGTTTGTTAGTAAACTTTGACTTTTTTTGGTACATCCATTTAGCTATGTATCTAGATACAATAATATGCCCGATATATAGCAAAATGGACGAACCAAAAAAAGTCAAAGCGACTTACAATTTGGAACGGAGGGAGTGCAATTTTTTGTGATCTGTGCCTCTCGTGGATTATGTAGTCCTCACAGCATCGCCTATTACTGAGAATTGAACCGTATAATATTAGGGCCTTACTAATTTCGGGTGACTGAAATTTTCAAATCTGTTCGAGCGACGAAGCTTTTTTTTAGATAATGGATGAGAAAAACATCCAAAATCTACATCCGAGGATGTACCGCGGCCGATTATTACAAAGTCTTTGGATAAAAAGGTAGAGCAAAACAAGTCTCTAAAACAGATAAAGAGAACTAAAGCAAATGATAAATGTGCTTCCACCCTCTATAGGAAACTCCAAAGTAAACACTTCTAGTTTTTACGCTAATTAGCGAGCGTATGTTCTTGTCTTGTTCATCACGCCGCAAATAGGCTCGATCGCAGCCAATAGGCTCATCTGAAAATAACCTTCCGACAACGAAAAACTTTCATTTTGTTAAAGATAATATCGTTTTAACAAATAAAAAATGGCCCAAAGATATAGCCGTGACGCCATCCCAAATCAAGTTTCTAATCCTTTTATTCTCGATTAGTAGGCCATGTACCAAACATATGGCTTATGTCTATCTAGGGTGGTTTAGGCCAGTAGCATAAAAGATGATCCTCCATATACCGGATTTTCGAATACGAACAATCTAGAAAAAGGTGTTGGATTGTCTCATTCATATTACAACCAACACATTTTTGGCTTCCTTTCCGAGTTTTTCCTAGTGAGCAAAGGCGATAATTACGCCGCTTATTTTCTTCATAGATGAATACACATGCGCAAGGACACCGACCGCTCTCGTCGAGTACTACTACTATCTTGTCTTACAAAAATTTTCCTACTAAACGAACTGTTGCTAAATTACGGTTTGTTTATATTCTTCTATTCTGAACTACTTCCTCCGGCGGTTTGTAAATTAAACTTTGACTTTTTGGTACATTCATTTAGCTATGTATCTAGATACAATAATATGCCCGGATACATAGCAAAATGGATCGAACCAAAAAGTCAAAGCGACTTTACAATTTGGAACGGAGGGAGTGCTATTTTTTTGTGATCTTGCCTCTGTCCATTAGAGTGGCTATTTTTTACGTTGGTTCTCCAAACTTAATGCAACCCTCCTCCTTTACCCGGGTTTGGGACCTCTGTTCGGTGACCAAGCTACTTGATTGATTTCCATCCAACAACAGGCATCAACGATGTCGCCTGAATTTTTCACGCCAGGGGAAGTGAGGAAAGGTGATAATTTCGCTCCTTATTTTCTTCATAGATGAATACACAAGCTTGAGAACACTAACTCGCTGCAATCGAGTGCTACTACTATCTTGTCTCTAAAATGCATAAAGAGAACTAAAGCAAATGATAAAGAGAACTAAAGCAAAACAAGTCTCTAAAACAGATAA
Source organism: Hyparrhenia diplandra (assembly GCA_015847255.1). Taxonomy (NCBI): domain Eukaryota; kingdom Viridiplantae; phylum Streptophyta; class Magnoliopsida; order Poales; family Poaceae; genus Hyparrhenia; species Hyparrhenia diplandra. Next base: position 134,775 of record JADLZK010004377.1, on the reverse strand, counting down.
AGAGAACTAAAGCAAATGATAAATGTGCTTCCACCCTCTATAGGGAAACTACAAAGTAATCACTTCTAGTTTTTACGCTAATTAGCGAGAGTGTGTTCTTGTCCTGTTCATCACGCCGCAACTGGCTCAGGCTCGATCGCGCAGCCAATAGGCTCATCTAAAAATAACCGTCGACAACGAGAAAACTTTCATTTTGTTAAAGATAATATCGTTTCGACAAATACCAAATGGCCCAAAGATATAGCTGTGACGCCAACCCAAATCAAGTTTCTAAACCTTTTATTCGATTAGTAAGCCATATACCAAACATATGGCTTATATAGATCTAGGCTTTGGTTTAGGCCAAGAGCATAAAAGATGATCCTCCATACCGTTTTTTCGAATCACGGACAATCAAGAAAAAGGTGTTGGATGGTCTCATTCATATTACAACCAACACATTTCTAGCTTCCTTTCCGGTTTTTTTCGACATTTTATTTGTTCTCTGCCTCGATTGGTTTGTTTAGTCCTCATAAGAAAGCCTATTACTGAGAATTGAACTGTATAATTTTATCCTCACATGGATATTTTCAGGTTATAGATACTTGAACTTGACACCCGAGTGTTACTATAATGTTGTTATCTTTGTGGTTTTGTCATAGGAAACTGCAACTACTGCTTTGCTTATTTTATTTATAGAGATGAATATACGTGCTCAAGATAGAACAATGATCCGCACCTTTTCCTCGCCCTAGAACCGCTTAGGTGAAGCTTTGTCGTGTGTGCCGACCGTTGACGACGCTAGAAAATGGTAAGTCAAAGCTATGTGATATACAAACCCTACTTATTGTTAGCTTTTTGCTTAGTGCTAGTCATTGACTTCTTTGTGTAACCTAAATCTGTTTGATGTAGGTGTCTGCTGTTGGCACATTTACAACATCCGCAAAACGAAACAACTTATTCTCTAGAGGATGGCCGGAGAGCTACATATGAAGAGACGAGCAAGAGATAAATGATGGTACCACAGGGGAGGCAAGAGAGAGATGATGGTACCACGCAGGGGGGCATTCGGGATTTTTTATCGAGAAGGGGCAGCCATCCCGCTTTCTGGTGCGAAAAGGGAGGGTCACACACAAGGTGGCCGAAGGCAAGATAGTTGTCACAAATAGCTCAAGCCGAACGGGTTTCCCAATCGAGAAGGTGGTCATGCTAAGAATGAAGAGACTTGCTCCGGGTCGATTGCTAGACAAAAGGTCCCCTTGCTCACATATTCGCCTCTTCCTTAAGCCCTGCAACAAAGGAATTGTTATTTGAGAACTCGTGTCCGTTCATTCATTGGGTTTGTAGGCAACTTAAGGCGCATAGCATATATAAAAGTCGTGGCGGTCGGTTGGCAAAAGTTTTAGGACCTTCAAAAGCGTCTATTGTGAGGAATTACGTCATGAAGGGGTTGGATGCCGCGGTGAAGCACCCATACATCACCAAGGACGATTGGGCAGCTTTTGTTGAAGCGAAGAGCAAAGAAAGAGGCACCGGCAACAAGTGAGAGATACAAGCGGCTTAGGGAGAAGAACAAGCATGACCACTTTGCTCGGGTACGAGGAGGTTATGAGGCAAAGTTCGAAGTGTGGGAGAAGGAGGACACTTACTTACTCCACAATAGCATCAAGAATCCTTGGCATGAATTTCCAAAGAACCGCGCTTCGGCATTTTTTTTGCGTGCACGATGCGCCGTGGCTATGTCGTAATAATAAGGCCGCAATTGTTTGGTCGTGAAGAGTCTCGGTCTTTATCCGAAGGTTTTAGAGAAGACCGCCCGTGCTTCTCCGAGGGGCACCGGTGTAAGGGAAAGATATATGCTCACAGAGGTCCCGGCACCCTGGCAGCGCGCATGTGGCATGTGCGTGGTATGTCTAGTATGACTGGGTGGAAGTTTTGGCGGCTTGCGCCGACATGTACGTAAAGAGGAAGTCTCTAGGTGCATTGGCCGAAGCATATAGAGAAGAGTTTGGACCTCAACTAGATGAGCTCACGGCTAAGGTGGCGTTGGACTTGACTCGAGGACATGGTTCATTTTGCACGCCAACACCCCTAGCCGTGTAGGTGGTGTGAAGAGCAACAAGCGTGCGAAGCCGATTCGGCGGATGCTTTAGCTTGAGATACTTTCCACGTCGGCACCATGTACCCTTGCAAAGAAGACTCGAGGTTATCCGGGTTGAGGTAGCAAGGGAATGGTATACTTTCGAATCAACTACATCTTAAAGGTCAACCAATACTTTGGAAGGACATTCTATTGTTTTATTGATCATGTAACTCCCGGTTTTGAGGCTACACTCATTGGATCCGCCGACAAAGCAGATTAAAACTCTTGGACAGATATGTGTAAGATGATCCAGTGGGAGCGGAGCCCGCCTTCTCAGTAGCATTCCTAAAGCTCTCTTCTTTTTACCGCCCCAAAACCTCCCGTGGCCTACTTCGCCTCAATGAAAGTCAATCTAAAGGACTTTGTATGACACGCAGCTTAAATGGGAATGACAAGAATGATCGAGTCCCTCTCGGTCCGCAATGGATGGGAATGCGGCGACTGGCCGCATGCCAATGACGGTCGAGTGCCTTGCGAGTGCATCGGCTAACGATGTGGAAACCGGCTCGCAAGGCAAGGATGACCCGTAGTGCCTCGTAAGAGGGCTGCAGGGCCGAGAATGCGGGGAGTGGCTCGCATGACAAGAATGTCCAGAGTGCCTCTCGAGTGCAAATGGCGAGAATCTGCTTGTGGCTCAACAAAGAGGACGGCAAGGTCCAAACAAGCATGTTTCGTGCAAGAAGCATGGAGGTCCAAACAAGAATGTACAATGTAAGTAGGGCTTCACTTGGAGTTACGCACTGCACGTGTTTCCATTCGAATAACCACCGTGTTTCATATGTTTGTAGTGCCGCCGCCAACCGATGAAAAGACATGTGGGTTCTACATGGCCCACCACTTCACCGGGCCGCGATGAAACAAGTTCATCCGGGCGGATCACGCGAGGTAACTTCGAAGTGCGGCTCCATCATGTGCCTACCTTTGTTTGGCTATAAAGACCATGTGTACAAACGAACACTTATGCCTACCTTTCTTTGTATTAGGATTTCGATTTGTCCGAAATTCGATTAATTTGGAGGATATTAGAGAGGAGATCGCCAAGTTTGTTATGGAAGAGATCATCACCAAGGCGAGTATTCGTTTAGGGAACCGTGAGTTCCTTCGCTTTCCCTTTTTTACCGCATGACGATCGGTGGATACATGCATTTGAACTGTGTTATTTGTGTTGTGAACAATGCGTGTGGCGTGCCCTGAACAACTGGTATGTCTCAGGTGAAGAATATTCTCGAGATACACATGAATTTTCAAAGATACACATGAATTTTAAGAAATACACATGAATTTTCCATCTTTGCAAGGCGTCCGCCATTTGTTTGTGATCGGACCTGTAATGCGTCTCTAGTCTCGACAAAGATGCACTCCATCTTAACCTCGTCGTAATAACTGAATAAGTACGCATCACCGCGGCTAACGAGCGTCTGTGGGTTTTGAGAATAGTTTCGCCGCGTGAATCCGCCTCGTAATATCTAAATTATTAACGGCACGGTGTTTCCGATCGTCTGTGAACCACCGTCAGTAGTCTCGGCGTCGGTTTACGTAGAAAGCACCGTAAACGCGTGCGAAATAGAAACCTCGACCTTGACACGCCGAAAGGGACACGATTCGTAATTTCCGTAGTTACGGTCGAGCATCCGCTGCTAAGCGCCCAAAATGCGGAATGCAAGCATAAATAAACCGCTCAGAACTAAGCTTAAAGTTACGTACGTGGCGACAAAATGAACGTCCGAAAAGGGTTACGGAACTACTGCATGTGCAATCTACGCACGCTAGCTCAGAATGAAGCGTAAAACCACGCACACGGTTTGTATGTTCGTAACTTCGCCCGTAGACGCCGCTATCGCCCGCACGGGTCTCAGATTTTTACTAATGCTTTATAGACGCGTTCACCCGGCCGCGCGCTGCGTTGTACCGCGAGGCGCTGCGGGTACGCCGCGCCAGCCCGACATGCGCCGTCATTGTTAACGCAGTTTTGCTGTAAAATGGGTCCGTGCGCAAATTCTTCTACCGAGATGTCGCTAACGGGCGCCACTTTTTGACGCTGATACGAGACATCGATGCCGGTCCGTGACGCCTGCAGGTAAGGCGCATCTTAGGAAATCATGTGCGTGATACTTTGTAGACCACAAATCGAGCAAATCCCCCTCACACGAGACGCGTTCCCGCGGCGTGTGTAACAAGGGCTCACTACTGACGGGAAGTTTGAGACGCATCGAATCCCGTCACGTATTAAAGCCCTATTGCGACGCTCATTACGGGCTGACAGGTCTAAAGTCGGACATTTAGAGACCTAATGGGCGTCAGCTGCGCGATCGTAGAAGCCCCCTCAACGCTATTTGATAGAGGCCTTTTTACATAGTGTTTGCTTGATGGGTTTGGATCCCATATTGATGTCAATTGCGTCACCCGGCTCCCCTTGGTACGCCCGGGCATGTCTGGCGGCTTCCGGGCAAATATATCTTTGTGTTGCCTTAGGAAGCCGGTGGCCTTGATTCCTATTTTGAAATAGGTGGGCGCCGATGATCGGCCTTGGATGGGTCGCCCGCTTGTAGATCAATGTGCTTGACGCGTCGGTTTCTTCGGTGGAATCGAAATTGCTTGCTTCTTGGCCGGTATCTCGAGTTCTTCTCCGATTTGTATCCTCCGCCATCCGGTTGAGTTCTTTTTTCTCCAAGAGTTCTCCCCGTCTTGTTTGCGATTTCTACGGCTTGTACGTCACACTTTCGAAAAGCCTTCTTGAGGTCTCCCTTAATGGAAAGAACCCCAAAAGGTGCTTGCGGCATCTTTAGCGTAAGATACGGGTAGTGTGGAATAACCATGAATTTTGCAATAGCGTGTCTTCCCATGATGGCGTGGTATGGTGACTCGAGAGCCGCCACTTCGAACTTGATGTACTCGTCCGGTAATTTGATGGAGATCCAAATGTGACCGGCAAGGTGACTTGTCCAACCGGTATGGCTGCTCGTGCGGGTACTATTCCATAGAAGGGAGTGCTTGAAGGAGCTATTAGCCCGGAGAGGTCCAATCCCATCTTGTCCAAAGTTTACGAGAATATGATGTTCGATCCCCGCCTCCGGTCGATCAAAACTTTGGTGACAGGTTACTCAAGCTATCGTGGGTTCTAGTACCGGAGGATATAGGCTCTGGCGTTGCCCACACTTGTCCATTGATCCTCTGCGGTGAACCGAATCGGGTATTGGGACCAATTGAGGTAGCGTGGTACAAATGGGTTCTGCTGCCATGATTGATCGGAGTGCTAGCTTGTCTTGTCTCTTGCTCTTTGAACCGGATACTCCGGAGAATATGACATTCAAGGATCTTGTTGCTTTCGAAATCCCCCCGTCTTTGGCTCTTATTTGGCTTCTTCTCTGTTTTCTTGATTGTTTCCCTTACGAAAGAGTTGTTTCCTCCCTTGTACTTCTCTCACGGAATGTGGTGCGGCTTCAGAGCATGTCGCGGAGCTCGAGGGGTGGTAGATCTGGGGGTAGGTCTCCTAGTTTGATGTTGCTTACGTTCACTGTCGCCATTGTTGTTGTTGTTGAACCTTTGTTTGTAAGGTTTCTTTGACTTCTCCGCCATTCGCGGCGGTATTGTCCGGTCCTCGCTTCTTCCAGCTGTTGAGAGTTGTTACGATCTTTCTTCGGGCTTCTTCGAGTTCTTTCTTTACGAAAGCGGTCTCGGGTTCTTTCTTGACTCCGATCATCTTCTCAACGATAAGTTTGAACTCGTCGTTAGATCCTCGGGTTGTCCTTGTAGAAATCGAGAACCGCCATCTTGAGAAAATCCAGTTACCGAAGGCGTCTATCACTTCCCTTTACGTGATGTCATGCACTTGGGATCTCATCTCTCCAAATCTTGGTAGTAATCTCTCGGGGATTCTCACGGCTACGCTTGAGGCTTTTAGCTCGGCCTGGCTAATAGGATGGGTGATGATTCTGCGCAAAGTTGCTCTGAGAATGCTCTCGTAGATCTTCCCGATGTCGGATTGAGCCCTCTTCGATCTTGTCGAACCATTAGAGCGGTAGAGCCTCTAGGGCCATGGGAAAGAAGACGGCTTTAAGCGTCATCATCTCCTCCGGCCCGACTCAATGGATTGTGAGTAGACTCTCGAGCCACTTTATCGGGCTCTGTTTTTCCATCGTATTTTGAGTGGTTTGAAGGCTTGAACTTTGGAGGTAGCTTGACTTCTTACAATCTTTCTGCGAAGCAAGGAAACCTGTCGTAGCTTTCCGTCGTTCTCTCTTCAAGTCCTCCCGAGGTTCTTCCTCCTCTTGGATGAGTTCCATAGGTCGATATGTTGATTCCGACTTCTTCCCGTCGGCTTGGTCTTGGTGCGGGGCTTTCCCTCGGGGGTCTCTGGTACTTGTCTACCATCCCTCCGGGTGGCACGGAGTTGTTGGAACCCTCGGCCTTCCCAAAATTTCAAAGGCGTTGGATCGACTTCTTGGAGCATGAGAACTGTTTGCCTTCGACTGCGACGTCCTGGGATCTCTTTCTCGGATAGCCTTTTGCAATGCCTTCTTGATGAGTCTCTCCTCGTCATTCAGGTCGGTAGCAGTCTTCAGGCGGTCGATCAACCCTTGTAATCTCTCCCCCGTTGTTCATGGATCATCTTCACCTTCTCTTTGGGACTTTAGCTTTTTCGTACTCATGTAGATCGGCTTGATATTTGTTCAGGGCTTGCATACGTGAGTTTGCCCCGATTCGGCGTCGTCCCTTCACTTGTTCCTTTTCGGCCTTTCTTGACGTTGGTGTTCTCCTTCGTCTTCAAGGGTTCTTTTGTCCGTCGTAGAGATGTTGGATAGGCCTTCGTCGATGGACCCGATGTCCGGCAAAACCGGATAAACCACCTCCCTCAACTTTTCAAACCGTGTGTTTTACCTCCCAAGGTGGTTTTGTCTTTTTCTTTTTAATCTATTTTAGCTTATCTTTAAAAAAATCGTAGTAAATCATAGAACATAAAATAGAAATCTAATTTCTTTGGACTCCATGTGAGTATATATACACGTGAATATTTTATATAATATGTTTTAGTACAAAATTTTTGTTATAGATTTAGATTTACGCTAATATATAATTAATTATAATAATTCATAATTGTAGTTTCTTTGGTAGTAAAAATTTCTATGGTGACCTAACTATTGTATGCTTAAACTATAGTAAAATTTTCATACTCACTTGGATCGTGTACAACTTAGTTATAGATTTATTTAGGGTTTGTACTTGTTAAATCTAAATAACTATAAGTTACACATGATCTAGTGATTTGTGAAGTTTTTACTAAAGTTTAAGCATACAAACCCACCATAAAAATTTCCACAATGAGATCATAAAAATTACATTATGAATTATTCCAATTAATTATAAAAAAACATATATCTAACTCTACAATAAAATTTTATACTAAACATACCATATTATATATCGGATGTGTAGATCTACTAATGTAGAGTTTAACAAAATTTAATTTTCTATTTTATAATTTTTCTATGATTTACTATGATTTTCAACGATTCATCGAAATCTTTACTACCTAAGAAGGATGAAAACTATACATTTTTTAGATGCGGTCAATAACACTTTAACCTTCGCCTCGCTCGGTTCGACGAAAAGGCTTCGTCGAACGAGTGCCTCCCGCGATCCGTGAAAGAAAGATAAAAATAGGAAATACCATGCACCGGTAATTCGGGAAACAAAGCAAATCATGGGAGACATTCACGCAAATCTTGGCCCCTCACCCGGTATCTTATCTCATGGTCTCCTTCCCTTCCTGCGATCTAAAAAGAAACTTTCATGCAAAAGGAAACCACGGACAAGGAAACCAAAGCGGGCGGGCATAGATCGCGGTATCCCTCCTCCTCCTTCGTCTCCATCCCCCATGTCGGCTCGCCATTGGGCATAGATCAAGCGGGCGGGCGGGATCGCGGTATCCCTCCTCCGCCCATAGCCATCGCGTGCGACCAAGCGATGATCCGCGGAAGTCATCGGCGGTTTTCCTCCTCGCATTCCCGATCTTCGTCGATCTACGGCCCGCCGTCTTCGCCGATCCAAAGCGCCCGCCCTCTCCGCCGATCCAAGCCGCCGTCGTCTCCGTCAAGCCAAGGCGCCTGGGAAAAAGGATCGTCATAATAAGATGGGAACAGGTGTATGCCGCCCACATAGATCATCAATGCCGTTCTTGAGAGGGTGCCATCTTGGTCCATTCTCGCACAAGAAATCAATACATGAAGGTTTGATATCTTGGCCGTGATGTGATTTTGCAACATTCTTGCCACTCCAATTTCTCCTTGCATTGATCTATAGTATGAAATCTTAATTCTTTAGATGCTTCTGAATATAGTTCATGTAGTATTACGATGGAGCTTAATGCAATTGTCTAATTGCCTAAAAAATGCAAATGTCTAATTTGACAAAAATTCCACAAAATAGCATCCATTAGGTTCAGGACAGCGAAAACAACATGATCATATTCTTGGAAATCAAGGCACTCATCACCAATACAGTACACCATTGATGGATGCTACCATACAGGTTTCAAGGTTAGACCTCTTTGTCGTCATGTGATTAATGGGTTTGTCACAAAGACATGGTACATTTATATTTTCCACAGAGATCCTTTCATGTCCTTTTTCTCAGAATTTGAGTCTCTGTAATTAGCTTCAATTTTTTCAGTGTGAGCCCCATGACAAAAGAAACATGATTAAAAAAGATTGATTTATCAACCATTGCAAATGCATATGTTCTGTACTCTTCAATTAATGGAAAGGTATGTTGAACTTAAGTGCATTGCCTGGTGCCACCATTAATACTGAAGGTGTCCAATTCAGGATCGGATCAAAATGAAAGAGATTACCACAAATCAGAACATGCTCCTCATCGCTACAGTTGCTTGAAAATTCAGAGCTGCCTTGTTGGCACAACTCAGACGGTATGTACTCAAAAATCTGAATTAGACTAGACGATAGAAGCAACATGCACCAAATATGACATGCTTTTAAAAATGTACTATTTTTGTGTTGTATCGGGATGGATTGATCGTTGATGGATGTATCTTAGGATGTTAAGATACAAAGGTGAGGACTGGAATTATGAGCTTATGACACTAAAAAGTAAAAGCTGCACTTATGAGAGAAGAAGAAAATATACCTTAGAAGGACAGCTCCACATCTATAGTGCCAACATTCAGAAGTTAGGTAGCTGCCCAGCATCTACAGCGTGTGGCCAGGAGAAGGGGTTTGTCATCCATCCATTGTCCATCACCCCTTCTGCCTCCGTCTCCAATTCACCTCCCACGTGCCACATATAACCAATGCAACTGTTCTTTGTCCTTCCTGCATGATCCCATAATTAATTGTTAGCGCTGGTGTGTATGCAGGCATACTCATGATTGGAAACGGTAAAGGAACTAAGTAATGTTTTTGCACATGAAACACATGGCGTGTTCTTTTTGTGCTACCTTGGAATTCTTCAAAACTATATTGTATAGCTTATTGATGAACCCGGGTTGAATTAGAAAGCATCTAGAAGACAACGTTACCTAGGAAACTATTCTTGCAGTTAGGTAAACAACAATCTATCGCATAACGTTGGAAAATCATCCTAGCACTTACTATGATCGATGTTCGTACTGCTCAAACAATTTCTTCTTCTCAACTTCAATTTCAGGTCTGCAGGTTTCAGGAGCCACTCTCCCTCACCCTGCCAGAAGACAATGCCTCCAGTGAAGAGACCCCACCTCTCCAAGATGATCCAAGAATTTCTAGGTGAGACAAAAGACCGAGTATCAAATTTCTGTCCCAGACAGGGATGTTAAATTTTGAAGTAAAGTTATTTGATTCTGAAAATTAAAATTGCATCAGAAATCTATGATCTTTAATAGCATTCATCTGGTGCATGCAAAGTTGGTAGTTACACCCCACCCCCCACCCCCTTTTTTACAGTTTTATCAGTGGCTCAAATAATATCAGGTTCCCATTTTATGAAGCAAGTGCACCATTTTAGTAATTTTAAGCAAACCAATATGAAAAAAGGCATTAACTTCATGGAAATGTATGTACAGAGGCAAGGGAAAAACAAAACAAAATAAGAAGAGAGATTGCATCATCAGGGCGTAATTATAGTGTAAATTAGCTCACATTGAAGCAAGAATATAAGCAACGAAAGAACAAATTCTTCTCTAAAGTTTATACATGTCAGGTTATTAGCACTCCAATCCAGATCAGGTAAGTGATTATTGCTCAAAGCAACAATAATTTTCAGCCTCCAAGGCTCAACCCCCTATGGATTTATGATTTTTACTATATAATTTCAGATATCACATATGTACAGGATTTACGTGTTATACATATTGTTTCCTTCAATTTAAGCTATATGAAAGCACCCCTTGGCTAAATAATTATCAATATTGCTTTCCTAAATTCATAGTAATAGTAGTATATTTGTTTGTAAAGAAATGTAATGCAACATATATGAGATGGATCGATCATACAGTCCTATATTGTACATAATACAGTAGCATCATCAACCCATTGCAATTAAGACCCCTTCCCTCTTGATCATGAAGGGGATAGAGATGAGGAAGAGGATGCCGAGCAAGATGACATTGACGGCCGCGCAGGACTCGGTGAACTCGACGATGGAGTCGGTGAAGTTGGACAGGTCCATCTTGTCGGATCCGCCGAGGCTGGCGTGCTCAGGACGGATGAGGCGGACGTGGGGCAACGAGTTGACGCCGAAGTGATGGAAGGAGTGCTGTGACCTGGCGAACTCGATGTCGGAGAAGAAGACATCGTCGCCGGAGCCGAAGTTGAGGGCGAGGAAGGTGGCGGAGAGGAGCACAAATTCGGTGTGGAGCAGGTCCCGCGACGAATCAAGGTCGCTCGCCTAGAGCTCGGGCTCCCCGCCGCCGCCTGGAGCTTAGGCTCCCCGTTCCCTTGCCGCCCAGAGTACAAGCCCACTCCGAGTCCGCGAGATCGGGTTCCTTGCGCCGCTCAGAGTTCTACTGCCCATCCGCAGCCGCCTGGATCTCCCCTGTTTGCTTGCTTGGAGGAGCAGGGGAAAAAATCCGCTTGTTTGCTTGTTCTTCGTGTGTGTGTGTGTGGTTGAGAGAGAGAGAGAGAAAAAGGGGATGGGGTTCTCTCGCCGACAGAGAGTTTAGGTTGAGAAAGGAAAGGTCCGAGTGGTTCTCTTATTGTGTCTCATTAAAACATTTTCTTTAATGGTTTAAATATGAGTTTTTTCTTAAATAACTTTGAGACATCTATCTAAAAAAAGGCATACGATTTTAAAATGGATGTGCAGGGAGTGCTGCAGTCAACAAAAGTTATTCGCAAAAAGAAAAAAAAGTTACTTAAGTTCATGATAAGAGTGCTGGACCAACAAAATTATAATTTTGGCTTTGGACCACATCGTAACGAGGGACTATGATGTTTAATTGCAAGAGGTAAATGTATATTTGAGTCATATATAAAGTTTCTTAAAAACAACAGATTAAAACATATAGCAAAATATGGATATATTGATTTTAGCTCGATGATAATCCTTACACCGTTCCAAATATCTCATGAAAATTATTATTGTCTTGTTGTTTTTGGATTAAATGTTATTAATGTCAAACGATCCATGTGTTTTGGTATAAAATGTTACCGGTCCCGTAGCAACGCCTTACGGTATAAACCTATGAATAAACATATTCCCCGGATGGAATTAAAAAAAAAAATCTTTAGATGGAAACTTTATCATGAGGAAAACATCGCAGCCGAGATAGATGGGTAACTAACTTTCGAAATCACAAAGCTTATAGTGATAATAACTATTATTTAATTATTTCTATATGTTATTTTGATCATGTATATAGGATGGTGTGAAGATGCGTCGAACTTGCTTTCGTGGATTTGTGCAGAAATAAATGGATATCGATGATATCTTCCTACGATATAAAACATTATCAACTCCAACCGTCCCGGCATTTGGATTTGGCATTCCACATTTTTGCCAAAATCTGTGGAATTGTCTTCTCCAACCGTTTGGCATTTGGCTTGGCAAATTGGTGAGACTTGGCATTTGACGGGCCAAACCGCGCGCTATATACGTCGCTTGCCGCCGCGCATTCGCTAGCGTACATAGGTAAGAAGGGTGGAAAACGTAATTTTGTTTGTCTCGGGGTTCATGATGCAAGGTTTCGTTGGTTTGCCAATTGAATTTTGCCAAACCACTAGAGATGACCGGTTTTTTCACTTGGCAAAGCTTTTGGAGAGTTGGCAAAATTACATTTTTGCTAAGTGAATTTTGCCAAACCATTGAAGATGCTTAGGTGAATTCTGAAAAAACCAATAAAATAGAGTTTACGAGCTTGAGATATCCGTGATTGATTGGGTTACTTTTACAAAACTCGTTTGGATTAAATGTCACTTTAATATCATTGTTAATTTTATAATATTGTTATCTTATCAATGCGATCCACGTGTGTTTTTATATAAAATTTAGTTATCCCGTAAGAACGCATACGCGCTTAACTAGTAAGTAAAATAAAAAGACAAAACAACGTTCAAAACCACTCTTATAGTAGAGGTAAAATGCAAGGTTTAGAAAGTTAAAAAGAGGCGGTTTGCCTGATTTTATGGTTTAAACAGACTTTCACAAAATTTAGGGAGAAAAAGTAGACGAATCGAGAGGAACTTCGCGTGGGCGCGTGAGGCCGTGAGCCCACCTCCCGGGTTAGTGGGCCGTTGGCTGACCGTGTGCGAGGAGGTCTCGAAGTCCACCAACTCGAAAGAATGCCACACAAGCACCCATGCCTTCACTCACTCAATCAATCACTCCGCCTTGGAAAAGGAAAAACAAAACGGAAAACCAATCCTCGCCGCGATAAATCCACGGCTGAAAGATCAGGCCGACGGCTTTCCATTGTACTTCCCGAGGAGATATTTATTTTTCCGTTCCGTTTTCCCCGTCACAAAGCTACTCAACTCCAACAAACTGCTCCGCTTTCGGCAGCTGACCCCAGCAGCGGAGGGAGGAAGAGTGCGTGTCGTGCGGATTGCGGCGGCGGCGGCGGCGGCCGGCGGACGAAACAATGGCGCCGGCGAGGGACGAGCACCTGGACGCGATTCGCGGGCTGATGGCGGCCCACTCGCCGCCGCTCCACGCGCTCGTCGTCCCCTCCGAGGACGCCCACCAGGTCCGTGCCGCGCCACTGCCGCCCCCTCGCGCAGATCGGGGTGGATCGGATCTTCGGTTTGGGGGTCCGCTTTTGGGCTAGCGCTAGGGTTTTTGTTTTTCATCACCGGGTCGTTGTGTGGACTGATGATGTTGGCTGTGGATTGTTTGTGCAGAGCGAGTACGTGTCGGAGCAGGACAAGCGGCGGGAGTTCATCTCCGGGTTCACAGGGAGCGCTGGTCCGTGCTGAATTTATCCATCTACCTTACTGTAGTCTCGTCTTTGAGAAAAATCATGCCCTTCCTCGTTTGCTACATCATGTTAGGTTCATTCATGTGATTTTGGTATGATCATGTTAGGTTCATTCATGTGATTTTGGTATGGCCAGATACTTGGATTAGCTCTTAATAAAGGCAATTGTGTATCCATCTATCGTATTCGCTCTTTTGAGAAAATCATCCCTTCCTAGTTTGTTACTTTGTATTAGGTTCATTCATGTGATTTTTGTATGGTTAGATACTTGGATTAGCTCTTAAGGCAATTGTGTATTTGTGATAGATGCTGTATTTGTGGAAGCAGTTAGGCAGTTCAACCAGGCACAAGCTTTTTTTTTTTTTTCAAAAGTTAGCACTTAGCATGATTTGACAAGCTATGATTGTGCTTAAGCCATGTTGTGCTTTCGATAGGCTCTTTCAATATGAAGTGCTGCAAATTGATCGATCCTTGTCGCAGTGTGTCCACAATGGGGCTTGTGATTTCTGCAGTGTGCACTGATTTAGTAATTCTGCTAGCTTTTAGTTGCAGAAAATTACAGGTCAGCTAATAAAACATTGTTTCTATGGATCTTAAATAACCTCACAAAAATCCTCTACAGGCTGGTACAGTTTGGTTTTGTGTGCATATTGGATAGTTTTAGATTTTTTGTCACTAAAGGAGTGCATGGAACAACAACTTTTTTGGGATTATGTGTTAATGTTTCGCAAAAAAGGAAACCTCATCTTGGGTAGATGTTAAATATATAAATAAATTGCATTTACAGCTGAGTACGGAGTTTTTTTAGAGACAACTCCATGTACAGAAATATGAAGATGCAATGGATAACCAGTGGAGTCTGAAGTGATTTTTTTTTCTCTCATGTAATCATTTTATGATAAATTTGGATGTTCTTGTGTTCACTTCCCACATTTGACTGATACCTTGATAGGCCAATTCAGCCATTGGAGTGCCATGTTCAAAAACATGCAATTCTTGCTTATCTAGGAGTTAAACAGTTTGAACTTTGACCAAATTCATACAAAAGAAGTACTAACATCTTGATACAAAATATTCCCTCTGTCTCTAAATATATGTTGTTTGCGCTTCCCAAGAAACAACTTCAATTAAATATATATTTAAAAATATTAATATTCATAGTATATAATTAGTAGCATTGGAAAGATCTTCGAATCTAGTTTTTCAACAAATTATTTGGAGATATAAATGTCATATTTTCTACAAATCAAGTCAAACTTGTGGCATGCACACCAATGGCAATAGATAAAAAGGGACGGCGAGAGTAAGTACCACTAGATTAGTAATTAGTAATGGGATATATTTTCATAATAAATTTATTTGGGGAAATAAATGCTAATATTATTCACTATAACCTTGGTCAAACTTTACCTAATTTGATCGACCACGAATCCCACAATTGTATGTTTTTTTTTTTGGATGGAGGGAGTATTTGTTACTGGAGGAGCAATAAAGTAAATTAATGGTTGATTTGGGCAAGATTGTATCTGTCTCATTGTCTATGTTATGACAATTCCATAGCTGGATTTGAAAATGGATCAACCTCCTCTAGCCTCCTGTGTTATGTGATATTTACGTTGGTTTGTTGGTTATTGCGTTGGTTTCTTAGTGTGCGTATTGAATTTCAAACAGGCTTGGCTCTTATTACCATGAAAGAGGCATTGTTGTGGACGGATGGACGCTACTTCTTGCAGGCAACGCAGCAACTGAGTGATCGTTGGAAACTTATGCGCATGGGAGAAGACCCACCAGTTGAAGCATGGATAGCTGATGTAAGCAGTGGCTTTCCTTCTACAGCAAATTTGTGATGATCTTCTAAAGTTCAACATAAAAGCATTGGTCACATGAGTTGTACATGGCAATGATTGTGCTTTATCTTTGGTTCTGAACTTGTCCATGCTATTGTTTATGAGATATACAAATTTATTTTTCTTGCTCACCTATCTTCTTTTGAACATAAACCTTTGTGGGATACCACTAAGATATACTTAATTTTTGGATTATGAGTTGATTTGAATTTCTGCCTTTAACTGCTTTGTTATATGTGAGTGGAAGTAAGTTGACATTTAACTGCTGGTAGTTGTTTCTCCCGAAGTCAGACAAAAATTGACAATGTAAAACCTTAACTTTGTTCCCATCTTATTGAATTTAATGTAGCTACTTAAGGTTTTCCGGTGTGTTGCGAGAAAATTATTTTAAATTGTTTTGGTGATTGAGTAATTTTTTATCTACTGTGTGGAATGCTACTGTCCTGGCTAATCTGAAGAATATTGTTGTGCTATCAGAATCTGGCTGCTGAAGCTGTCATTGGAATCAATCCATGGTGCATCTCTGTTGATTCGGCTCAAAGATATGAGCACGCATTTTCAAAGAAGCACCAGACTTTATTTCAGCTTTCTTCTGACTTGGTGGATGAAGTATGGAAGGATCCCCACTAGTTGAACCTAGGCCTGTAATTGTACACCCAGTAGAATTTGCAGGGCGTAGTGTACCAGAAAAGATAAAGGAGCTGAGAGAAAAGCTTGTACATGAAAAGGCTACTGCCATTATAATAACTGCTCTTGATGAGGTACAATACATTCTATTGAAGTTGTTCAATTTCTAAATTTTTGTGGGACTTACCATGGTTATAATTTCCTTCACTCTTGTATGTTGTGTAATGGTTGCTTAGGTTGCTTGGCTGTACAACATTCGAGGAAGTGATGTGGATTATAGCCCAGTGGTTCACTCTTATGCTATTGTAACATTACACAGTGCTTTCTTTTTACGTTGATAAGAGAAAAGTAACTATCGAGGTCAGTTAAATAACTAAGGGAATATATATTTTCTAATGACTATCATCTTATAATGTTTATAAGCATTGTTTTGTAGTTGATGTAATGTAATATATTTGTTATGTGATTCTTCTATAATGCAGGTTCAGAAGTACATGTCTGGAAATGGTATCGAAATAAGAGAGTATGAAACTGTTCAATCTGATGCAAGTTTGCTTGCATCTGGCAAGCTACAAAGTTCTGTGCATGTGGAAAATGATACGAGTGAGGTGAAGAGTTCAAAAATTTGGATTGATTCTGGCTCATGTTGCCTTGCACTCTACTCAAAGTTGTGTCCACATCAAGTTTTGACGCTGCAATCACCAATTGCCCTTCCAAAGGCTGTTAAGGTGAATTTGCTTTGTTCTCTCTTGTGCTAGTGTAGTAGTGTCTATGAATTTGCATGGAAAAGCATCTGTGAAAATTTCAATACTTGAGTACAATACTTAGTTATTAATCACAAATCCATCTTTTCTTGTTAGATAAGAATGATTACAGATTATGGAAGTCGAAATTGAAGAAAGCAAAACATTACTTATGGGAAATGCAACTTTATCTCACTTGCAATATGATTTAGTAAATAATCATTAATAGCACATAACCTATGTCCCAAGATGCCATGCTATAAATTCTGCTGAAGTTAGGTCGAAGATCATGGTAAAAAACTATAAATTGACATTCCATTCTCAAATACATGTCACTTTATAACTCGTTCTGTCTAACTTTGAATTTTTTTGAAAATCATCTGTATTCTGTGGTATTAAAGGTGTGCATTAAGACAGTATTGTTCAAAACAAAAATAAGAAAAAACATTACTATAAGTGATGTGGAATTGCTGGTATTCAATCCCATTTTGAAAGCTTCATTTATGGAAGAAACATAGTATTTGCACAATGCATCACAACAAATTTATTTTGTACTTTCTTTCCTTTTTATTAGTGATCCATGATAATTAGTTTTTGAAACTGTAACTCTTGGAATTTAGTATTCTGTTTCCTCAAATTTTCTTCTTTGCAACAATGCTGTAGAACCCCACAGAACTGGATGGATTGAGGAAGGCACATATTCGAGATGGTGCAGCTGTTGTACAATACCTTGCTTGGCTGGATAATCAGGTCCGCATAGATTAATGTCTCATCATACTGAAATATTGCTGAACATATATTTGAATTTCATATATACCTGAAAATTTTTGCATCTGTCCTCTTCTTTCGCATGGTTACTAATTATCCTCTATAGAGTAATAGTTGTTCCATACTAGTTCTGATGTTCGTTTCCTCCCTACCAATTCAGATGCAGGAGAACTATGGAGCTTCTGGTTATTTCAGTGAGATAAAAGGGTCACACAAAAAAGAAAAATTTGTGAGTTTATCTTATTATATATTGCACTTGTTTGTTTTGGGCAGCAGAGCTTTTGCCTACAAATGCATAAATACCATTAGTTTTGCCTGTTTATGCACCATTTTTTAAAAAATCTTTTTTATAAGACTCCAATGTACATTTCCATTATTGTGCATTTGTGTGTCAGACTCGAATCGAAATTTAATTGTGTTTTATAATGTTTGAATATCTTTTCTGTTCTGTAGACCAGCCAAACTTACTGAGGTGTCTGTGAGTGACAAACTTGAAGGCTTCCGTGCAACGAAAGAGGTATGCTACAGCCTACAGCAACATCACTTCTTAAAGCATGTCTAGATGTTTCACTTAAATCTGCTATGGCTGCTGTTACTGCTCAGAACTATGGAACCTTGAAGTGATCCAACAGGTATCACTTCAGTAGTATTTGTAGAATTTGCTAACACTGGGTTACAGTACTTTAGCTGTCTTTGTTTGGACTCAACGATAAATCACAAAACTTTTTCTTGGCTTCATTTATTTATTATGGATATTTTCTATTCAGTAAAGTGAAACAAAGCATTGGTGTTGGACTTTATTATCCTCATATCTTTTGATGTTATATGACTATCTAAATTAATTGCTTTGTAAAGGCTAGTGAACATTTTTTGCCTTCAGTTACTTGATGCGCTGCAGTATGTGACAAATTACAATATTCCTGCAGAACTTTAAAGGTTTGAGTTTTCCCACAATTTCATCTGTGGGACCAAATGCAGCCATTATTCACTATAAACCTGAAGCAAGCACATGTTCAGAAATGGATGCTGATAAAATCTATCTTTGTGACTCAGGGGCACAGGTTGTATATTTAGTACTTAACTATCACTTTATGTTATCGGGTCTCTTTGAATCTGCTGACTGCTGACTTCTTTCATTATGGTGTACATGCAGTACCTGGATGGCACAACAGACATTACAAGAACTGTTCATTTTGGCAAACCCTCAGAACATGAGAAAGCATGCTACACAGCAGTAAGTGCTATCTTTTTTTAAAAGTATTTTTCTCTCATCATTACTTAGCCATATATAGTTTCATTTACCGCAGTAATTGTGTTATCCTTTCACTAAGCCATCAGTTTCAATAAAACATCAGTTTCTGACAAACTGGGGGATAAGAAATGAAGGATTTACAGTACCACACCACTTTTTCTTATTCTGAAAACCTCTCTCCGTCTCTTGTTTTTCTTACGTTTTATCAAGGTAGTAATATGGCTGAATCAGCCAGCTACCCTCTTTTTGTATCAATCTTTACAATGAACTTTACCATGATGCCTGAATTTATTAAAATTCATGTTAAATTGATTTCTATTGTATTTACTTTGTTTCCTGTGTTTGATTCTAATACTGAATTGCTTAATGTTGGAAATAGGTCTTGAAAGGCCATATCGCACTAGACATTGCTGTGTTTCCTAATGGGACAACAGGTGAGTTTGTTTGGCTCTTTAATCATATCCATGCAAGAAACTATCTGTCGAACTGTTTGAGAAGCATGGCTGTAATATTGATGAAGTCACATTATTATGGTTGTTTTTCCATGGTTTCAGCGGTTTACTACAAAACTTAAAATAATCATCTTCACAGTTGGCATTCGAGTAAAACAGGAGCTTAGATATAATTCATTTCTCGTACAAATAAATTGAGTGGCCTGATCATTGTATGTATGGGTGTGCAACACTGTATGAAGTTATTTTATATAAAACCAATGTATATGCAGCAATTTCCTTTTATAGATATAGTTCATCGAAAGTCTAGGTGAGAATATGGCACGAAGGATTAGTATATTGACTGTGGGTGTGAGGTACATGCATATATAATATAGGCAAGGATGTCGATGGTGAAGTTTACAGAAACAGAGCCACATCCTTGCCTATCACAACCAGTAAGCAATCTATGGCACTGTTGCTGCTGGGCGGCGTAGGTGCACATGGGCCAGGAGGGGCATGTGCTGGGCCGCTGGCCACACCAGAATGGAGCCTGCCCATGGGTTGTAGGAGGGCCTGGAAGCCTTATCCACAGGGTAGGTGCAGCCCGTGGACACACACCCTTGGTGATTTACCTTGAGCCTGCAGACACAGTGCTGCTGCCCTGGCCACCTCACGCTAGCCCCATTTCAAATTCGGGGGTGGGCAGCTTGCTGGGCATGCCCCCAGAGGGACAGGAGCCCCCCTGGGGTTGGGTGTTGGATCACTTTGGCGGTGGCACATTCACGTGCCGCGGATGCCAAACAATCTGTGTCCTTGCGTGTGGAGGCCAGGTGCATTGACTCGTCATCCCTGGCCTAGTGCAGCAGCAGCAGAGTGGTTGGGGGGGGGATACATCGGCCATAGGGGAAAGAGGGACTAGGGTTTGAGTGGCAGCGAGGGGTCGATGGTTGACCAGCCTGATAGCATATAAACGAGAATATGTCAAAGGGATTAGTAGATTGATTATAAGGGTGCAAGATACATGCGTATATAACTCATGGGCCAAAGGTCCAATATACAATACAACACAGATTGACTGCCTTTCTAACCAGAAGTCATGGTCATCCAGTCTGAACTGTGATGGATATCCCATAAGTAATTTTTCTATACTGAATTCCTTAAATTTGCAGGGCATGCTCTTGATATTCTTTCACGAGCTCCACTCTGGAGAGAGGGACTTGACTATCGGCATGGTACAGGCCATGGAATTGGATCTTATTTGAATGTCCATGAAGGTCAGAATGACTGTTTCCCCTTATATTGTCTTAGTTCATCTTATTGTGTGTCTGCCCTAAAATGATGAAGTAACTCATTTCTTGCTGTTGAACCAGGTCCTCATCTAATTAGCTTCAGACCTTCTGCTCGAAATGTACCGTTGCAAGCATCAATGACTGTGACAGATGGTCAGTGTCAATCTAACTTCAAATTTGTTTAAATTATTTAAGGTTTATTATCATGTTTCTATTATATGCCAATGTTGATATTCTTATACGAAGATTTTTACCGACTCAATTGCATAATCTTGTAGAGCCTGGTTATTATGAAGATGGGAACTTTGGTATAAGATTGGAGAATGTACTTATTTGCAAAGAGGCCAATGCTAAATTTAATTTTGGAGATAAGGGTTATTTGGCATTTGAACATATAACATGGGTAAGCCATTCTTTGATTTCTTTTCTTCCATGTGACTAGAGTATCTGACTATATTCAGTCATGCACTCATGCTCAATATTATTGTTACATGATACCCACATCACTTTTATTTTTATTTCTGAAGTGCTTTTGTTTTCCTTCATTTAGTCTCCTGTCTAGTTTGGAATGAAGTTCATATTCCATATAAAATTGATACATTAATGGATACACCAATACACAGCTTTCCAAAGGTTCAGGGTTAACTAGAAGCTTTGTTTTCCTAAACGGTATTAAACGGCCGTCTAAACGCGTTTAAACGCTACTCAGTAGTCAACCGTGTTGGCCGTGTAGTCCGTTTAATCCCGCTTAATCCGTTTTTTGGCCCGTTTAATCAGCCGTATAGTCCGACTAAACGCTAAATGAGGGGTGACCGACTGTTTAGCGTTTAGCGTTTAGGCTAACAGGGCCTAGAAGAGAACCATAGATCTCTAATCAGGAGCATTTTTATGTAAAATCTTCCTAAAGATGTCGTGGCATTCTAGTTAACCTCAGAACCTATTTTGAAATGAAGGAAAATGTCAAGGGATTCTGTAGTAATGTTAGTGTCATAGAAACAGAGATAACTATGTGTCAATGGAATGAAGAAGCATATATAATTAGAAATCTATATGAAATGGATATGTCTAGAGGAACTTGGGTGGAAAATCCAACATTATCTTCAGGAAGTTTCTTTTGTGTATGTATCAAGTCAACCATTTCACCAAATCAGCTCACTTTAGCCCCGCTTAGCCTGGTTTTGCTAGAATGGAAGCAAGCCCTTAGTTTGTTTCTCTTGTTATAAAAGTGTGATGCAAGTCATGGGCCTCATGTGTGAGGTTTACATCACCTCTGATGTTCCCAAAGAAATGCTGCATTCATCTGTTTCTTAAAATTACAATGCAGTGCATCATTTATTTTATTGGGTATTGATGAATTTCTTTGTTTTTGTCTGTATGTGTAGGCTCCATACCAGACCAAACTGATAGACACCAAGCTTCTGACTCCTGTTGAGATTGACTGGGTAAACACGTACCACTCAGACTGCCGGAAGATCTTGGATCCTCTTCTGAACGAGCAGGAGAAGCAGTGGCTGATGAAAGCCACTGAGCCCATAGCCGCAAGCAGCTGAGCCTTTTCACCCAGGTTGCCATGTCGCCATGGCAAGGCTTATTGATCGCAACACAGCCCTCTCTGTGGTAATCTTCACATCATCTGTGTGGCATACGCTGTGCGTACATAGATTGGCTCCCCTTGCTGATTCGTTAGCTTAAATAATAGTGGTGAAGGAACAGGATACAGCTTATTCTCGTCGTTGATCTTTGCTGCGAAAGTGGTGTGTTTGGCTGGAAATAAAGATGGAAGGCAGAATGCTATTTTTTGTTAAGTTGATTTGTACAGTTATTTTTAGAAATTGATTTGCACTTTGAATAATTGTTTCGCCCAATATCCGATGGCCATACTTAATCTCACTGGGAGAGCTTTGGCGTTACCGTAATGCCTACAGTTTGCACTACACCATCCGTCCATCCACGCATGGGCTCATCGATTCTCTTTTAAGTTCATTTTTCCAAGTGATAAACTGTTAGTAAATTATTATCTAGTGGTGGCAGAAGTGTACTATATCCATTATACATATACTGTAGCGTGTCACCATACATCTTGTAATCCCAAGAGACTGCCTGCGTAGATACCAACTTCCCCAAGAGAAAGATCAGGTCCCGGCTCTGCGTAGATACCAACTTCCCCAAGAGGAAGATCAGGTTCCGGCTCCACCCATTCCCAATCGTCGGTCCTGGGGTCATATACGGCCAAGTCTCCTCCGACTCGTTCCCGCATTAGCAACCTCCCATCATCTAGCACAAACAATGGTTTTGGACGGCGCAGATGTGCCGGCATGATGGAGTAAACCCGAATGCTACATTCTTTCACCCATACGCCCCTCTTAAAGTCGGTCAGAGTCCAGAGGCGAGTCGTGTCCAAGCTGTGCACCAGAACTAGAGAGCCTCTCAGCTCAGCCAAAGCAAAATGGCACCAGCGATCGTTGAGGTCGACCTGGGGCTCCTTGTTCGAGTCATCGCCGTGGTATCCAACGCCCATGCTTATAGGCCCCTGGAGTCGTTTCCTCCATTCCTCCCTCTCAAGATCGAACGAAGCAACGCAATCTGCCGGAGGAACGTCGTCAATGCCGCCAGCGCTAGGCAGCGCCGCCATGTCCTTGTACACGGCACTATTCCTCAAGAAGTAGACCACCCCGTCGACGACGGTGCTGCTGTCCGGACAGACGAACATGTCAGGACTCGGCATGTCTCTCCACCGTGCACGGCCACGGCGCCGACGACCGCCGCCGGTGAGGGTAAGGGTGAGCACCTCGAAGAGATGTGGACGGTCGTCATCCTTGAGCCGGTGGAGAATCCGCAGCACCTTGTGTTCTCCCGTGGCGCCGACCCTTCCGAAGGCAAACGAGGTGGCCGCCTCACGTAGGCGGCGTCGGCTACCCGGACCCCGATGCGACGGTGCCGGGAGCACGGGTAGCCTGAAGCGACGAGCGACGACTGGAGCTCCGGCATCGGCCGCCGCCGCTGCCGGATCGAGCACGCGGCAGGTGTTGTCGGCCTTGTTGGCCACTAAGACGAGGCCGAGGCGTGGGCACAGCACCTGCCCGGGGCCCATGCCGCTTGCGACTCGTTTCACCGTTTTGCCTGACAGGTCGATGAGGTCGATGCGCATCTGCTCTCCGTCTTCGGAGAGGAAGCTCGCCACGAAGAGCGGGTCCCGTTGGTGCCGGGCGGCGTGCGCACGGATGAAATGAGGTTCAGAGGTGAGGGAGCGCCATGCGCGGCAGATGACGCGGAGGCGGCACAGCTCCTGGCCGAGAGCAGCAGGAAGATGTCGAACAGCACGTCCGTGGGGAGCTCGGCTAAGGCCCATCTGGCTCGGCGGGTCATCATCGGAGCCATCGTCGTCGTCACATCTGGTTAGTTCTGCGCAACAACCATGTTACTAGTACCTATATATATTCGATATGCGTATGTTCGTGTTCGACTCGGAGTCCACGTTTGGTTGGAGTCGGAATTGTATAGCTTTGCGTCTGTGCCTCCGGCTCCACGTACTTCGCTGAGCTTTGCATATGCCCACCACGTCGGTGATGGATAGATTTAATATAAAGTGTCCCTTTCAATTTTTCAACCTTTATTTCGAGCTATATCAAAGTACGGGATAATGTGTGTCTCTATACGAGGACTCCATCCTGCTATGGTTTACCGAGACAAATGGTGATTATTATATATGTAATAGTTACGATCTACTATATATGGATGAGGACGACTTTGGATAAGAGCATCTCCAAGAGTTTGTCAAATTATACTTAGTAAATCTTTGATTTGCCAACTCATAAAATTATATGCCAAGTAAAAAGTAGCTCATCTCCAACAGTTTGACATATTTCACTCCACAAATCATCGTTTCAGCTATTTAAATATAATAAAGAAAAATACTTTTGCAAAGTGAACACAAAGCTTTTTCGCAAATTAACCAAAAGCTTATATGTGAAAACTATTGTGCCTTGCATTTTTGCATCCGGACCCAGTGAAAAGTTTCTATTTTTTTTTCTTTTCCTCTTGTTCACGACGGAGAGCACGTAGATGCCGTCGGTGATTCAATTCAATCTGAAACGAGCGATGGTTCAATACAAATTAACCCTCTTTTTCTGTCCGCCTTTTGTGTCTAGCTACGCTCTGTTTGCGTGGATGGAAAAAAGCAACAGAAACAGTCTTTCCTTTCCCCACCTTCGACGCGAGATCGGGCTTGGCACTATCGAGATGATGGGCCGTCCGTGTGGCCTGGTGGTGTTGGAAAGGAAAAAGTGTCTTTCACTCCGGCTTTCGCAAGAAGTCGATTTTCAATTTCAGCCGGACATATCAGCTCGCGAGAACTTTTTTCACCGGTCATTTTACCTCCTGGGCGGTTTTGTGTGGGCGGATTTGCTACAGTAACCAGGGTTTTGCTTCTGTACCGGCGGTTTTGTATTTTCTTTTTTTTTAAAAATTCGGCTGAATCTTTGAAAAATCATAATAAATTATAGAAAAATCATAAAATAGAAAATCCAATTTTGTTGGACTCCACATGAATAGATCTACACAGTGAACATATAATACTGTATATTTTAGTACAAAGTTTTTGCAGTACAAAATTCAATTGCACTATGAAATTCAATTGCGGTATGAATTTCGTACTGCAAAAAACATTGTACTAAAGTATATAGTATTATATGTTCACTGTGTAGATCTATTCATGTGGAGTCCAACAAAATTGGATTTTCTATTTTATGATTTTTCTATAATTTATTATGATTTTTCAAAGATTCAAATTTTTTAAAAAAAAAAAAAGAAAATACAAAACCGCCGGTACTGTAGCAAAACCCTGGTTACTGTAGCAAATCCGCCCACAAAAACCGCCCCAGGGAGGTAAAATGACCGGTTTGAAAAGTTCAGTGAGGTGATATGTCCTGGTTTTGGAAATGAGGGAGAAAAATCGACTTTTCAAAAAAGTTTTGGAAAAGACTTTTTCCTGTTGAAATTGATATGGGAATGGACCGAGGGATGATGGGCTATGGACCCCTCTACGTCTGGCTTTGGCAACCAGGCCAGCAGCCAAGCCCCCTCGTATGGGCCCAAACGTAGAACGTAGAAGGCGTTCAGTAGCAGCATGGGATGAATGTTTCTACATGCTTTTCAACCTGGGGGTTTTATACCATTCACGGCCCTGTTTGGAACACAGAAATGCAAAACGCAGGTGGAAAAAAACGCGGGAATAAGGGGGCTGTTTGGATCACGGGAAAATCAAAGGAAAAACGTAGGAATTCACATTCCTTTGGAACGGCACCAAAATTGCTGTTTGGAACAAGGGATTCGCTCAACCCTTTCCGCCGGAAGCCTGTAGCCAGATGCTCATTTCACAGGAAAATAAAAATCCACCGCCAGCTCTGGTTTTGTTCTCCGTCGCGGAAGTCCGAGGCAGCAGCCAGCAACGTTGGATGTTGATTGGCTTTGCTTGGCACTTTGGCATACTGGTTGAAGGGGGCCCACATGCCAACTACCAAACTTTAGTTCTAATTTATTCTCGTTCCTGTGTTTTTTATTCCTGCGTTCCAAACACCTCTTTTTATATTTTCCTATGTTTTTCCATTCCTCTGTTTTACCACTTCATTCCTATCCTTTTCCTTTATTTTTCCCTATTCCTGTGTTTTGCATTCCTTTGTTCCAAACAGTTTCCTGGTAGAGCGAAAAGTGAAAAACTACGAGATTCCAAAATACATGAATAAATACTATGGGGTGTTTGGATTGCAGGAATAAATACTACAGGATTCTACTCCTATCTACGGACACATTGACAAATAACACATGGTGGATCCTAATAGCAGTAGACTGGTGTTCCTGTGCTTTGCCTCGGGCATCCGCAAAGGAAAGAAAACAAAGAGATGGAGCTGGTTTGCACACCAAACATTTCCTTTCCAAAGGAAAGGATTTCAGCATTCCTTCATTCCAAACGCATCCATGTCATTCCTTTCCTTTGGAAAATTTTCCTCTAAAATTCTTGTGAAAAACCTTTGATCCAAACATGCCCTCAAAATGGACAGCAGCAGGCTACTGAATTCGTTTGACCATGCACGCCCTTATTCTGGAACGGTCCATGTTTTCAAATCTAAATTCACTGCACTTTGGCTACAGAGATTTGAACCCTGACCGACGGGTCTGAAGAAATAACTACTTACCATATTATTTTTTAATAACATTTCTTACCATATGTTAATTACTTACCACCACTCTACATAAAGCTCTTGTGGTATATGACAATATCTTTTGGTATTTATCTATTCTATTATAGCCTAAAGGGCAAGGGACGACGGAATATTTTTCGTCTCGGTTTCTAAAAAGCTGGCCCTTACATCTTTTTTTTCCTTTCCCCGCACGTAGATGTTCCGTGCGTGCGGGGCGTCACTCCCTGGCGCACGCGCACCAGGAAAGCTAGCAGCGCGCGCTACTTGAGATATCGGTGCACGCGTACCACTTCACAAAAGCAAAGGCGCGGTCCGTGTCCCCCGGGCGCTGCCCGCTTTCCCTATCGAGGCTTCATTGGGCCAAGTTTTTTTCTCGCAAACCCATATTATTTTCTGGTTTCTCCTGTCTAGCTTCATTGGGCCAAAAAATTTATTGTCTACAAGCTAGAATTTTCTATTTTGGGAAATCGGATTTGTGGGTAAAGTAAAAGAGCGGGGGAATAGTTTCACATCCATATGAAAATGAAAGTACAAAACCATTGCCCGGTAGGGGGCATACTTTTTGAAAAGACACTTAGCCCAAAAAACCCATTTGCCAAGTAGGGGGCATGCTTTTCAAAAGACACTTGCCCCCAAAACTCATTGTCTAATAGGGGGCATGCTTTTCAAAAGACACTTACCCCAAAACTCATTGTTTAGTAGGGGGCATGCTTTTCAAAAGACACCTGCCCCAGAACCCATTGCCTAGTAGGGGGCATGCATTTAAAAGGACACTTGCCCCGAAACACTAAATTTAAAATTCAATTAGTGACTCGGCAAACGCCATTAACGCTAATCTCAGCAAACGTCATGAACCCTAATCTCAAAGAACGCTATGAACCCTAATCTCAACAAACGCCATGATCCCTAATCTCAAAGAAGGTCAATGAACTCTAATCTCAAAGAAAAGCCATGAACCCTAATCTCGGCAACGCCATGAACCCTAATCTCTAAGAACGCCATGTACCCTAATTTCAAAGAAAGCCACAAACCCTAATTTCGGTAAAGCCATTAACCCTAATATCAATAACGAACCCTAATCTCAAAGAACACCATGAACTCCCTAATCTCAAAGAATGCAATGAACCCTAATCTCAAGAAACACTTATAACCCTAATCTCGCCAGACGCTATCAACACTAATCTCAAAGAAACGCCCCCAAACCCTAATCTCAAGAACTCCATGAACCCTAATCTCAAAGAACGCCATCAACCCTAATCTCAAAGAACGACATGAATCATAATGTCAGCAACGCCATGAACCCTAATCACAATAAAATTACCAAATTCATAAATATTTTATCTTATATTATATGATATATGAAATTAATAATCAAACGATATGAACACCCTAATCTCATCAAACGCCATGAAATCTAATCTCGGCAAAAAGCCATGAACCCTAATCTCACAAATACCATAAACTCTAATCTCAAAGATACGGCGTTAACCCTAATCTCGGCAAACACCATCAACCCTAATCTCAAAGAAAAACTTTACACTCCAAATTTTGAAACTTTGTACTCCAACAATAAAAACTTTGTACTCTTGGATATAAAACTTTGTATTTTAGATGTAAATTTTTGTCATCACGAAAATTATATCAAAACATATCCAACATGGATCTAGTTTTATAGATCTCGTTATAATAAACGCGATGGTACAAACGGAATTAAAAACAGATGCTTGACAAGAAAGTTATTACATTTTAAAGTTTGAAATTCGTTTTAAAAATAAAAATGACAGATCGACAACTCATGGGGTCCGCTTATTTTTTTTTTTTCTCGTACAGCCACAGGGGAATGCTTTCACGCATGCTTTGCTTGGCGCACCGCGCCCGATAGCCCCGACAAGCGCCACGCGTCCGTACACTGATATATTTGGCAACGCACGCGCGCCAAATAAGATTAGTGGTGCGTTAGCCGCTTCAGCTTTGGACGATGTTCTCCGTGACTTTTCTGTCCCTTTTTATGTTTTTGTGTTAATTCCTTCTTCGTGAAGTAAATATGCTATTATACATCTATTTATTTATCCCTAATAATAAAAGGTCAAA
Source organism: Hyparrhenia diplandra (assembly GCA_015847255.1). Taxonomy (NCBI): domain Eukaryota; kingdom Viridiplantae; phylum Streptophyta; class Magnoliopsida; order Poales; family Poaceae; genus Hyparrhenia; species Hyparrhenia diplandra. The sequence continues at coordinate 105,998 of JADLZK010004377.1, read as the reverse complement.
AATTTTACCATATAATTCTTCCAAGCTTTTTTCTTCCACCATCTATGTTCGATACAAATACCTCCGCATGCACCGATCGGCGGTATGGGGAAAGGTGATGAAAAAAGGAAATAGAACTAAGGGTTCGAGATGGAAAAGTGCTAAAGAGAGAGATTAAGGATCTAAATTGAGTTTGAGAAACTCTTCAGTCGGGTGGCTAGAATCTATCTTATTGGCATTATGTGTTGGACTAGGCTGAACCGTGGCCTTGCTCTTTTTATATATTTTTTAAAAAACAACAAACTTGCAAATTGCATGAAAAATTATAGATAGAAAAATAAAAAAATAGCAAAACTATTTTTTAAACTACTCTTGACTAGGTCCTATACTAAGGCAAAATTTCCGCTTACTTTTTGTCTTGTCTAGCATGTACTCAACCGTGATCCACTTGACTTTACCGGTCCGTATCCTTCTCAGGTTCATTCAATATGTCAGCTCCTTAAACAGTTCCTCCATGAGACAAAAAAAAAAAAAAAAAAAGAAGAAGAAGAATCTGGCACCAAATACATGTCGTAGGAGATCCTTGAGAGGCAAAACACTATTTTTCAATCCGAACATAGCAATCTTCGGTAGCAAAAATTAAACTATCTAAATATATATATCTCTATTGCGAGAGCACTGAACAATTCATCAATGATCAGGAAGGGTCTTGACATCCTCTGCGAGTCAGAGTTGGAGAGTGGCTAGCAACACACCGTTGCGGTGGCCTACACTACCTGGGGCAAATTGTTTGTCTTTACTTATATATAAGTACGCACAAAAAATCACATATTCAAGCATATTCAAGTTAAGATAATCTCATGCTACGTTCCAAATCATAAGATAAGCAATCCAAGTGCATAGAAAAACATCAATGTAGAAAAAATGAAACATCTTATAATCTGAAATGAGGAAGTGTCTATTTTCTCACATATATAAGACTTTTACTGTAATAGAAATAATTATGGGCTCTCAAATTTATTTGATTTAGATTTGGAAAAAAAAAAGACTCCAATTAAATATAACAAAATAGGCTCCTCACAAAAAAAAAAACAAACAAAATAGGAAAGTGTTGAATGAGCTCATCAAGTGATGCGTGTCCCGTTGCAAGTTGCAACGCATGAGCACTTTTCCTAGTAAAATTCAACAATATGACAAGTGGACCCCATTTGGCGGTCGAAGAGAGGATGGGAAAGTGGGTGCTGCTGCTTGGCTGCTCTTGCTGGACCAGGTGGGCTGTGGGGCCGCTGGGCTAGGCCCATTGCAGGACTAGAAGAGGAGATGGGAGAGGAGGGAGGCTGACGGGCTGGGCTCGCTGGGCCGGCTCTGGCCCATGCGGAGAAAGGGAAGAGGAGTGGGAGGAGAGGGGGGATGGTCTGCGCCTGTGGGCCTGCAGAGGTGGGGGAGTGGAGATGGAGCCCAAGTGGCATTTCCCGTTTTCCCTTGCCTTTCCTATTTTTCTACGTATATATGTGTTTTGATGTATGTACACATGTACACATTATGTATCACTACATATAGCTATACATTTTATGTACATTCAAATGTATACATGTATACTTTTGTGTACAGTTATGCTTGTATGTATGGGTTAGCTTTGCTATTTCTCGAAAATACTAGGCACTGATGGAAGGGGATTGAATTCGAATTCGACGAAAATTTATGTGGTGGGAGAGGGTTCTGGTAATTCAAGGTAGGGGGTCAAGGAGGGTATTCGATGGGGATGGCAAGGAAAATTTATTTTATGCCAATATAAATTCTAGAGAAGCAAACATGCATGACCTTATTTTAGAGAGCTTAAATCTAACCAGTGTGTATCTAAATGTGAGGGTTTAAGTGAAAAAAAACCGCAGACGTTGGATCCAGATCCCGTGGCCTTAATCTGAGGTTGCATAGGTTGCACACGAAGCCGGGTTGCACAGGATATGTTGCCAACATGCATATATACAAGCAATCTAACAATCAACCAAACATTCAAGCATTCATCCTAACTCTACAGGTTGAATCTTATGCAAGGGTCTTTGGAAAACATTTTATTTAAAAAACGGTTTTACGGAAAATAACTGATCCAGTTTAAATTTGTTGTAAAGGTTTTAAAAGTTTAAATTTTTAGTGATTTTAACATGATATGAAATGATGGGCGTTACAAAAATCAATGTATTTCGGTTTGGAATGAAGTACCATATATTGCTAGTCTTGATAGATGTATAGATTGTTTTTTTAGATAAAGGATAGAAACTATTCGGCTTCATCTACCCGAGGGTAGAATCAGGCGAAAAAAATTACAACTAGAAAAATAAAAGAAGAAAATTAAGAAAAAATTACATCCCCAACAAGGAGTTCAAATAGTCCTACGCGACAAACAAAAAGCTTGCTCTATAATGTCGACTCGAGGAAAACCACTAGAATAAGATCACCACTTTGTCAAGACAAAGCCACCAAAATACGCTTTGTTAGACCTTTAAAAGGTACTGGCGTTGGACACCGATCACCATTGAAGACCGGATGCTTTTTCCAAGGCAACAAAGATAACGCACTTGGAGCGATACAAGCCTCGCCTACCAAAAGCCGAGCCGTTATGCCAATGAGTGCCACCACCACCTTGAGCTGGCGCAGCCAGAGTCACACCCGTAGGAAATCCCGGCCTTGACGAACAAACTTTGACAACGCGCCAACTGCACCACCGCCGGCGGCCCGAGAAACAAGGCTAGATTTTCACCCGCTATTGAACGCCCACGGGCAAAACAACAGCTTCAGCGACGCCTTCAACAAGGTGTGTGGCACAATCGGTACCACCGCTAGCTAGCCAGTATGCGGCGGGGTTTCCACCCAAACTGTTGTCCCGTCAACCGACCACACCGGGCGTTGTAACCCGATCCACCGACCGCCGACGCCGCAGTGAGGTGGCCAGGCCCAAGGACGGCCGGATGAACCACGGCCCTCCGGCCAAGGAAGGACCAAATACAAGGCCCGCAGAGGGAGGGCGCGCGGGCCACCGGCCAGCCCGGAACGGCACCGCCGAGATCGCCCCTAGCCCTCCACCCGCTGGATCCAGCCCCCCCAAGGGTGTGGATCTGTCCGCCCGCCGCCCCCGCCACCCGAGATCGCCCCACCGCCACCGCCGTTTACGGAGAAGAAGTGAGTCGTGGAGAGGAGGGGGAGAAGGGGGTGGTAGGGGAGGAGCGACCGCACCGAATTTGGGAGCCGTCGCGGGCCCGGCGCCGCGCGCTAGAGGGCGTGGCGGCGGCCGGAGAGGAGCCGGAGGAGGAGGTGTTTTGGCGGGCGGCGTTAGTGGCCTCCCAAGTCGCCCACAGGGAGACGCTTCGAGGGTTTCCTGAAAGTAAACTTAAAATATCACTTGCGTTAAGCGTACATTAGAAGTAGTGAACAACAATGGCAATAAGCTCCAAATTGATTTCAGGAAATACTATTCATCAATCGAGCTAGGCACATTGGCAGTTGGGTTATATGCATGGCTAGGCACCGTTAATTAATTCGTTAATTTTTGAAGATAATGTCAGTCCTATCTAGAAACAATCGGTGCAGATATATAATTGTATATTAATTTTTGTGCAGCTAGAAGATATCCATATCTCTATCACCAAGGTATAGCAATAAATAAATTAAAAATATCCGAGGAGTCTACCTCCGATAGTATAAATATATGCACTTGACGTTGGCTGTGCCTTTATATATGCGATACATCCATAAGTAATCCTCACCTCCGAAAAACGAAACAGTAGCAATATTCTCATCTTCATGGCATCATCAATCAAGTGTACTAGGATTGTGTACTTAGCTGCTACTTTGTTCTTGGTTCTTGGGACCATGCCTACTTTCCCAACTTGCCAAGCTGGAGGCTGTATGCACTACTAATTTTGCTTACTCTAGCTATGTTATTCTTTAGTCTGAAATTAGATCAGTCAGTGTGCGACCAACAAATAGTCTTATTTGACTTATACTGTGTTGCATGTGTTAACATAGTGTGCCCTGGAGGGATAAAGGAGGAATGCCATAGGAGGTCACCATGCGACGATGCTTTGTGCTCTGCAAATTGTGCTGTATTGGGACACAAGAAAGAAGGTGCCCACTGTGTTAGAAGACATGACGGTGACGAGTGCTGTTGTAAACTAAAGTAATTAAAGCAGCCATACATATATATGTTCTATAAAAGTTAAATAAGATAATCCTCATTGGAAAGTTTCATGGTCTCTTTCTAAGACCGTCGCATCACGTAGACGTGGACGAAACATCCATCCTCAATGCATACTTTTATTGTATAGTTTCATTTACATTTAATTTCATATAAAACTGGTAATCTATAATGCAAGACAGAGGGTACAAAGAAGACCCTTTCAAAAAACAGGGTACTGTGAATTGAGACTGGTCTATTTCGTTGGTGACCAAAACTTGCCACGCCCAACCTTTGGAAAACTGTGGCCACTGCAGAAAGTGTGGCGAGCAAAATCAAAGCAACACTTCTGGCAAGTTTTTGGCATGAAAATAATTCTATGACATGTGGGGCATGGTGCTAAGAAAGTTTGGCATGTCATAGCTGTGGCAGTGAACCAAACAGCTGCCAAGAAATTGTGGCGTGACTAATCTTTGGTGTGGTAAGTTTTGGTCACCAACCAAATAGGCGTGCAGGTGCCCACTGTGTTGGCAACTACTGTTGCATGCTAAAAGGTTGATGTACCTCTGATGCAACCAAGTTCCAAACAAATTATTAAATATAAGACCTTATATACTTATATTATGGATAAAAGCTCTATTACACCCGTGCATAAATTTGAGACTATGCTTGCATTTTCCCATTTACACTTAAGGTGTGTTTGGCTGAGTGGCTTTTGTTTTGTGCTGTGGATTATAAGAAAGCTCAAAGCCGATTGATTGAACCATTACAGCTTACAATTGTTGTTAGCCTATCTCACTTATGAGCAGATCGACCCCATATAAAAATCAAACAACCTTTATTAAATTAACAAGGGCGTATACGTGCTTGGCAACATATGTATACATCCATAGGTGCTCAAGGTGTAGATAGAATAGAAAATAGGAGATAGAAAAGGAATTAGAAAAGGAAAGGAAAAGGAAAAAGCAGCATAGCGCAGCAGCCGGCCCAAACCTACCGCCCAGCGCAACACTCGCGCCGCCACTAGCGCGCTCGGCTAGGCAGCCTAGCAATGCCGCAGCCCAGCTTGCGCCTCGGCCCACCACCGTGCTCGCCCCGCGCCCCTCACCCTCTCTTAGCGCCGCTGACATGCGGACCCGCAGGACACACCTATCATCCACCACCTTTTCGCACCCTTCCTCTCCTCTTCATGCCGAGGTAGAGCAGCCCGCCGTGGGAGAGCATCCAAGGCAGCGCCCGGGTCCTTGCCAATCCATGGTCGCTCCCGCTCACATCCCTATGCAATCCTGGGACACGGTTTTGTGATCCAAATATGAAGATATACTTACAAATCTAGAAACGTTTGGATATATAAACATATTATTCTTTTGTGCAAGATAGAAGATATCATATCTCTAGCCCAAATATATCAAACATATACAAAGAACTAAGATGGCATATATAATTTAAGGAGGCACACCTCAGGTTGGGAGTGCGCTGTTTTTTTTTTTTTTTTTTTTTTTGGGGTGGGGGAGTGGGGGGGGGGGTGGGTAGCGGCGGTGGTGAATGTATGTGGTATAGAAACAAGTGATCCTCTCTCATCATATCCTCTATGGTCGCAGAAAACAAAAAGATTAACAATGCTATTATTTTATTTCGTATCCATATACAAATTCGGGGATTTGACTCATCAAATGGATTTCGCCGCACTAGCTCACTTGGGTTATATGGCTAGGCACCGCCGCTTCATTAGATATACTAAGATATGTATTTCAAAGTCTACGAAGAGATATAAATTCTATCAATCGGTGCAGATATACAATTGTATATTAATCTTTTTATGCACCTGGAAGACATATCCATATATCTCTATCCCCAAGATATACAATAACGAATGAAAATAGTGCAAACCATCGGATTAGTAGTATAAATATATATGCACTTGATGTTTCTTGTGCCTTTGTACATGCGATACATACACAAGGAATCCTCAGAAAAACAAAGCATCGTCAATCATGATATGTACTAGGGTTCTATATTTGTCCGCGGCTTTGTTCTTGGTCCTTGGGACCATGCCTACGTTCACATCTTGCCAAGCTGTAGGCTGTACGCACCACTAATTTTGCTTACTCTACGTTATATAATTCGTTGTTCTCAAATAAGATCAAATAGTGCGACCAAAATAGTATAATTTGACTTGTACTATGTTTCATGTTGGCATAGGCCCGGGTGAAGGGATATGGGAGGTGTGCTACACTTGGAAACCCTGCGAAATTGAATCGTGTCGGTCTTATTGCGCATCACGGGGACGCGAGTGGAAAGGTGCCCACTGTGTTACAAAAAAGTGATGGCAGGGAGTGCTGCTGCTGTAAAATATAAAATGCATGCCGTGCATGTTCCATGAAAGTTAAATAATAAAATAGTTCTCAATGGAAAGTTCCATGCATGGTAATGTTCTAATAATACTGCTACAACGCATAAAATCGAATAAAACATGGATGAATTCCATCCTCAATGCATATAGGTTCATTGTATTAGTATAACTTTTATTGATAGATACTTAATTTTCATAACTCGTATATAAAACTAAGTTCTGGATGGGTCCTATGCCGCTACAGTCCACGCCTCGCTCCACGGGCACCATGCGCGCGACGTATCTCGAGCCACCGCTGCTGGTCGCCTGCGGGTGCCCTTTATAGCCACCGGCGACCAGTGCCGGCCCTAGGGAAGGGGGGGAGGGGCAGGTTGTGCCGCTGGCGAGCTAAAACTTCTAGCTAGGGTAGTCCATCATATAATTTTTTTTTTTTTTTGTCGCTATAAATTTAACATGTCTATACTCAAGTATATAAGCTGCAAAACACATGTAATTAAAATATCACGTTACCACATAATAGTTGAAGAACAAAATGTCACTACTTCTTCTTTTTTTTTTTTGTCAGGTCTACGCCTTCTAATAGCCACGAAAGTGTTGATGATGTCTTCTTCATTCAGGTGTAAGAAGATATCTCGCTCAATAAAAGTCATTAAACAATGATCCAAAAGGCTATCACCCAACTTGTTCCTCAACTTACTCTTGATAAAGGTCATTCCAGAAAATATTCTTTCAACACCTTGCGGTAGCCACCGGTAGAAGCAATACTAACTTGATAAGTAAATAGACCCAAAGATAAACTTTATCCCTCTTTGTTTCAACAAGTTTTACTTGATAGGTCAACAAGATTGTTTAGGCCTTTGAACAACTCATCATTTCTCATGTCATCAATAAAGGTTTCAAGTTGCAAATCAAGTCTTAGCAAGTCAGAGCTTGAAAAATCATTAGGTAAAATTCAGCTAGTCTATGTACCTTGTTTGCATCAAAAGAAGCGAACTCATCTGCTGGATTCAAAGCAGCCATACAAGTAAGCAACTCCATATTTACCTCATCAAATCGACCGTCAAGCTCTTGACTAATTTTATCTATGACTCCAATATATACTTCTCTTCTAAAGTGATCATCATTTGTTTGGTCCGAGCAAAACATGCTGATCTTCCATATGGCACATAATTATGTTCCATTCCGGGAACTTGAATGCCATATTTATTGCAAAATATTGTGACCCTTTGAATTAATGAATCCCACCCTTCAGACCTCATTTGTTGAATTTTATGCTTTGCCAAACGGACAAGTGACATTGCATTAAGAATATCTTGGTCTTTTTCTTTGCAAACACTCGGACAATTCATTTGTGTGACCAAGAATGTCAAGCATCAAATGAGCATTGAAAATGAAATCAAATGACTCAAGCACTCCAACCATAGTATGTATTTTTGGCTAAATTGCTTCCTTAAGTGATGAAGAAGTAGTATCATCTACATGAACAATTCCAAGATATCGCTCACATGGCCTTCCCGAATTATCAATATAATGCACACAAAGGGCAAGTCGTTCTTTATGAGAGACATCACTAGACTCATCAAATTAAAATTGTAAAGTGATCATCACCAATTTCCTGAATGATTTGATCCCTAATCTCCATTGCACAACATTGAATAATTTCTTTTTGTATATCCGGGCTAGTCAATGTGCAATTACGTGGAGCATTCTTCAAAACATATTTGTCCACCTCTTCATTATTTGTTGCAAGCCACTTCAAAAGCTCAATGAAGTTTCCTCTGTTGCTAGACTCTTCACTTTCATCATGGCCACGAAATGCTAATCCTTGCTGTAAAAGAAAACCTCAAACATCTAAATGAATAAGCTAACCTGATCCTATATAGCCGACGGTCCTCACTATCCACCCCCCACCATTTTATCATCAATTGCTCCATTGGGAGTCATAAATAAATTGTATCTTTCTTGAGCTGCGTTGTGAGCACTTGAAACACCACCCACATGTACATCAAGTGCATCAGTTCTATTCCAATTTTTCCAACCACCATCAACAAATGCAGATGTCTTACTTCTACCCTTTCCAAACAAATAGCAAACAAAAATGTAATGCTGCTTCCTTCTTGACACCGTATTCTATCCAAGGATATTTATAAAACCATAAAGGATTGAACTTCTTGTCCTTATGTCCAATTTTCCTACTATCAAAATCATGTGCAAAAGGTTGGAATGGACCTTTTATAATATATGATCGTCGGACAGCATCTTGATCATTGACATGATAATTTGCAATGGGCTGTCTTTCTCCCCGATCAAGTGGAAGCCGAATGATATCATAAATTGGTTGCTTTTCAGAACCGGTGGTGGTGGAGCCGGAGGCATTGGAGTTGAAATTACATTCTCTTCAATAACTCTTTTTTTTGATCAAGTCTGCCTTCTTGTTCTTCAATTTGGCGAGCTGCAGCCACGAAGGAGATGGAGAAGATGCCTTCTTCTTTGCTTCATAATTCTGAATGTGAGTCCGAGACCGAGATGATTGAGTTTAGATTTCAGAAACTATAAGCAAAGAAGAAACAAAGGATTTCAGATTTTAGACTTTCTGTTTTGGTATAGAACTTTAGATTTCAATATTCAATAATACCTTTGTGGCTTTGTCCTTTGGCCAACTCCACCGCAAGCAACAGCCAGCGTCCCAGCGTCGGCGATCAACGGCAGTCGGCAGCAGTACTGGTCGGCATACGGCGGTGCCCGGCGGCCGGCGCAGAAGGGGACCAAGCAGAGGTCCAGGCGATCAAGATTAGTCTCGTATGATCTGGAAGGTGGAACCCCAACCGGCAACCCACGGAATTGCGTCTGCGGTGATCTGCGAGTCTACGCGATGGGGCTGGCTTATTTGTGACCGATCGAATTCCTTTTTTGTAAATGGATCAAATCTTACCTCCATGGGCTTTACTTGGGCTGAGATCAGGGTGGTCTGTGGCCCACCTGGACCACCCTGCAGCTCCGCCACTGGGTTGTGCGATGGCCGAGGGCCCATGCTAAGAGGGGGCCCAAACCCAAGTATGCAATGCCCCTATACTGTATCTGCTTGGCCCAAGAGAATATACGCAGTAGTAGGACAAGCCGGCGGCCGGCCGGCCCAAAGGCGTCGTAGGCGAGCAGAAGCAGCCGCGCCGCGACTCCAGGACTCCTCGCGCGACGCCTGTTCGACTTCCTGTTCCTCACCGTCGCCTGGACTCCCGACTCCGCCGCCTATTGCCTACTGCTTTCGCGATCATGCGCAACTGCCACCGCACGCGACCGCATCTAGAGAACTAAAACATTTTACAATTTGCAATTTGAAATGGATCCATGAGGAAATACCATTTGATAGATGTATATACTCGTTAACAACAATTATAAGAAGGTTTTAGTAGGCTATATGCTAAGGTAGAAGAGAGAGAGAAAAAAAAAAAGGAAAGATAAGTTTAGTTTACAGCCAGATGAAGCACAAGAAATGTTTTTCTCGAATACGCAAAAGGCTTTGCGCATCTTTTTAATTAAGAAAAACAGTTTTTACAATACACGGACAATGTTGGGGGGGGTAAATTATACAATAAGCGGTTCCTCCCCAACTAATTCAGTAGCCGACTACTCGCGAATTAGACAACTAAGTTTGCATCGTCCCGGCCTCGATCCAAAGATCGGCGGTGTGCTTGATGGTAGCTAAAATCTAGGCGGTGGAAGACGTGTCGTTGCGGAAGCACCTTGCATTGCGTTCTTACCAAATTTCCCATGCTACCAAGGCAAAGAGAGTGTCGGCGCCCTTCCATTTGTCGCCATGCCATCTCGCTCTCCAGCTGTCCCACTAGTCCAGCATCGATGCATGACCAAACCGCGAGATGAGTCGCCGAAGTACCAGCGGATGGTCCACCACACCCGCCTAGAGAATGAATAGGAAGCGATGATGTGGTCGATAGTTTCCGCCCCGATCGCAGGAAGCAGCTTGTCGTGGCGCCTCGAGGCCATGTCGCCGCTCCCCGTCTGCAGGTCCGTCTCTCCTCCGCACAACCCACCCATTGGAAGATCTTGACGCCAGCCGTGCCTGTGTCTTCCAAATCTTGGCGCAACCCCAGATTGGGTGCGAGGTCATCCGGAGTGCTCAGAGGGGCCGATGAGGAGGAGTAGGTTCCGGACGGTGTCCATCTCCATGAGCCGATCCTCGGCCTCGCATACCGCACACAGGCCGACGAGGTTCCATAGGGCGAGGTATTCAGATGTGACCGGGACGGTTATCCCACCGTGATCCGGTGTGTCCAAGCATGGTCCTGCAAACCGCCGGCCACGGTGGTGCCGGAGATGCAAACGCGTTGACGTAGTCCAACAACGCCGGGTGCGATGTCTTTGACCGTGCCTTTGTATCCACCGCCCGTCCGTAACAAGGTTGAACGACCGTTCCCCAACTACGTGAAGGTGGACATGCTGAAGAATGCTTGGACCTCCTTGGAGGCTTTTAGTGGTATCTCCGCCCAGGCCTATTCTCATCGGTATGTTGAAGCCACAGCTAGCGTGTTTGCAGAGCGGTCGCGGGCGCTCGCAGGTCCGGGACACCGAGACCGGCCACCGAGGTCGGTGGGACGACATACCGTAGGCCAAGCGACCATGCACTTCCCCCGGACGGAGCCTTCTTTGCCGGTCCAAAGGAATCGCCGGCAGATGTTGTCGATCTCGTCGATAGCCCACGGAGGAAGGCCGTCCGCTAACATGGTGTAGATGGGGATCGCGCGATAGGACGGACTTTATCCAGTGGGCCGTGACATGCCGGTAGCCTTGTACCGACTGCGCACAAGAAATGTGATAGAAAGAGGTGGGCTAAGCGCGCATTGCACTTGCTTCGGTACAGGTTTGGATTAAATAACAGGATAACACAGCGACCGGCGGGCCGGTGGCAGACATTCGAACATGGCTGCACGTTGCGCCGCTGCAGACCTCGACGCGTACGTGTACCGGCCGGCCGCTGCGATCGAGGATCCACCAACGGCACGAGATCTTCTTGGCAGAATCTCGGTATCTTGGGGTGGCCGTCTTCATAATTTGTTCCTGGCGCCACGCAATGCGGATGTTTGGAGCCGACAAAGCCCAAGATGCTTTTGCTTGCGATTTTCAGTGTTCATTCACTCAAAGCTCTTGTGAAACTAGTACGAAACAATTTTGATACTAATAATAAATTGCAATGCAAGGACCAATTCATTTCGCTATGAGCAAATACAGTACAGTACAACACAAGCATATTGTGTACTACGTATGCACGCATGTGCTCACGCGGAGGGCACACGTACGCGCCGGCCTAGCTCTCTTGAAAAACCATCAAACACAAACACACAATACCATCATACAGTACAGGCTGCTCGATCTCAAATTCTGAATCAACAAGCATCTCAGACGTCGCGGTCGCGTGCGCACTCGGGCGGCTTGGCGCCGGCGTTGCGATCTTGGTCGGTGCAGTAGTTATAGATGGTATACCGCCTCCTGACGTCGGCGAGCTTGCGGTACTGCGCGGCGTCGAGGTCCCTGAACTCCGGCTGGTCCCACCACCGGGCGCCCTGGGTGGCGCAGTACCGGGCCTCGGCGGAGGCCTCGCAGCCGTCGACGTGGAAGCCACGGTAGGAGGCGACGAAGGGCGCGTTGGACCAGTCCGTCTTCTCCCTCCCGCCGCGGGTCGCCCAGTCGTCGGCGTTCCACAGGCTCGAGTAGAGCTTCATCGGCTGGCTGAATGGGTACCGGACCCCAGGTCCGCGCTCGTGTTCTTGAACACACGGATCGGCACGTCGTCCACGAAGAACCTGCACGCATGGCGGATTAGCGATGTTGCAGACGGTGTACGAGGATACTATGGGATTGCTTGCTTGGGCCACCATGCCGTCGCAGTCGCACGACTGGCACAGTGGCTGGCCGGCCATGGTGGTGTGTGCAGGGTTCAGACAGGCGTGGAGTGTAGCGGCAGGCCGTCGGCATGGCTGTACTGGTGCTGCACATGGAGGCACGCGCAATCTAGGGCATGTTTAGTTGGGGGTACAGGAACCCAAAAAGTGCTATGCTCGTCACATCAAATCTTTTAACGTATTTTTGAATCATTAAATGTACGTAAATAAAAAAACTGATTGCACAGTTTGGCTGAAAAGTGCGAAACGAATCTTTTAAGCCTAATTAATCCATGGTTGGACAATAATTATCAAATACAAACGAAAAGTGCTACAGTAGCCCAACCCAATATATTTCACCAACTAAACACCCCCCTAGATGCAGGCATTACTGTCGGCCTTTAAGACTGCATGAATTCAAACCACATTTCGACTTTTTCAGTGTAGTACTGTAGTGAGCAGTGAGTGAGGTAGGTCTTCACGCGGTAAAAAGTTAATCCAATCTATTAATCTATCTAGTTACTGCAGAGGATTATTGCAGATGCAGAGTGATGAACGTGTGCGAATGCGATGGATAGGAGAGGAGGTGATGCTTACGCGATCATGTAGAGGTTCCAGAGGACGGAGTAGGAGTGGTACTCCTTGGTAGGGTCGAACCAGAGGTAGATCCTCTGCTCGCGGTCGCCCTTGCCGCCGGTGAACACGTTGGTCTGCAGGATGTAGGGCTGCCCCGTCCGGTTGCCCAGGAACTCGAAGTCGATCTCGTCGTGCTCCGAGTTCTGCGACGACAGCTGCAAAGGAGTTCCGGGCCGGCACAACGGACTCAGTGAGCTAGTACGCGCGATAGGCAAGTGACCAAAGAACAGAGCAACGTACGTAGAATGCGGTGACGGTGCCGGCGGAGTCGCCGCCGACGAGCTTCATGTGCATGCTGAAGTGGCCGAAGAGGTAGGAGCCCCGCGTCTGGAAGCCCGTCCCCGTGGACTTGTCGAGGTACAGCTGCACTTCCCGCCCGCCGTCGATGTAGTGGATGTGGTCCTGCGCCCACGTCGGCACGTAGTTCTTCTGGAACGGCACGTCCACGGGCTTCCGTGGCGCCGCCGCCGTCGCCACCTCCACCATCACCAGCACCGCGGCAGCGACCAGCCACCGCGCTGCCGTCGTCGCCATCGTCGTCGTTGGTCTACTATCCTACGCAGTGGACACTGTCTAAGACGGATTGGGTGGGCTAAGGTGGCTGGCTGGATGCTGAGACTCGAGGACGGCGAGGGTATTTATAGGGACCGTAGGAGGGTGGGGAGGTGGCCAGCTAGGGGCACGCATGCTCTGTTTCTAGAGTGTGGCTAATTAAGTGGCTAAAGCATAGGGTGTTACTGTGTATTCATGGGCACTAAACTAGCTACAGTACGTGCTGATGGAGTGGCAGCTGGCGAGTGATGAATGAGTGAGTGAGAGTGATGGATCAATGGCGGCAACTAGGGCACCACAGCAAGATTTAGCTGCCGGCGGTGTGCATCGTGGACAGACGGTCACATGGACGCCGACGAGCCCATCTTGTCTCTTTGCCCGGGTCAGGTTGGCCCAGTGGGAGCAAAATCAAGTAGTACAGGTGCCTGATTGCGAAGCCCTGCCATCGATCTGCCTCAGGGATCTCATCTTTCCATGGCACTGTCCATGAGTTGAGCTCCCGTCCCATACAATTCGTATTTTACAAATGATAAAACAATGAGAAGCTCCACTAGACGTACGACTACCCTGTCGCGTCTGGATCTAGAAGAAACAATGCTCCAGGTATGTATTCCCATCGGCTACATCTACTCCTACTAGTTGATTGTAGTTCTTCAGATGATTATTATTTTTTTTATAACAAGCATGTGGATAGGTTAGTCTTAAGCAGGTGTCGTGTGATCATGATTCATATCCCTTGTTCCTGGCTGATTGCCAATTGCATGGCAGGAGACTGTGCGAGGCAGCAGGCATCAACCATGCAGAGAGCTGTCAATGGCGGTCACATGGGTGTGCAGGTACAGCAATCAGGAGCCGTCCGGGTCCGTCAGGATCGATCGCTGGGGACCCAAATCTGGAAGCCCGGCGCCGCACCGCACCCGCGCGGCTGTCTCGCATTGCATGCTACCGACACGGAGCTTGCGAGGCTTGCTGGTCGAGCTGAGAACTTGGTGGCCATGTCCATAGTAGGATTGGACATAGGAGAATGCCGACATAAATCACGGTCCTCATGTCCGCCGACCTCAGAGGTACGAGTCAAGGCTTTCACCGGGCGAGTCATCAGAAGACTCCAACGCTAGTCGTACTACGTACACTAGAGTATTACACAGGTGTCCAGTCGGCCTTGAATGGCGCCATTGACGGCCGAGGATGTCGTGCACCGGCCAGGCTACCGATCCTGTGTTAACTGTTAAATTAAACAAAGAAAATCACATAAAAATAATAAGGGATTGACCAGTGTCGGCATGCCGTGTGCCAGTCCTATGCGAAGTGCCCAGTGCATGTACTGGCCCAGACGGATAAAAGCCTGGTGCGAGCAATGTGAACCTGCCACGTACGAGACGTGCACACTGCTCCATGCCATATGGTGGTCCTGGGGTACATGTGCGCGCGGATATGCCGGTGCCGGACCTGCCGGCCGCTGGAAGCATGCGCGCTGCTGCAGCCAGCCAGTCAGCGGTACAGCACCAATCGGTAAGCAGTATTTCTCTCACAAAGATCGCCAAATCCGTAGGGCACCAACGAGCCGATGATGGCCGTGGGCCCGTGGCGGGTGGCCGCTGGCCGGCCCTGCTCTGCACTCGAGGGCAGTGAGCCTGAACATGCTGGCATGGGTCGTCGATCGGGTCCGGTGTGGTGTGGTGCGAGGTCTCGTCACGGTCACCGCCGGCGGGGCGTCAAGCGGGGCCAGGCGGCCTGTGACTGTGACGACGGCGGCTACCTGCGGTGAGGCACTGCACATGGCCGTCGGCGGCCGGGTCGCTACCATCCATCCATGCCCCAATCTGCGCCTGTGCCAGCCATCGCGTGAATCCGTTTGATGATGATGACTGCTTGCGACGGTGCCGAAACGAACTAGTCCCAACAGGGTAACTTCACGTGCGCGCCGCACCTCGGCTGGCATCTCGACATGGACATGGACCTGACCGGCCGGGTGGCCAGCTATCGTAACACGTACGCGTAACTACTTCGCTCACTGGTCACTGCTGCCCACTCGTGGACACACGTTGTTACGGGTGAGTTCAAACAGCTACAACCGGCCGACCACACACACGTATCTTTCCCAGCTATGTACTGTACATCTCAAGTACTTACTAGGCTTCCAAATCTGGAAGGGATTCCCCAAACGCAGAGGCATCCAGCTGCAAACCTGCTTAACGTCTGAATAATGATGATCTGAATCGACTAATCCCAAACTCGGCCTATCATGCAGTTTTAATTGGGATCGATGATGGCGCACCCCATGTGGGCATCCATGTGCATGCGCGCGTACAAGTGCCTGCACACGGAACGAACTTGGGAAACGCCTGGTCGATCGCACGCGGCAGGGCACAACACAAATGGTTTTGATTCCTTGCAGAAATCTGCTCACAAATAGAAAATCAAGCACGATCGACAGAGTCTAGGTAGAGTACGTGGCATGTTACCAACTTAATTACTGCTTACACTACTAGTTCTGTAGTATGCATGGCTACCGATGAAGGAGCTAGCCACCCACATCGACTGCTTGAGATACAAGTGGCGCGCTCCGGTAGACAAGAGTAAAATCAAGATGGATTTTTACAATTATTTACGGCAAAAGTCATATCATAAGGATGAAAGATGATCGAGAATTTCAGTTTTATATAGTTATTAAGAAACTGGCCAGAGAACTAAAACAATCTGTGACAAACTTGGATACTAGTTTTGCTGAGAAATGGAGCTCACCAAGAGAAAAAATGGAGATCACTTTAATCCAGCATCGGTTGAAAATTGCCTGGCCACGGGATAGAAAGAAAGTGAAAAATAAGAGGAATACAAGAGAAATGACAACAGTTTTGCCTGGGTGTGATATACATCCACAAGGAGTCCTCATAAAAACAAAACAGTCAATATTCTCATTTTCATGGCAACAACAATCATGATATGTGTGTGGTGTGCACGCGCGCGCGTTCGTGGAGGGACCTTAGTTGAGCTTCTTGACGTAGGGTTCCTTGCCAGGGTGTGTCCCCTACAAACATAAAAGTGTAATTTAAGCATCACATTTTAATTAAATTTGTAGTTGATTGTCATGAATCAGTAGGGCAAGGTAATTAAATAAGGCCATGGCCCCTGTCACCCCCCTGCTTCTAATCGAGTCAGCCTGTAGTTGCGAGCTACGCGGGGTGTCAAGTCGATACTGCTTTGAGCTGAGAGGCACTTTCCGATGCATGGGACGTTAGCTACTTGGTGGGAACTGAGCAGCCAAGCACACGAGAAGAGGGGAGACCCGTCATGACTGTGTGAAAGGACTCGGTGCTCATGTGTATACTGTAAAAGGGGAGTCGGTGAATTAGGCTTTCTAAACCTTATCCTATTTTCCAACTAATGTTTCTTAGTAAGGGAGTTGCTATATTTCTGGCGCCTGATAAAAAGGTGGGATTTCAGGCGACGTCCTGGACCCTCGGATCTACATCTAAGGGTCATAATTGTCCTATGTTCACTTTTTGTAGCAGGCAGCCCAAACGGGTCAGCGAAAACCCGCAAACCCACCCCCAACCGACATCCGCCCGCCAAAACTTAACGGATGCAAGATCCAAAATACAAAGGTGGAATTTAGTACTACAATAATTATAGATTTAGAAAGGTATCCACTTTCCCCAACAAGGGTTACCCCTCCAACAATCATGGATGATAACAAAGAGCAAGAGACCCTGGTTGATTTTGTAGCTATCGCTGCAAGCGCTGATAACAGATAAAAGGAGATTATATTAAGTCAATTTCCAAGCATCTGAAATAAGTTTCCTGGATTGACAGCTCCGGCTGTGCATCTAGCCTGCAATTAATAAAAACAAAGATAAATCATTTGTTGATACTCATGGCAAAGAGAGTAAATGTCACATTCGATTAGTCTCTTATCATAGCTTTGTGTGCAATTACCTGAACAGCTCCGGCTGTGTGCATCTAGCTTGCTCTCGTCGATCAAGCTCTCAAACATGATCTTGTCTAAGGTCTGTCAAAACGCACAAAATACAAGTTCAGGGTTGGATTCAAACATCATTAAGTATATAGAATATAAAATTATATGCAGAAAAACATACTCATCTCACATGCTTGATTTAAACATCATTTAGGGATTTTTTTTTTTGTTGAGGGGGCCGTGGCCCCCTGCCAGCCCCCTCTCTCTCAGTTCCGCCATTTGGTGCTATCAGTAATCGATCACCACCAGCAGGCGCCTAGCAGCCCCGCCCCAGAAAGCGACGCCGACATGAGCTGGGACTCGAGTAGTCACGGCAGCGGCCGGACGCCTCTTCTTGGGACCGCGGGGCGACGGAGGAAAGGGCGAGCCGCACCAGATCCGTGGAAACGATTGGCGACTCCACACGCTGACCCGGCCTCGCTTCTACTGTCTCGAACAGAAGGCCGACCGACGTCCTAACTTAGACGCCGCTTTCTTCGCTTTTATTCTCTCTCCTTCGCCACATCAGCAAAAATGATCTACATGGCGCGTACAATTAAGGTCGGGCCTCAATGGGGGTTTCATGAGTGTTTCATGCACATTAAATGCAAATACCACATCAGCAAAACTTCACTTTTGCATGAAACGCCTAAGAGAGAAGGAAAAAGTTTCACCATGGTGAAACCTTTGGCAAGATTTTCACATGTTGATACGGGGTGAAACCCCATTGAGAGAGAAAAGTGTTTCACCATAGAACTATGCAATTAAACCATGCAATGAGAGAAATTAGCTTTCGTGGAATAAAATACCATTCCTATTCAACCAAATCGACCAACCTAACACAACAGCTGGACTACACTAGACAAAGATCCAGATGGACTGGGCTGGAAGACCTGGACTCGATTGGCCGCTCAATATGGCCCAGCTAAGCCACTCGTCTCTACGACAGTTACAAAAAATAATAATAAAATAAAAATAAAATCTCATCTCGTCGTCAATGCATTAATTTTTTTGTTTGCAGAAAATAAAAAAAAAAAGTAGCAGGCATGCATTTGAGGCCTACTTTTGAAATTACTTTAGAAATGGACTACTCTTTTAGATTTGTGAATTTTTGCTCACAACACAATTAGCCCACCTGTTTGGATTCTCATATCAAAAAAGGAAGGCCAAAAGTGCTGGACTAAACTTCTGCCATTGGATTAAATGAGGCCATAATCTGATTATTAGCTCGTGGACACGCTGAATTGATCGAGTAATTAACAACCCCCAACCACTGCATTCATATGCATGCACTGGTCAATTTGGTCAACCATGCTCTATGATGCGACGAGTGATCGACCAAGACGGATTTCAGTCAACGCGCGTCTCCTCTCCGCCGTCGACCGGCCCAGTCAACGGACCACGTTGCCCCTATTATAATGGCCCGGCTGAGTCGTCATCAGTCGCTTGGTCAAATTGACGTTTCTTGCAGTAACATTACTACTACAGTAGTTTCAAGTTTCAACTCAAACCATCTCTCCATCGTGAAACGTGCACGGTCAGTTTGGTCAACCATTGACTACAGGCGTGCGTAGCCGCACCATCGAGTTCGTACGTTAGGTACGTACGGCTGGTCGGCTGCGACGACAGTCGTCACGCCGTTGCCGTACTTCAGCGGCGGGCGACGACCAAAACCGGGCGGCGGCGCGCCCGGCCCGTCCCTGACGAAGCTGCATGTGCGTTGCCCTTGTTTCAGGACACCGGCTTCCGCCTTACTACACCCTACGCCGCCGCCTGTCGACGACGACCTTGGGATGTCACTGGAGCAGGTGTTGAAGAAACGAATGGATCGGAAGCGTGCAGGTGTTGCACACCATTGATCCGACCGGCCGTTTTGCTGCCGCGCGGACCAAACTGGAGCTAGTAGCTAGGGAGGTTGAGCCTACTCTACAAACGAAAGTAGTGGATGAGCTTCACCAACCGCTTAGCTCGAGATGCGATTCTGAACGGACGCAGACCGGCAAAGTGAACAACTCGTCGTGTGGTGCAAGTAACTCAGATGCATGCACACACAGACAAAGAGATTCGGAACGTCTTTATTGGATAGTTTGATCTTGTTCAGAGAGGCAGGGTGCTTCTTCCTTAATTGGATATGCATGCATGTGCCTCAGCGGCTCGGCCCAGTCTAATAATGGTCTGGACTAGACAAAGATCCAGATGGACTGGGCTCGAGGACCTGTGCAGGACTCATTATGGCCTACTAAGTCGCTAGTCTCTTCGCCAGTTGCTCAAAAAAAGAAAAACAAAAACTCGTCTCTTAGCCAATGCATTAGGCCTTGTTTAGATTGCTAAAATTTATAACCTTTTTGTCATGTAGCACACTGTAGACGTTTCGTTTGCAAAACGTAAAAAAAAAGTAGCAGGCATACATTTGAGGCCTAACTCCCTTGCTCAAATTTGCTACTAGCTACATTCTTCCAATAAGATTATGAACGGAACGGACCCCTGACCGATTGGCAAAGTGAACAACTCGTGTCGTGCAAGTAACTGTAACTGATCATTCGGATCGTAGAGTTAGCTAGGTTAATTACTAGGCTGCGAAAGCTCAATGCAAGTATACGTCTATTGGTAGCTGGCGCCTTCTCTTTGCCGGCGAAATTAATTTCTCTCAGGCAGACGTATGTGTATGTATGTATCCATGTGTGTGTGGCACTACTTGGATGTTGTTCAAGAGTGTAAGGCGGTGTTGTTTCCTTGGATTGGACAGACAGAGAGAAATGTATTGTGTGCGTTCTTTTTTCTTTGGAGCGAACGCTTCATTCGTTAAGGTGAACTATTACAATTAAACTGCAGACAATTCCACAAGAAGATAGGGGCGATTGCCAACCAAAATTACGAAAAGAAACTAAACAGTGCTGGGCACATAAATGAGCTGAATGGTTCGTTGATGATCTTGTATGCACCAGTCTGAAGGACTTAAGCTCGTCACCAAGTCTTCCACCTCGTTCAGAATTGTCACAATTTTAGAGCAATGTGTACTCCTATTCTTCCAAAGAGAAACCAGCACCTGACAATCTGTATCAACGCATAATAAGTCCAGGTTCAGATGGCCTAGGCTGGGCGGATCCATGTAGGTGCGACTCGATCGGCCCAATGAGGCCCAACTCATCTCAGAAGAATCCCCCTCAAAAAAAAAAGATCACACAAGAAAGAAAAAAGTTACAACTCTATTCTTCATTTCTAATTGTAATTCAGTAGGGATTGTTATCCATGTATTCCTACGGCCTCAACCTCAATGAAAAAGTTAAAAAAAAAAAAAAAAAAAAAACTGAAAAAAAAAAATTAATTTGATGCATGGTCGATGCCGATTTCTGTCTTAGTGACGATATGATGTGGTCGATGATCCGCTGATGGACTTGGTAACGGTCGTCGCTCCCGTTGCCATCTACATATATGACCTGACGACAATGCATGATCGGAAACGCTAGCCCCCAGGCCTTCCGTGCGTACTCATTGCCGGCCGGCCGGTCGGGTTCGCACCTGAATGAACACTGTAACAGCTCGGGCACACGTCCATCTCCCCGTCGCCTCTCCGCGTTCCTTCTGGGGCTGGGCTTCCCTCCCCCGACCTGGACTCAGGTTTCACTTTTACAGGTACTTGCTGGGTCAATCTGGTAGTGGTGGGGATGGAGAGATCGAGACCACCTGCTGAGACGACAGTAACCATACCTACCGCCAGAAATCGAATGCATGCTTGCTTACTTCTCAAAACCTCTTCAATCTTGTCCTTAATAATACACACCTGACGACACCTCCAACGAGATCATATATATGCCGGAATATCATACCGATGCTATCTGACTAGTGCATTATATATCACATTGACCGTCGACTAAAACTAGTTAGCTCACAGAATAAGCAAGGTTATGTTAATGAGTATAGTTTGGAACACATCAAAATCAAATCATCTACAGCCTGCAGGAGGGGGCATATACTCGATCTTGTTCTTGTTCCATCGCGGTCGTCGATCGGCCGAGCGTGTTTGCATTGCATATGCGTTAATTTCGACCATGCATGTTGTCACAGTACTCGATCTGCTGCAAGCCTCTCACTCTGCCGTCCAGCTGGTGCTAATATGATCAATGATCAAGCTGGGGGTGTCGGGGATGAACAAGTATGGACTCAGCTCTGGAAGTTGCAGGTACATGCGAAGATAAAGAATTTTCGCTGGAGGGTGTTACATGGATTAATCCCATGCAAAGGGATCCTTGCAACCGAGCTGAGTCCATGCATATTGAGAACTCTAGCGGTTGCCCAGCTTGTCAGTCAAGTTGCGAGGATATTAAGCATGTTCTGTTCACCTGCAACCGAGCAAAGGAAATATGGAGCTTACTGGGTAGAGAGTATTAACAGGGCATTGTCTATTCATCAATCGGGGTCTATTATAATGGCTGACATGATTATGGTGTCTAAACAGGTGGAGGAATTAAATAAGATTGGTTTTGCTGAATTAATCTTAACAAGAGGGTGGTACATCTGGTGGGAGCGCTAGAAGTTCGTACATGGGGAGACTGTTCAAAATCCGACAAGAGCGGCATTGTCAATTTGCAACTGTGACAACAAACTATCCTCAGCAAAACATAAAAGTTTGAGCTATAAGAAGCAAGAAGGATGGAAAAGACCACCTGAAGGTGAGTTGCTGTTAAATGTTGATGCAAATTATAAAACTAAAATAAGTAGTGGGAGCTCTAGAGCGATTATAAGAGATCATACTGGTCCGTTTGTCGGTGCAAAGGTCAACTACATCGAACATATGGCGGACGTTGGCACAACAGAGGTTTGTGCTCTCCGAAGGATTGTTGCTGGCACTATTAGAAGTAATCCTTGTGTTTAGTGCTAATATTAATAGAATACTATGGAAGTATCTAGTGACAGCTGCAGCAGGGTTGACACCGCAGGGCTGTTTTTACTTTAGGGTACTACAGCCGTTAGACAGCTAGTAGTAGTAGTCAATTTTGTTTTGCTAAGTGTGTAGCTGGTATACAAAGCCTGTAGGAAGCAAGTTGGTTGCAAAACCGACTATGTAATGCTATAAATATGTACCCATAGGCAAAGCAATAAAGTAGTTCATCTTGCCACCATATTCGAGTTCGCTTCAGCCAACGAAACAAGAGCATGGCTGTGTGTGGGTTTAGAGAGCTCAGCTTTGTTCAACCTTGGGACAAGGGAGAAGAGAGCGTAGGTGAGCTGATTGCTCACCTTGGTTGTTGGTTCAGCAGCCAACAAGTGGTATCGGAGCCGTATACCGTTGCTCCTAGCCCACCGGGCGGAGCGATGGCGGGCGACACCGAGACCGGAGCCGGCGGAAGTCGGCCGAGGGCGCCGGTGATGGCGCCGGCGGCGCAGGGTGCGCCGGGAGGTCGTGGTGAGGACGGGTGAGGGAGATGAGCCGCTGGATCGGGCCGCAGCCACCCGCACCAACTACACGGCGAGTGGGCAGTGCTCATGCAAAGGAAGCTCAAGGCGCGCCATCTCCGGAAGGTGATGACCGAGGGCGCGCCGGCGAGGAGGACGAGCGGTGTCCGCCATGGATGCTCGCTTTCCCACCTCGCCGGAGTTCCATGAGGCAATTGGGCGGAAGCCGGGCGACGAGGCGTGGAAGATGCTGGAGTCATACCGCTGCCGCCTCTGGATCGCGCCAAGAAGGCGAAGATCCGAAGAACCGCGGAAGGACTTCAACGACGCCAAGTTCCGCCACGGCGAGAGAGCGTGGAGGACTTCGCGCTGACTGAGGGGCCGGTGAGCTGATGGCTTCCCTCGGAAGAAGGTGGAGGACGAGGACGCCGCCTCGGCGGCTCGCGCGCGCCCACCTGCGCACGCCGCGATGGCCATGACCATCGAGGCAACGGCGGACTTGGACACGGTCTCACTCGAGGATGTCATGGGTCGCCTCCGCCTGGCGGAGGGGCGGACCAGCGGACAGTTCGAGGAGAAGAAGGACGACAGCGGGAAGCTGTTGCTCACCGAGGAGGAGTGGAACGCTCGCATAAAGCGGCGTCCCGGGGAGAACTCTTCCAGCCGCGGCGGAGGCAGCGGCGGCGGTAGCAGAAGGAAGCCAGGCAAGCCGCCTGGCAAGGGAAAGAAGAAGGACTGGGACCCCAACGGGTGCCGCAAGTGCGGCAAGTCCGGTCACTGGGCAAAGGAGTGCCCGGTGAAGAAGGAGAAGGAGAAGAAGGTGGAGGAGGCCCACCTCGCTCACGAGGAGAGCGACGACGACCACGCTGCTAATGATGGCGCAATATCGCTGCGGCTGAATGGCGAAGCCGAAGAGGCGAGGCAGAGGCAGGATCGCAGAGGCCGTCACACTTGACGAGCCAAAGGTGTTGTTGGGCGCGGGGTCGGCGACGAAGCTCGAGCAGAGGTGGTACTGACACCGGGGCCAGAACCACATGACGGGTAACAAGGCCGTTTTCTCCGCTTCGACGAACAAGACCGGACGGTCGCTGGTTCCGGCGACGGCTCGCGGGTGGACATCCGCTGCCGTGGCACCATCGCCTCGGTGCCGGAACGGGAGCAACGCGGCGCCGCAGGATGTACTACATCCCCTACCGCGCTGAAGCATCATCGCCTTGGGGCAGCTGGACGAGCGCCCCCGACGTTCACATCAAGTCCGCTCCTGCATACCAGGGATCGGGAACGGCGGCTACTTATTAAGGTAAAGCGCCCCGTAATCGGTTGTATCTTCTGGAGTTGAAGGTGGAACAACCGCAGTGCGGGCGGCGCGCACGGAGGAGCCGCGGCTCGTGGCACGGAGGTTCGGTCATCCGAGCTTCGAGGCGCCGGCCGCCGGAGCAAGATGGTGACCGCCTCGCCGCATCACGCACGCCGGGCGAAGCTATGCGACAACCGCCTGGTGGGGAAGCAGAGGGAGGCTCGCGCTTCCTTAAGGCGGCCAGGTATCGCGCGGCGACAAGCTCGAGCTGGTCCATGGGGACCTTTGCGGCCAATCACGCCGGCGACGCACGAAGGAGGTACTTCCTCCTCGCCGCTGACGATCACAGCCGCCATGTGGTCAGCAGCCATCACGAGCAAGAGCGACGCAGCCGAGGCCATCAAGCGCTTCAAGGCGCGGGCAGAGGCGGACCCCGGGAAGAAGCTGCGGGTGCTCAGGACGGACCGCGGCGGCGAGTTCACGGCAGTGGAATTCGCTTAGCCATCGCGCAGAAGGTGGTGCGCCACCGATCGCGCCCATACACGCCACAGCAGAATGGCGTGGTGGAGCGGCGAAACCAAACCATCGTCGGCATGGCGCGCTCCATGATGAAGGCGAAGCAGATGCCGGCGGAATTCTGGGGAGAGGCGGTGAACACGGCGGTGTTCATCCTCAACCGACCGCCACCAAGGCTCAAGGGGATGACGCCGTACGGGCGTGGCACGGGCGCAAGCCTAATGTCTCGTACTGCGCCCTCGGGCCGCATCGCCACGTGAAGGCCACCGCCGGGCCTTGGCAAGCTGGAGGACAGAAGCACCCGCATGGTGTTCGAGGCTACGAGGACGGGTCCAAGGCGTATCGCCCTCTATGATCCAGGGCCGGCGGCAAGGTGGCAAAGTCCCGAGACGTCATCGCGACGAGGCGGCGTCGTGGAGCCGGGACGGGCCGAAAGCGTGGGAAGAGCAAGGGCGGCGGCTCTGCGACACCGTTGTCGTGGAGCAAAGAGATCCATGGCCACGGCGAGGTCGGAAGCACCGTGGTCGAGGGAAGCTCAGAGGCGGAGGGAGCTCTGCGACGCGGCAGGGGTGGTGGAGCCATCGAGTCCGGCGGGCGGGTTCCCCGTTCGCCAGGACAATGGCAGCGATCCCCTCGCTTCGCCACAACAGGGACACCGGGCGGTAACAACGATCGAGTACGCCACCCTACCCTCCAACGTTCCGGGTTCGTGGGACGCATTCCACGAAGGGAGGTGCGATTCGCCGCGTGGACAACGTCGTGGAGATGCGGCGGTTGCTGACCGGCGCTGGTACTGACGACGATCCCACTCGTTCGATGAGTGCGAGAGCCGCCGACGTTTGTCGTCGCGGAAGCGCCGACGCCGGGCGTGGGCGGAAGGCGATCTTTGCCGAGGAGATGCAGCGATCGAGGCCAATAAGACCTGAGTTGCGTCGATCCGCCCGGCCGGGTTGCCTGCCGACGACGGACTCAAGTGGGTCTTCAAGGTCAAGCGTGGACGAGCGTGGTGCCGTGGTGAAGCACAAGGCGCGGCTCGTGGGCACGCCGGCGGTCGTGCAGCCGCGAGGATTGACCGAGGAGGTTTCGTGGGTGGCACGTATGGAGTCGGTGCGGCTCCTCCGCGGCGGCGCCAAAGACCTGGCAAGTCCATCACCCGATGTCAAGTCGCCTTCCTCAACGGCGACTTGGCGAGACGATCTTCGCCAGCGGCGCCGGCCCGTCATGGGGAGCAAAGCACAGCAGTGCTACACTGGCAAGGCGCTCTCGGGCTACGCCGGTTCGCGGGCGTGGAATGCCAAGCTTGACGCCACCATGACGAGCTTGGTTCACGCGAGGTGCCACGGAGCATGCCCCGTACACCCGCCGACGGGGAAGGAGCATCTCATCCATCGGGGTATACGTGGATTGACCTCATCGTCACCGGGGCACGCGCGCGCAGGACATCGCCGGCTTTAAGGAGGAGATGGCCGCCAAAGTTCGGGATGAGCGACCTAGGCGTCTCCCCGCCCTACTACCTCGGCATTGAGGTGAAGCAGTGGTGAGGACGCCATCGCTTGGGCGGCGGGGCCACGACAAAAGCTCGCCGAGCGGCAGGCATGGCGGGCTGCAAGGCGGTGGGCGACGCGATGGAGGGAGCGCATCAAGCTCACAAAGGAGAGCACGGCGGCCGAAGGTGGACGCGACGCTCTACCGGAGTATCACGTCGGCGCGGCCGCGCTCACACGACGCGACCGGACATCGCGTTTGCGGTCGGGTTATGAGCCGGTTCATGGAGGGATCCGGGGAGGATCACTGATTCCGGGCGGTCAGCGACTTCTTCGCCACGCCCGTGGAACGGAAGAGTTGGGATCGCCTTCCCCAAGCGCGGATTGCGGCCGACGGCGTTCCGGAAGCGCCGCCTTAAGGCCAAAGTCATCGGTGAGCCGAGGCTCACGGCTCGCCACGACACATGGCAGCGATATGGATGGGCGGCGGAGCACCTCGGGCGTCTTTCGTCTTCCTCGGGTGGAGCGCCGATCGCCGCGCCGGGGCGTAAGATGGTGGCCTTGTTCACGTGCGGCGAGCGTGCGCGGCTGCGCATACCGCTGCATGCCGCTGGTCTCGCCGCCGACTGATTGGGTGAGCTCATCGGCGCGTGAGGTTCGCCACCGGCGCCAAGGTGGACAACCGGCCAGCCATTGCACGGGCAAGAACCCTGCTCCACGGCGAGAGCAAAGCACATCGACGTGAAGTTCCATTTCCTTCGAGATTGTGTCGATGGAGGATAGCTTTGTCATCGAGTTCGTCGAGACCGGCGACAACTTCGTGGACATCCTCACCAAGTCACTCGGACGCCTCGGGTTCATGGAGCTCGGAGGTTTGATTGGCATGGTGGAGGTCAAAGGCTAACGCGAAGGATTAGGGGAAGAATATTAGAAGTAATCCTTGTGTTTAGTGCTAATATTAATAGAATACTATGGAAGTATCTAGTGACTACCGCAAGGGGTTGGTTGACAAATGCAGAGAGGTTGTTTTACTTAGGTACTACAAATTGTAGACGCCTAGTAGTAGTAGTCAATTTTGTTTTGCTAAGTGTGTAGCCGGTATACAAATGTTAGGGAAGCAAGTTGGTTGCAAAACCGACTATGTAATGCTATAAATATGTACCCATAGGCAAAGCAATAAAGTAGTTCATCTTGCCACCATATTCAGAGTTCGCCCAAATGGCGCCGAAACAAGAGCGTGGTCGTGTGTGTGGGTTTAGAGAGCTCGGCTCTTGTTCAACCTTGGGACAAGGGAGAAGAGAGCGAGGTGAGCTGATTGCTCACCTTGGTTGTTGGTTCAGCAACCCAACAGGCACAACTAATGGGGTGTAATCGCATCGATCCAATCGAAACTGTCGCGAGAGGTTGTTGAGACAATGAGACAAGGTGGTTTTTCAAATGACGATCAATGCTCCAATATATGATGAATGCAATTTGTTATGGTTAGATTTTGTTTCTATATCAATTGAACATTGTAATCGCCCTAGATTTATACGAGGAGCTCGAGAACGATATAACTATGCTTCCAAATCCAAATGAATAAAGTACGCTAGATGGCTTCCTAAAAAAAAACTTTTTTTTTTTTTTGCATTGGCCCCGAGCAAATGCCTGCCAGGGAAAAGCGTAGTCCTCTCCTCCCGATGAGTCCCGACCTTAGAAGCCGTGGAACGGAACATGGCCACGTTCCCCGTCCCCGAACGACGCTCCACCCGGATACGGAACAATGTGGAACGCCGTTCCCAATCACGATGGAACGCGTCCCGGGATCACGATCAATCCGAGGAACATAGAGTCCCAAATATGGACGGAACGATGAGTCGCTGAAGCCGTCTCGCATCGTCATCAAGTGTCTTAAACACTGCTTAAGATCTATCCATCCGCCGATAAGAGAGAGAACAGGCAATAGGCTTAAAGGAGCCATTTAGAGCATCTCGTAATCGCGTTTTGGGAACGCCCGGGAACACGCTCCATCTAGATTAGGTACGCGTTCCATTTGAATTTGGTACAAGCTAAAGATGTATACCCTTTCGTTCCATAGTTTTTGAAAATGTCGCACCACGACCACGCCCCGCATTCTCACGCCCCTCACGCCCCGAAACCCGGCTTCTAAGGTCCTGACAGCGTGGCATCCGTTCCCACCGCAGGATCCCGATCTAACCGCCGGCGTCCCCCTCGCCACGTCGAGCCGTCTTCAATTTGCCTTCTCCGCCGCACGCCGCCGTCGCCGTTGTGCTCTCGGTCTCGTTCGCCGCGTACGCCCGCAGTCCTCAGCCAGCCAACGCAGTAGTACTGTGCTCGGGATGGCGGCGCGGCGGAGCGGGAGGGGCTGGCGCGCGGCGCGGCGGCGTTCGCGGCCGTGGCGCTGGCGGTGGGCGCGCGGGGCGGAGGTACGGGTGGGACGGCGCCTCCGCGGTGGCGGCGTTCCGCGAGGCACGGGGCGCGCTGGGGCCCTGGGCGGCGCCGGCCTACGTGGCGGCGCACGCGCTCACCCTCGCGCTCTGCCCGCCCTACGCCATCTTCTTCGAGGGCGCCGCCGCGCTCATCTTCGGCTTCCTGCCAGGCGTCGCGTGCGTCTTCTCCGCCAAGGTCCTCGGGGCCTCGCTCTCCTTCTGGATCGGCAGGTCGCCACCCCTCCTTCCCTCTTCCCTGCTTTCCTTCTTCTGCTTTGGCTGCAGCATATTAGTCGAGATCTGGGAACGCTCTAGCTTCCCTCGATCAAGATCTTGCTTTGGCTGCTTGTGCGTGGTACTGATTGAAGGCGGACACGGCAAGAGCGGTAGCAAGGAAAATAGATTTAGGATGTTCTAATAAACAAATAAATGTCACAACTTTGTTGCCCATGGAAATTGGAATTCTGCAGTATCTGGCCCTGTATTACTGTTGTTTAGTTGTGCAGCTTTTGGATAGTGTAGATAGGACTAAGGGAGTTAGTGAGATCTTGGTGTTTTTTGACGGTAATGAGATCTCGGTGTTACCTTGTTGCATTACTTCTTTTCTTTTTGCTGTTTCTAGTTGACTGTCAAGTGTAGAAATTAGTTCTTGGTCATGTATAGTGCTGTGCTGTATTTGGGTTACGTAATCGTGACCTTATGCAAGTGTGACAGGCAGTCCCTGATATCAGGAGCAAAGGTTGATTCTTTCACCAGCGATACTGACTAGTTCACACCAGTACGTCGAACTAGACTCCAAACAGCACGAGAATAGAATGGATGTTATAATTGGGGGCAATAGCTTTGGTTAGAACTGGAAAAACTGCAAAAGAATGTTATCTTCACACTTTTACTTTAAAAAAAAATGTTATTGCCACACTTTTATTGTGGTGGAGCACTCATTTTTATTTATGAATGAATTCTCATGTCGGACTATACCGTACTTTCTAGTCACTCTGATACAGCAAGTTCATTCCGTCACACTTCATATCTTAATAAGGCGGTGTATAGATTGTTGGCCGTTAAGTAATTAAATTTCCTTTACAGTCATGAAATCTTAAGTTGGATTCTACATACAAGATACAGCACCTTAGGTAATCAGATGGGAATCATGTCTACTAGATTTTGCCTTTGTTCACCTGTTTTTCTCAACTGAATGCTGTTGCCATACAAGCTGGTTGACATGGTGGCAGGAAACCATCTTCTTGAGGATGTAAAACATTTGTTTGGGTGTTGCCCAATATTGAGATAGGGTATAGAGTTGTGCACATCAGGACAACTTAAACCATACCACATTCTAGATGTCTATGTGGCTCTGGGACAACTGTAAAATGAAGATATTGTTACTTACATCGAACTCAGTCTTGTATAGTGTACAAGTAATCAAGATGAATGGCAACAACTACAGTAATATAGTATTTAATTTAATTTAGCCCATGAAAATTACCTAGTACAGCTATTTCTATCGAAAGGTTTTTGTTATTATATTATTCACAGAACATTTCCCTTCCTATTTTGCTTGTGTTCATAGAATGGTAATTGTTGGTCTGTATAATCTGTTCTAACATTCTTCCTAATAAACATTTTATGAATTTCCTCAGGGCAATTTTCAGATACTTCACTTCAGCAATGGAATGGCTACAGAGGAACAAGTACTTCCATGTTGTGGTTAAAGGGGTTGAGCGGGATGGCTGGAAATTTGTATTGCTTGCTAGATTCTCTCCTTTGCCTTCCTACATCATCAACTACGCTCTATCAGCCACGGATGTTGGATTTTTTAGAGATTTTCTCCTTCCCACGGTTATCGGCTGCTTACCAATGATACTACAGAATGTTTCCCTTGTAAGCCTTGCCGGTGCAGCAGTGGCCTCGACCACAGGATCAAATAAGTCCCATATATACTCTTACCTGTTTCCAGCAATAGGCATTGTGTCCAGTGTTCTCATTTCATGGAGGATTAAGCAGTATTCCTCAGCCCTTGCTGTTCCTGAAGAGCTGCAAAGTTCACCTATTAATGGAAATGGCAGCGGTGATGCTAAGCTGGCTTCCACACCATCCAAAAACACCAGCTCTGGGAAAACTAGGAAGAGAAGGTGACTGACAGTATCCCCCCTGTATTTACTACATTGTAATACTGAATGCCAAGCAGCTACAGCCAATGCTAGTCAAAATATTTGGATTTTCACATTGGTTTACCCTACAGTAAGCTATCTTATCTGTTTTATGCCATGGTTTTTTGGGGGCATTTAACAGATGCTCAGTCAGCTACCTTCTTGTTTGTCATTGAGCTTCTGTTCTTGTGGCAGATAATATCATAAAATGAATATGATAGAAGCTCACATGTTGTACACTCAGAATAATCTGGTGGTTTAGATTTGTCTCGTCCTGAGTTCAATTGTATCCTGGGAACCAATATTTGGTTTTCCGTCCCTAATTATATCAAACTTGACATGTACACGATGAGGTTCAACCAGTTTATGTTCTGTGGTATAACAATTCAATTCAGAACGGTGTTTAGCTTTTGTGTGGCTGTACAGCTGTTGTCACATCCTCTATAAGCAGAGTCCTATTTTCTTTGCCCACAATCCAAAGCAACTAATGCAGTGAACTCCAAGAATCTTATACAGTATGCACAAGCTTTGGTTGCACTCCTTTCCCATCTCTTTATTTAACCCATGTTCTGCTCCTCTGTTCTCGTCTCAAAAAATTTCAAGAGATGAGGATCTTCACTCCCTTGTGTTCCTACATTCTTCTTCTAGGCATATATGCTCCAAAAGCCCTATCAGATAATCCTCCTCTGCAGGATGTATGCCCCATGGCTCCCCAGGGTGAGCGGAAGCTGTCCATGAATGGTTTCCTCTGCAAGCATCCCAGCACCATCGTGGCCTCCGATTTCAAGACACTGCTGCTGAACCATGCCGGAGACCTGGATAACATGGTCCGGTCATCGGTGAACATGGTCACCGCCACCGAGTTTCCAGGCTTGAACACCCTGGGCCTGTCGATGGCGCGCACCGACATCGCCCCCAATGGGGTAGTACTCCCCCATTCTCACCCAAGGGCATCGGAGATGATGTTCGTACATGGTGGCAGTGTGGTGGTCGGCTTCTTGGATACCAAGGGCAGGCTGTTCCAGAAGAGTCTCGGCGAGGGGGTGTTCGTCTTCCCCGTGGCTTGGTTCACTACATCATGAACTATGGTTTTAGCCTTGCGACGACGTTTTCTGTGCTGAACAGTCAGAATCCAGGCGTGGTTGGCATTGTCCATGCAATGTTTGCGAGTGATTCAAATGTAGTTGAGGGGCTAATGGGCAGAATGTTTGAATTTGGAGAGATGGGAGTGACTGACAACATTACTGCTGGTTTCCCGTGGGCATTCTGATTAGGAACAGCATAGTGGTTGCAATTCAAGATCACCGTCTAAATGCCCAGTAATGAATAATGTATGATTCTGGTGTTTCTGATTACCTTATGTAACTGATGTAGCTAAGTTTGTAGTCTGAACTATTGTAGGACGTATCACAATCATCCCTTGTGTCTCTATCTCTCTCCAGGATTTTTATGTTATTGCAATCCCTGCTCTCTTTTTGTTGCAGTCCTTTGTGATTGCTATCTCTCACCCTTTGTTTTGCTTGCACAATCTTGTTTCACTTTGCAATCTTATGTAATGGTGATTCCCTAGTCGCGTCACGCAACTGTAGGCTGTAGCTTCAGCATCATCAAGTTTGAGTATTCCATGGACAGCATAGCCTTCCTCTGTCTTTTTGCTTTACTCAGTGGATCTCTACACCATTTGTTGTTTAGCATTATCTCCAGGCTCAACTCCTTGAAGGTGAGATCTCTTTCTTTGACGGTGAGATCTCTTTCTTTTCTGCGCCTTCTCTTTCACACTGAAAGCTCCTGCACCTGAATAAGGTAGACTCCTCTAGCATCAGGCCAATCCTGTCATATTCAAACGCTGCTTTGCAAGGTGCTCTTGTAACTGATTGTTAATGACAGATCCACACCGCGCTGAAAAAAACGCGCTATCGGCGTGGTCGCACAAAAACAAAAAAAGATCCACACTGCGCAAAAATTGCCGCCGGCGGTCTAACTGGATAACTTGTTAGGTGATCCATTTTGATTTGAATCCTTAAATGTTATTGTCAGATGTTCCTTTCTGCTGGTCTATTGCAGTACAAGTGTGCTAGCTGTTGATAATGACCCATTGTAGAACAACTTGTGCTTGCTTTTGGATTTAGCAGACTCGGTTGCTCCATCGTTTTTTTTAGAGATAAGGTTTTCCATCATGTTGCGAATTTTGAGAGATTTTGGAACGTCAATTCTCCTTCAGCGACATTTTTCCTCGTTGATGGCGATGATTCTTCAAAATGGCTTTTCTTCTTACAAGGAAGCAGTTCAGGAATATTGACTATAAGTTTTTTTTAGTATTTCACAAACTTGATTGAAGATAGGACTGGGATCATTAAATAATCTTTGAGTTGATCTTGTGATGATTTGATATGATCTGACTGGCCAAGAATTTTTCAATCTTTAAGATAGGACTGGCAAGTCAAAGATTTCAAGCGCTACCATGGTGGGTGAGAAGCATTTATGGGCTTGACTAAAATTTCAGAGCCAAATTTCTTTCCAAATTTTCAGAGCCAAAGAACACGGTTTTATTTGAGTGAAACTGTCTATGTAGTACAAACCAAGATTGTTACCATCAGTTTACATGTCGTTTGAACACAGTTGATATGACTAAACCTACCCTTGGACCATGGTCTCTGTCATGGCTATTATTATTTAGTCAATAAACAATTCATCGAAGTGACAACAAGAAACAACCATCCTGCACAGGTTGTAAAAAACTGCATAACTTGGTTTCAGGGAAAAAAATGTCAAAAGAGAAAAAATGGAACTATATAGGGAAAATGAAAGAATAACTCATTTTTGTTATTCAAGAATGTGTATGGCTTACATAATTGCACAAACATTTTCATTGTTATATCTAGTCTAGTGCATTTGCTTTGGACTTTCTAAACAATTCATTAAATATTAAAGCACTAGAAGGCACATACTAATAAATATAAACAAACAGGTGATACTACCGACAAAAACGAAAAACAAAGGTGACTACACTGGTTGCTCTGTGGACCAGGGCGTATGCAATCATGCCCTCTAGAACCCTAACATGTTAGCACTACTCATTGGTTGAGGCCGTTCATGGTTGCTGCCCACCAGAGTTGGTGCTCCAACATGGGATCGATCAGAGACATGTGGCCCGACCGGAGCACCTCAGCTGATGGCAGCCACAAAATGTGTGCACCTTCTTTCGTGCATTGCAGTGGATGGCTCAACTTTCTTGATCTTTGCCAGATCAGATATTTTGATTTGATGCTTTGGATCTGATTGATTAGTCCATCAGACTCTGTATCATGCTGGCTGATCAAACTGCTGCCTAGTCAATACTGTATATGAGAGGGACATTCCATAGGGAGAGACAGGATCTGTACAATGGTATTTGGATTATTAATTCTTCTATACTAGAGCACATGAACCAAAAACTGTTGGGATTTTGAACCCACCCAACTGGTCTATAACAATCAAGCAATACCTACTTTGGTCTCTACTCCCTCCCCTCTACATCCATCCGTATATACGACTGCGGTATGTATGTACCCAACTCTTTGTCATCTGAAAAACTTAGGCTACATAAATTAGAAGTTCTCCTTGTGGAACTCGAACTTGGTGTTGGTTTTCCGCGAGAAATCCTGCGCAAGCTCGCGCAGCTCCTTTGTCAGCACCGGGGCACCGCAGTAGAACACTCCTGCAACATCAAAGATCAGAGATATCATCAGCGTTGATTCAGAAACTGAATTGTGAGCAAGTCATGCATTATATATAACTCTGTGCACCGTCTGTTGTTGTTTATCACTTTTAGGTAAAGTAAAGATGGAGCTGCTAATAAGCATATGCCTGATTTGATCAGTTATTAGGCCAGTGATATGCATGAGCAGCTAGCACCTCTTGTAAATATATATATATGTTAAAGATATCTGGTGCCTATCTGAATACCCAACTTTATAGCATTCATATTCATAATTTATAGATACCCATACTTTCATACTTTGTGGTGACTGAACTTTGTAGATGCCCAACTTTATCTCTGTTCATTCACCATCTAATTTTTTTATGTGTGGTTGCAATTATTGTATATCCATCAGCATGTAATTAGTGATGCTACAATGATTGGGTAGACCCTAATTTATAAACCTAATCAATTGCGGTTGCCAATGAAATGCAAACTCTTGTCTATATAATCATCTCATCATCGTCTACTACTTATTGGTTGTGTCTATCATCAAGCAACACAACAGTGATCACTCAGTCAGTTTCAACCATGGGCGGCTAACTTCAATTTGAACACGCACAAGCTGCTGGTGGTCACGCATAATGACTGTCCCTATCAGCTAAGGTCCTGCTAGCTGCGGCGAAAGTTAGGCCGGCCAGCCACATTGCTCATCGCATCTTGCCAGGACCAGGAAGGATGCATCAAGTTTGGTAGAGTGCCTCTTTCACCGCGATCCATCATGCATCGGGTGAGAGAGAAGCGTGGGGCATAGACCATGCAAGAACACCTTGACTATACCTAATGCTACATTTAACCTTTATACGGCGTCGGTAAACGTAACAAAAGTAATTAACAAACAAACTTACCGACGCGCTGGTTTTGGTGGTTGAGTGCGATGCGTTTGTAGACGTTCCGCCAGTTAGGCCTGGCGAAGTGCGTCTTGACGCGCGTCCCGGAGACGACGTCGACGCCGTGCTTGGCGTGGTTGAGCGACTGGAGCATGGCGATGAGCGCGACCGTGCGTCGCCTTCCTCGTACACGCTGGTGCAGTAGTTGTGGAGCTCGATGACGCCCTTCTTGTCGGTCTCGGCCACCTCGTCCATGACGCCGCGGAACCACTCGAAGGAGCCCTGCTCACGGGTCACCCAATAGAAGTAGGCGCGGCGCGTGCGGAACGACGCCATTGAGGACGCCGAGGTGTCAACGCCGGCGCCGCCGGAGCCGGAGCCGGACTCGAGGTCGCCGTCGAGCTGCTTCATGTTGTTGATGATGTCCTTGATGATGGAGATCATGGGCGTGGCGCCGATGCCCAGACCGACAAGCAGCACGATGTCGTACTGCTTGTAGTCCTGCGCCGGCGCGCCGTACGGGCCGTCGATCAGCACCTTGGGGAAGCTGTTGTGCGTGCAGAAGAATGTTATCAGAAAGTCAATCAAATGCACAAGCAATCCATGGGAGTATATTATCGGAATGTCAGAGTTCAGTTTGTCGGAGAGGCCGGCGGCGAAGTCAACCGTGTTGGATTATATGAAATCGCTGAACCTAACCCCGGCGGCCACACTGACAAATGTGACGCGTGCAGAGAATGTCCATTGTAATCAACAAAAAAAAAATTGAAGAATATTCGGAGTGGAATATGTTTTGGGCAAATGAAATAAACAGGCGTAGCTAGACCCTTGTTGAGCACATTATCGATCCCCAACCACTGCCCGGCGTCCGTCCGGCCGGCCGGCCTTCCAGATATGGGCATGGATAGAGTAGGACCAACAGAACCCATCTTCCACCGCCGGGAATATCACCGGCCGGCCGGCCGCCGTTTGTTCGGCGAACTGAAGGAGGCAGCAGGTAGCCACCTACCAGAACCACCACTACTATTCGGTGACGTACGTACAGAGATCCAATCCTGCACGGGTCAAGGTCAACACCTGCTACTCTACTGCCCCAAATGTCCACACGGAAGAACGAATCCTCAGTTAGGTAGCCACGCACTTTGGCAATGTGAAACGTTCGTTACAAAGGCTAGTGTGTGCACCGTAGAGAAGGAAACGTTCGTTCCCTGCTGGAGTGAGTCGTGACCGTGATGCAAGGGATGATCTCAACACATGGCTAAAAGGGTTATTGGAAGAGAAGGGGAGAGGTCAGAAACGGTGGCGCCACCGACTGCAGCCACCCAATGGAAACTGGTCCTGGTCCTGGACCTGATTGTGGTTGACATGTGTGAACCCAGAGCAGAGGCCACACAGCTGGAGAAGCACCAGATCCATCTGCGAGCAGCAACAGTGGCGACGCGGCCACTGGCTGCCACCAACCCCGCACCGAGACCTGGTCAGGTCCACTCCAAACCAAACCCCGACCCGGCTCCAGACGACTCGTCAACCTCTACCGTTGGTTCTCCACCACGTTTTTGTCATGGAGACGCGAGGAATTTCATCGGTGGTTTGTGTTTGTCACTCACCTCGGGTTGGCCATGGCGCTGCCGTCGCGGTCGTACTCGGCGCGTAGCAGCCCGCTCTTGCCCTCCGTCGGCGGCCGGCACACCTGCACGTACGCACTCACTCATGTTAATTACCTTGTGATTGAGCAATCAGCACTTAATTAATCACCAGGTGTGTTGCGAATTGATGACATTGCTGCCACGTATGTACGACATACCCTTGAGAAGACGTTCTTGAGCTCGCGTGTCCAGTCTCCCAGCGTCCTGATGTGCACGCTCACGTAGTCGTCCTGTGGCGCCGACGTGATGGAGAACGGGTGCCTGCAATAACCATCCATCGCCATTAACCGACAAATCAAGCATCTGTGCTATCCCTTCTTCCCCCATCACTAAACTCTTACATGTTCCAAACTTGAACAAGACGAAAACCAACCAACCATAGCTTAACTTACCACTGAACGGCGAGACGGCGGCGCAGTTGACGAAGATGTACTGTCCACTCCTATACCTGAACCCCTGGGGCTTGAGAAATGCAACGACAGGACATTCCCGGGGTACACGGCGACCTTGAGTATCTTCACCGGCCGGACACTGACCGTAACGCCCTGGTGAGCCGCTCGCACGCGTACAGCACCATGGGCACGGCGAGGTACATCCACGTGGACTTCTTATACCACTTATGCGTCAAATACAGGTAGTGTCCGTGCACGATGAGCAGCGCGTACACCACCACGAAGCAATGGTGCGAGTACCAGAACGCGTTGAACCCGGTGAGCTTCTTCAACGGTCCCGGCAGCGCGATCCGGCCGCGCCGGAACCACGGCGTGGCGAGCGTGAACGCGACCGCCATGAGGACCAGCATCACCAGCCCCGTCCACCCCTCGGTGCCCTTCACGAACCACCAGTAGTTCGGGACCCTCGGGGTCGCCTTGAAGTACTGGATGAGCGGGGCGTACTCGGCGTCGGTGGCGTGGAGGAGGCGCGGGAAGTCGCAGGTCAGATGGGAGAGGATGTGGAGCCCCGCGCCGACGGTGATCCCGACGGCGACCACCTTGTGGAAGTTGAGGTTGTCGTCGAACGGCACGACGCGGGCGAGGGCGCCACCGCCGGCGCGGTTGCGGAGCCACGTGATGGTGTTCCGGCAGACGGGGAGGAGGATGAGCGCCATGTTGAACTTGAGCGTCTCGGCGCCGCCCTTGGCGACGCAGACGCAGTAGCCCATCACGTGGAACACGTAGCGGCGACGGTACTGGATGAACTTCCAGGTGAAGAGGGTGACGCAGATGGAGAGCCACAGGAGGAGAACCCACACGCGGCGCCAGTTGTCCTCGAGGAAGTATTGGGCGCGGCGGTACCATCGCCGGAGTGGGTTGGGTTCCGGCGTTGGACGGAGGCTCTGGGAAAGCATCTGGCTGAGGTTACGGCTGTTGGTGGTGCCGATGTGTACTGATTGGGACGGGGCTTGGAGGAGAAGCATCTCCAGGTTGTAGAGCTCGATGTAGCCCAGGTTGCCGGGGTCCAGCTCCTCCATGATCAGACGCGCGTACTCCTCGGCTTGCTCCGTGATCTTTGAGAGCTTGTTCGCCGACGCGCTCAGCGTGATGATCTGCAACAGACATTTGTGAGCGAATGGGTTGGTTTGGTTGGGTGATGAACAGGCTGTGCTGCCTGTGTGTGCATTGTTGGAGCCATTAGTGACGGAGAAAGGCAAGTTACCTCTTTGACCTCCTCCTCGGTGATCCTGCCATCGGCGTCCTTGTCCACCCTGCAAGGAAGGCCGGCCATTAGTGAGCGAGCGTCGCGTGATTAAGGGAGGGGTTACTGTTTGTTGCTACTCCAATCCGATCCTGCTGGAAAATAGTTCGTACATGTCGAAGAAGGTCTGCAGGCGGCCGTCGAAGCTGGTGTCGGAGATCTGGTCCCAGAACTCGAGCAGCTCCGCCTTGCTGATGCTGTCGCCGGAGATGTTCCGCGCCGCGACAGCGCGTCGAACAGCTCGCCGGCGAACTCCGGCTCCTTCATCCCTGTACATATCCATCCATGTGGTTCGATGATTAATACAACAAAAAGACAAATAAACCACGACAAACAAAAGAAACGCTCGCAAGAACAGCTCACCGATGCACTGGCCGAACTTGGAGCGGTGAAGGAGCCCGTTCTCGGCGAGCTTATCGAACCGCTTCTCGACGGCCTCCCATCCAGCAGAACCCTCAGCCTTACTGATGAACTTGAGCCCCTTGAGCGCGTGCGCCGCCGCGGACTTGGACCGGTCCATCCTCGCCCCTCCACCACCACCGCCGCCACGGCGGTTGATGGACGCGATGCGGCGGAGCTCCTGCGACACCTGCTTGATCCGCGACGAGGCGTTCCGGATCACCGAGTGCGCGCCACCCGACGCGCGCCGGTTCTCCAGCGTGCGCGCCAGCAGCTGCACGTCCGAGTCGTCGCCGCCGCCGGTGTGGTGCCCGGTGACGCCGCCGTGGTGGGCGGGCTTGACGCTGCACACGGCCACCGAGTCGTCGCGCACGTCGAGGGTGATCTCCACGTAGTCGTCATCGTCGTCGTTGGCGGCGGAGGAGGGGAGGCGGAGGAGCGTGGTGGTGGGGCGGTGAGTGGCGCGGAGACGGACTCGGCGAACCGCGCGCTCTTTTGCGAGCGCCGGTTTTCTTGGTTAGGGGCCGCTGTGTGGGATCACCCGCTCCCCGCTGGTGGTCGTGGTGGTGGTTCCCTCGGTGGCGGTGGTCGAAGACGACGACGACGACATCTCCACGATGTCGCCGCCGCCTGGCCGAGGGTTGTGCATGGCGAATCGGTCGGCGGTGGCGGCTCGATCTTTCTTTCCTTCAGCCGTGACGAGGGGGGAGGAGTTGCCAGACTTGCCAAGGAATGAAGGAATGAAACGGCTGGTACGGTGGGTTCTCGAGGGAGGGAGGGAGGGAGGAGCCAGGAACGGAGGCGAGGGATGGATGGATGTTTGGCGACGAGCTGAGGGGACGGAGGGGCGAGGAGCTTTGTTTTATAGCCTAGCCGTATCGGAACGGAGTACGTTTTACTAGTCGTCGTCGGCGTCGACGCCCGCCGCCGAAGCCGAAGCCGAAGCCGAGCAGTGTGGTGGGGACGGGACGGGGGTTGTTGTGGAGTGGTGCTGTGTGTGGGCTGTGGTGACCGTGTGGCTCGGTTGGGGAGAAGAATCAATCGCGGGGTCAAGGGGCGGCTGACGCGGAGATTAGAACACTGCTGCAGCGAGCGGCTGGCTGCTTCCTCTCTCGTCTCGTCTTTCGTCTCGCCGGCCGGCATTTGGTTTCGTTTCGTCAGCGTCCGTCGTGTGTGTCGTCGTATGCGGCGAGTTGTGTACTGGGTGTAACGTACGTGTCCGTGTCTGCTCTACTCTGTAGTGCTGGCTGCTCTGCTGTGCTGCATTTGGACACGGAGACAGATGTCTCACTACAGATTAACAACAGCTCTGAATTTAAGTATTTATTTTTCGCAAGAAAACAGCTCTGCATTTGGGCACGCACGGAAGGAAAGGAGACGCGACGCGACGACTAAATTTGGGCACGCACGGAAGGAAAGGGGACGCGACGACTACGGGACGCGTTTCGAAAATTGGGGAGTACTTAGTTTCTCGTTCACACTTGGTACCCTGAAACATTGGCGTTCATGACGGCTTAACCGCAGACGTCTTGCATACATAGAACCCTCAGAGAATTCACATTTGAATCGCTTTATTCTTCTATATTCTAGTCTAGAAAAAAAACAATAACATTTCTTTCCTTTAATAAATCTCCTGTGGCGGCTGCGGCCTCTCCAGTTTCGTAAAAAGAGAGACAGTAGTTTCTCCCCTCTAACCATTTCACGTAAAAAAATTAGTTTCTCGTTCACACGTCGTGAACTGTAACAGTGACGTTTTTTTAACAACATGTAACAGTGACGTTGATGACGGCTTAACCACAGACGTCAATACTTAGAACCCTCTGCTGCTCTCATTGGTACGGTATGACTTTTCTTTTTTCACAATGGATTCTCGCCTATAAAAGCCAGAGAATTCACATTTGAGCCGCTTTTTTACAGTGGCTTTGCGAAGTAGTATTTGACTAATTTTTAGGTCCATCGATGACGGCACCGTGTTTGTTGTGTCCAAACGACATCTTTTTTTCTTATGAATATTGTCATGACCTCGAATTGGGCTAGCCCTCGTGGCCTGACGCGCTGCCGCCGCCGACCGCCGCGAGGGCGCCAGTATGCGCTGGGCCCCGGCGCCCGCCCGCCCGCGCCTCCTCTCCGCGCATTGAGTCCAACTCTGCTTCGTCTTCAAGTTAGGATTATCTTAGGAATTTTTGGTGTGTAAAAGGGGATATTCCAATCTATAAGGACCCTTATTAGGAAATAAATAAATATTGCTTGTAAAAGGTATTCGATCGTATAAGGAAAACCTTATAGAGATTGCTTAGATTACAAGTCCCACTAGCCGGGCTATATAAAAGCAAGAGGCATGTAATCTCTAGGGGATAAAGCAAGCAATAAAAATTAGTATCCATCTATTCCTGCCTCCAACAACCGCCGCCTCCCTCCCCTCTTGCAAGGCCGCCGGCCATTGCAAGACGGCCGTGGCCCCGCCCGCCCGGCCGCCCCCCCTCGCCGTGGATCCTCCCCTCCTCTCGCCGCTGTCGTCTTCTTGCCGTCGCCGCCGGGCGAGAGACCACAGCCCCCCTCGCCCTCTTCGAAGCTTCAACGGCGATTTAACGTGTGTGTCAATTCCGCCCAATCTAAATTTGAATCCGACAAATATATTGACCTATTCTTCCCTACCTTAAGAGCCAAAGTATTCGCATTTCAGTAGCTTTATTTTCCTTCTAACAGACAAATAGCTTCTCCCTTTTATACCTTAATTCTTGCAAAAACTTTTTATAAGCTAGCGTGTTTAACATAGCTTTATACGTACATTTCACAAGTCAAACAGCTTAGATATATATGTCCTCACCAACGACCTGTGCTCGAGTGAGTTCAGAAGTCGACATATGTGATATATATATTACTGACACTTGAGAATAAAGCAACTTTGCGAAATATAATCAAATTTTACGAGTGAAGTCCATATTGATGACGATCATGTTTGCTTGGACGCGTCATTTAAAAATAATAATAAATAATAAAAAGCTTAATGACCCATTCTCTTCCGATAAATTCTTAGGTGGCTTTTCTCAACGAGGTGTCTGTGTCACCCCCTCCTCAACTAGTACTGCTGGAGGATATTTCTTGAATCTTGATAGCTAAAAATACAATATTCTACATTTGGACCAAGTTAAGTCTTTTAAACTTAACTAATTTTATAGAAAATAGTATCAACATTTATTTCTACTATAAAAATACATTTCATAATAAATCTATTGATATTTATGGAGCACCATAATTGTTAGCATTTTTTTACATATATTTGGTCAAATTTGGATTTGTTTGACTCCAATCCTCAAAACTTAAAACGAGAATTGTATTCTTTTTTTTGTCACGCATGGCCACACTTAGAAAGTTCATTAAAGTAACATTTGATTCCATCGCTTATATGCTAGTGAAATTCTAATGTAACCCCCTTTAAGAGTGCCTCAAGTTTTGATTGAACCCGTCCAATTCTAGCTAGTTGCAACTGATGAAGGGAGTGGACTAGCTTGGTACCATACCTAACAGCTATATTTTCGTGGTAAAATTAAAAATATTGGGTGTACTATTTGACACCGCATGTGTTCACTCGTGTGGCGAGTGTACCATCTTATCGCTTATCGGCACCATCCAAGTTTTTTGGCCTAACTTCATCTCGATCTTATCCTGCATGGAGGACCATCCGTGGTTGGAGATGGATGGACATCATTCAGAACTAGTGTCCCTAGCGTACGTTGTCCTTGCTATGGAAACGGACATATACGACATATTTGACATTTATGTAAATATAGAAAAATATCCTGAAAAAAAAAAAACAAATAATACGATGGTTTGGTCCGATATCTACTATTATAAATTATCTTCAACTACAAATAATTATATTTTATTCATATAAATGGTTATGATGCATCAGGTTCTGGTGGAACTCAAAATGTACGGCAACGGTCAGGTCAGACCTTGGTACCTGATCACCGTGACAGAAATCCATGCCCGTTTTATTTCTAGCAGGGACGTACTGTACATGTCTAGCTGTTGTAGCACACGTGACAGTAATAGTGTATAGTAATGCCGGTCGTGAGTCTTAACGGTCCTACCGCGTGGCCGGTGTTGATGTTCAAACTTACGAGCCTGCAACGTAGCGTACGGTCCCTGCGTCTGCCGCTCTGACGCTCGAAATTGAAACCGTGCGACTCCTCCCGTCCCGCCCGTGTCAACGTATACGGATCGACCGCACTTGATTGCATCGGCGGCTTCGACTTGAACTTGTACTGTACTACATATATAATTCTCCCCTACCGGATGTACTGTACGTACAATACGAGGTCGT
Organism: Hyparrhenia diplandra; assembly: GCA_015847255.1. NCBI lineage: Eukaryota > Viridiplantae > Streptophyta > Magnoliopsida > Poales > Poaceae > Hyparrhenia > Hyparrhenia diplandra. Next base: position 62,552 of record JADLZK010004377.1, on the reverse strand, counting down.
TTAGCCCCGGCCGTGCCGTGCAGAGCGCGTGCACCGACCTCATCGCGCGCGCCGTGCCGTGCCGTGCCGCCGTCGCAAATCGGTCGATGGAGCTCGATCGATCTGATCTGACGCCGTGGCACGCGTAGCGCTACGGTGCCAAACGCCAACGGTCAGCTAGCGGGCTTGACCAGGCGCGCGGCCATCGCTTTAATTAAACGCGTTCCATCTGCCTTGGCTGCTGCTAGCTGGATGGAATGGATACGGGCAGACTCTGAGGGAACTTGAAACGGAATCCGGCCACGTCGTACGGGCCGTCCACACCTTCCCGGCTGGTCTCGGTCCCGGCGGCGGCTGCATGCGACGTTGACGTGCAGAGGCGGTATGGTGGTTGGTGAACTGAATACAATTGCAATGCCACGATGGTGGTTGTCGCCTTTTACACCGGTAGGTGAATTCCATGGAGGAGCAACAGTGTGGGCCGTGTGGTGGCAAGGGAAAAACAGGTGTCGCCGCCGTACGCCGTACGTGCTGGTCTCGCTCGTCTGCATGCGTTGCGCGCAACAGGTCCCACTTCCGCCTGGTCCCGAGGGCGAGAGGGATGTGGCTGGAGGACTCTGTTTCGGCACTGCACATGCTCCAGTGCTCCACCACACCCGACAACGGATACTGATGATGATGGATATAGTTTCTGCCACATTTTTTTTTACATTATTCGATAGATAAATGGCAGATGGTGTGCTGGCGTGCTGCGTTTGAGTACACCCAAAAAGGTATGGATGGTGTGCGAAAGCAAAGTTTTTTTTTTTTTGACAACAAAATAGGGAAGTTTGGAACTGGTTATAATAGTCGACATAGCCCATTACGAGGTTTCAGTTCAATTCGAGTCCAACAACAAACATAGTATAGGATGGCTGTGACATAAAAGGGGAAAAACACATGCATGGATATGAATGCCAGCACCCAAGTCTATGATGATCGACGACCGTAAAAAGGGGGTCGTAACCTCAACTCAAATTCATCCAGACTCGAAATAGTTACGTCTACAAGTTTGGCAGTAAACCATGAACGGATATGGTACGATCAGAGCATATATATACTCCCTCATCCAGACTCGAAATTTGTTACGTTTATATCTCCAAATAAATTTGTTAAAAAACTGGCTTAAAGATAAACCATACTAACGGATAAAATTTTTATATATTTTAATAAATAATTACCGAACAGATCTTTCTTTTACATATATATATATACTATCCATCCACCAACAAAAGGCCAAAACGTCGCTGTCATCGACGCGCTGCTTGCAACGCGGACACGACCGCCCACCCAAAGTTTACGAACAAGCTTCTCATCACCGTACCGTGCAGCTTTGCCACTCCTCGCAGCTAGCACTGTAGTATGTGCAGGTAGAAATGGTTGTGTGAGTGATCACATACTGTATGTTGCTCTCGTCACGGGCAACCATTCCACGCGTACGTCTCGCCGTAGAGATCGACGTCCGGGTGAATAAGATGTCCGTCGATCCGGTGCGTTTCCAACAGAAAGTGCGCTCGCGACCCGTCATTTTCTCGATTTCTTCCGTGGTCGCCGGCGCCCGGCGGGCCGATGATGCACTCGGCTGCGCAGCAAATCCACGCCCACATCCCACTGTTCACACGCGTGCCGGTCTTGCCGGACCGATGGAATCGCAAGAGGTTTTCAAGGGTCTTCCTCGGCTCTATCTGCAGACGCGGGGTCTGGTTTGGTTATATCGTGGACAAGTTGTGCTTGCTTGCGTCGCGTCGGTATAGTTGAGGCATCAGGCGGTTTATGCGCTCTGATTGCTGTGTGCCCTTTTTGCTGCCGATTGTGCCAACGTGTAGCTGTCCAACCTGCACGCATATCCTTTGTCCTGTTTGCTGAATCATGCGATTTTGGGAATCTGGTAGCCGCTGAAAGGAACGGCCGGGGACCATGCTCCTCGTGTCGTGCAGGACGCCGCAACGCGATCGCGATCGATCCATCCATCCAGGCAGGCGTATATGTACGCCTAGCTCTGTAGATGGATGGATCGCCAAAGTCACGTGGAGGGAACTCACCGTGAGATGCAAATGCGTACGTCTACCTAAGCTACTTGCTGAGAATTAGATGCCCAAGTATCAATTTTAAAAGTCTTTTTTCCTGCGTCTCGATAGTGTTTTTTCCTCTCTCTCTCCCTCCCTCTCATATGGTTGCATTGACGGTTTCTTGCGGAATGAAACGTGTGTATTTGCTGAAAAATGGAATTCGCAGCACACAAATCAGTTTTAAAAGTCTTTTGTTCGAGAGTATATTGACAGGTAAATAAGTGTTACTAGACTTTTTGTCAAGAGACATCGATCAAAATCTTCTTGTGTGTGTGTGTGTGTGTCGCAAGTTTGCAACGATGTCGTAGTAACATGCATGCTGTCGATGCTGGTCTTTGCGCGGATGCACGCGCGTACGTACGTACATAGTGCGGTCAAAAGCATATTGTTCTTGTGCTGACGCTGTGCGATGGACATATTACGTGTCGAGGACCAACTGGTCTTCAATGCCTCCTCATTTTTTTTTATAAACATATATCTTTTTAAATGTGTTGAAAAACGAGATGATGAGACTGTGCTAGTACGCGTTTCCGAACAGGATCGATCACCGTATCTCCATATTGATTTGGTTTAATTTGGTTTGGCGGATCAGCAGCTTCGTAGACCATTTATTTCTCTCTTTACAAACTAGCTAAATCTAAATCTCAAGACAGATTTCGTTTCCATTGACTGAATGCATGCCTTCTCCTAGCTTGGAAAGTTCAAGAACTCTGCAATTCCTTACCCACACGCTATCAGAATTGCCATTTTACCTAAAAAAACTTTGGCGTGAACTCTCGACCTCGGGGAAAAAAAAAAGGCAATCTGTACCCGATTTTTTGTATATTAATTTAGTTAGGTAGGTAGGAGGCGAGCTGACGGTCATGGGGCACTTTCAGTACAATTTAGTAAAGACCGCACTGCGTATTCTACACGTACGTACAGTTTCTGAATAAAATTTTGGGTGACATTCCGCAAACTTTTTGAGAAATGGAACAAGCATGCATGATTCACGAATCAGGAATGGGAGACTTGATCGAAGGCTGGAATTAAATGTTCCATGATACAAATTTAATTTGCACCCTGTACTATATATTCGCCTACATTGCATCATCATCATCCTAATCCAAAGACTTTCTCTTGGTCAGAAGTTTTCTCACACTCGATTGTTACATTGTTTGGATGATCAAAGCAAACAACTTCTCGATCGCAATTAACAAGTCCTGCTCAGGTCACACAACCACTAGATTTTTCGTACGGATTGATTCATATGATCAGCTTGCTTATTATATATAAAGTGTTCTTTAACGCATCACTAGTCTGGGTCCAACAACCACCTGATCTGGGTCAAATATCTGACGAGGTCTTCGCTTCTCAATCAACTGGGCAAGTTCATGCAGTCACCACAGGTCCACAATCACCTACTTCACACACGTTCGTTCCTGGAAATGCTGCTCTTGTGCCGCGTGCATTCTTGCGTTTGCTTGGGCACTTGCAGGGTTCCCCGCATTTCAGTCGTTATCCAGCACATGCTTTAATTCAGTTCAGACTAGAAGATTCTTAACGGCTTTGCACGCGCTTAAAAGCTTGGCTCATCTATACTTAAACATGTCTACACACAAGTATGCTGCTCTTGTTCAAGTCCAAGGCGCACACAAGTGCCAACATGTGCAGGAAAGAATTCCCATTGACAAACTAGCTGGGAAAGTTACTGGTATGTTGTAGTTGGAGCAATAGTTTTTTCATTCAGTCAATCCTATGCCTTTTTTTTCTTGCATTGTTTCTCTCTCAAAAAAATTCCTGCTGGAGTCAAATTGTAGGTAGCCAGTCGTAGGAAATTTTGTCTTCAATTCATTGGCCCACTGAAACGCCTCCCGTGGTTTCTGACTCCTCGATTGAGGCTCGAAAGGTCTCTGCTGAAGTTTCACCTACCATGCGTTTGGCCATTTGGGGGAATTTTTGTAGTCGCAATTTGTAGTAGTTGACTAGTTGTTTGTTTCTACAAGCTAGTATGTATAGTATAATTGTTTCGCAGAAAAGAAAGTATATATAGTATAGTTTATGAATCTGTTCCGCTGAAGAAATTTGGAAACTTTTGAGATGCAGATGGACCTGCTTCAGTGGTTGGGGACTAGGTCTATGATTCTTAAGGAGACAAGGACTCATGTTCAGTTGGACCGTTTCTTGTGAGTACGTAGATGAGGATTTGAACAGCTGGATTTTCTTCTGATAGCTGGTACCGGTAGTTTCTGCAAATTCCTGCATTCAAAACGAGACGTGTATATACATCATGGAACCGGTAGCTCTCTTTCCACGTTTGTTGCTAAGGATTACTTGCTGGCTCTACCCATGATCTTTATCAGGCCAAACAAGAACCCATGCCTTGTCCTCCTCAAGAGATGCCACACCTGCTGTGTAGCTGCCAGATGCCTTGTCTTTCTTCGAACGCTGATCCTGACGGCTCGATCGATGGATATAGTGGAACAGATCAAATTGGCAAACTACTCAGCCTTGGGAAGAAGGTGTCAAGATTAGGGGCACTCGAGTGGAGTAACGACAATATGGAAGCACTTGTCATGGACATGTCCACGCTAGCGGTGTAACACCACCATGCACTTCCGTGATATGACCGGAACTTAACATGGGGTTATTTAGTTGGACTTTGGAGGCCTACTCACATATTAGGGAAATGCAGTATGAAGTCATGCTGATTGGATTTACTAGACCATGCATGAACACAAATTGATGGAACGGTAGAAAATACATTAAGTCCTATATAAAACTTTTTTTATCAATACATTTTTTTCCAACTGCTGCTTCTCAATTGATCCTAACGTGGTTGATTATGCCAACTAGTCCATCAACCCGTGCTGCCCGCTTTTTCAAGTTAGATTCTTAAGTACGGCGTAACATATATTTTGGTACATAAGCAATTGAAAATCTAAATAAATCATCCAATGGTCATAGACGGCTGCATACTTTTGATTTAATGGCCGATGTTTTTTGACTAATTTGAGAATTGCTAGCATTTATCTTCTTTTCTATGGTGGAACTTCTTTTTTTTTTTTTTTTTTTTTGGTTTGAGGCATATGTGAAGAATTAGACGTGGTATGAGATCTTCATTGAGGTGAGGGCCTACAATCAGTAATAGCAAGATAAGACGGTATTAGCCGTCCGCTACAGCTGTTCCGCGTGTTCCAGGTTTATTAGGTGAGCAGCGTCTTGTCTTGTTGCGTTGTGACTTGGCAACTTCTTTGATGGGACAAATCAAGCGTATCTGTCTTGATGAAACCATCATTGCAAATTTTTTTATCCTAGATCACGCCCTTCCTAGCGGGGCGTTTTTTATGCATTAAGCGGAATGCGGATGTCGAGTAAAACATAAAACAAAGTGACAATAGTTTTACATGGTAACCTAGGTTACCACCGAAAAACCTACCTCTACCACACTAAGCACATGACGGCATGCATCTATCTAAAGTCATGGGATTACATTGTAACAAACATGGTTCGCATTGAGTACCGGGAATTGACTTTGCAGCACACACAAAGACGTGGCGGTGAAACCATCATTGCAAATTTTTTGCTCACCATGCTCAAGCATCTAGTGGATTTGATGTATTTGAAAGGAGTGCTCGCACACTGACTCTCCATCGTAGAATTTTCTGTTTCGATGTGACAAAGCAGAATCGTCCTTTCTATGTGAAAACAATATATAATCCGTAGGTTATCACATAGGACGACGATCATTGCAAGTTGCAAGGCCTGTAGATTTTGCTCTCGTCATCATAATGTAGTTATTATGCCATCATTACCAAAGTTGGCACGAATAGGATGGAAATTGCAATGATTTTCATAATTATTCATAATCCCGAGGTGCACACTCATCCAAATCAACCCGGAAAACATGGGCGCCGCATGAGTGAGGATGAGGTGTTTCCCATTTTTCTATGGTTGGCAATCAGTGGACCACTGATGATCTGGTGAAAGACCTCCAAAAATTGAAGATGCCATTTGCCATTCAACCAAATCAACCGTGTGCTGTAATCCAAAGAGACCGTCCTAAAAAAAGAGTTCATCTAAACAATGTGCCGATAGAGATGATTTCCCAATCGTCGTTTCGACATTATGTCTCCCTCATGATTCAATCATAGAACAGCCTGAGGCATGTCTACATTCATATCACCTCCCGGAGGCCGTGAACATACACAAGTGAGGAGATGGGAGGCTATTGGGCTTCCAGTGCATCAACATGAAGGAAGAACCTCGGGCACGCCGGCCAGACAGCGTGGCGGGCGCGTTATGTTGCCCGCCATGGCGATTGGCGGACAACCGCTTCTTATGTGATCGAGGAACCGAGTCCATCGACCACAAAAAAAATCATACCAGTGCTATTAGCCGTCCGCTACAGCTGTTCCGCGTGTTCCAGGTTTATTAGGTGAGCAGCGTCTTGTCTTGTTGTGTTGTTGTGACTTGGCAACTTCTTTGATGGGACAAATCAAGCGTATCTGTCTTGATGAAACCATCCTTGCAAATTTTCGCAAGGGCTAGGGATTTGATGTATTTTAAAGGAGTGCTCGCAAACTCTCCATTGTAGAATTTTCTGTTTCGATGTGACAAAGCAGAATCGTCCTTTCCTTTCTATGTGAAAACAATGGGTTATCACATTGGACGACGATCATTGCAAGTTGCAAGGCCTGTAGATTTTGGTCATCATAATGTACCATCATTACAAAGTTGGACGAATAGGATGGAAATTGCAATGATTTTCATAATTATTCATAATCCACGTTAATTCTCACCGCGCGCTAGAAAAAGAGATAAATCCTAGCTCACAATAATTGGTGGCCCATCAATTTGATTGCCATATATATTAATAACCATTAGGTCATTTTCTAAAAAATTACCCATTTGCCATTATGAAATATAACGTGCTATTCTATTTTCCTAAAAAAATACCCATCTACCGTTAATATATGATGTATAAGATGCTTTGAAAACTCTGTCCTCACGCTTAAATGAAAGATCACTGAAAAGAAAATTTTAGTTGTATTGTTATCCATTCCTATATCACCTCACGTGTAGCGCCGCTGCCGCGCTAATGGATCAAATTATACACCGGTCGCCGAACTGCCAGAACTGGATCGGAGACGGAGTCACCAGCCGCGCCTGGCTTCTAACCTTAAAATGTCGTTGTCTTATTCGGCGCCGGCTCACGTCCGGCCTTCCACGTCGATTGCCGGAATAATCGCCACGCTTGATGTGTGTTTTTTTCGGGAAGGCACAACGGCGTTGGCTCACATTCTTTACGCTTGAACCTTGCCTAAACCATTGTTGTCAACCTTCCAGATAGGTATAAGATTAATCTTCTAATCTTTTTCTCAAACAATTAGCTATGTAAAAAAAAAATCCTCTTCTTAATTTAAAAAATAAATAAACCATAGAAAATTTATGGGTTTTTATTCTTTTTTATTTAATTTAATATTAGTTCCTAGGGCTATTCATTGTCTTGGACGCATCAATCAATCAACATCATCATGATATTTTTCCTCATTGAGAGATGAAATCAACCTTTGATAACTTGGAAACGCAAATCTGCCAACCAGTTTTTATTGTGGTGCGGTGACCACCGCAAGTTTTAATATTAAACAATGAAAAAAAAATTATTCATAATAATATTAAAAAATAATATAAAGTGTTGTACCATGGATCGATATGATGATTGAAATAATTGACTCCTATGGTTTCAGCTGTCACTTATTGCACATACATGCTCCTGAAATACTGGACTCCCCTGCTTGGTACCATTAATTAGCAACTAAACAATGCATCCATGGGTTGCTCCGCTAGCTCTGATAGTACACGTAAATGCATCCATGGGTTATTTGGTTGAACTTTGGAGGCCTACTTAACTAAAAAGTGTCGGTTAGGCGGTTTTCATCAGTGTTTGGAATTCTTCTTGGAGGTGGGCAACACCGATAGAAACTCCGCCTAACCTACACTTTTTATTTTATTAATCAAGGGGTTAGAGAAAACCACCTTGCAAAATTCATTAACAGAGATGATTATAAACACGGATAAAAAAAAAATAAATTTTTGGTAAGGAGTAATTTGGACCGACTGAAAAAAATGAAGAAGAAAAAAAAATTAGGGGGTTATTTTTTGCTTTAACATGCTAGCACGTGTGGGTAATTCAGATAAGGATTAAAGGTTATTTTACATAATGGTAGTGGTTGGTAATTTAGATAAATATTTAGGTCATTTTGGACTATTTTTATTAATGACAATCAAGGATTTTTTGTTGAGAAACAATCTAATAGCACTTTTTATTAATGGTGATCAGAGTCTACCGAATAGATGGTCAATTTTTTATATTTTGTAGGGTTTATCTTTTTTTCTAAGGTGTTTAGTGATGCTCTTATTAATATGGTGACTCTTTGAGTCCTCTGGTAATCCTTTGGCAAGTTGGAGCAACACATATATTCATTCATAGGCCGATTCATTCATGCTGGTCAAGGTCGTCGTCTGAAGATTCCTCTGAAATTGTTTCCTGTATTAGTGCGAGCCATACAAGAGTTTTGATGCTTAAGAAGATGCGATGCTTTCAGGAACCGATTACACATCGATCGTCTGAACAGTTCAATGTAAATTGACCAACTGTTGCGTGGCCGGCTGCAACGGCGACAAGCTGATCGATGAGAACCGTCTAAGAGGCAATGACATGATACATATGGATGATAAGAAATAAAGATGCACAAAGGACAATTATGGATGGCATGATACATATGTGTCCACGTTAGCGTTACCCACTTTCACTTTGCGTAGTGGAATGGCCGGGACATGACTCGGACGTTTGTCACGTCACGTTACATGTGCATTACATTTTTTTTTTTTTGACAGTGTACATGTGCATTATATTGATCATTTTGTAAACACGCACTTTGGTCATGATGATCTCTCTCAGAGTGACACTAAATCAACTAAAATGATGCTTCGCTTGATTAAGATTCCTCAGCTGCCACCGGCTTCAATTCAGATGGTGTGTTAATTTGTGTGCCAAGCATCCTACACCCTAAACCCAAGCCCCCATTTCCACACTAAAAACATGTGGAGTGGACACCTACTCGGTGGAAACATGAAAAATAATTGAAAAAACTATATTTTATTCATTCAAAAAATAAAACTTATAAATATGTGTACACATGCAAAAGTTGACATTGAGCTCAAACTAGGAAAAGACACATGGAAATGACAAATTTAAGACCTGAAATTTGTCATTTTTGTATGGATTCTTGAAAAGTAAGTTTTAACTGTAACTGTAGCACGTGATTACATATTTGCAATATGGATAAGTCAAGTTAATTTTTTAATTGAGCAAAATGTTTTTTTTTGAATTTGTTTTCATAATTCCACATAGTAGGTGATGCATGTCACCATACATATTTATGTGCATGTATACAATATACATTGTGTGCTTAAATCGCTCTAATGCGTGGCAAATCCAGGATGTAACACAACTTGCAAGGTCATTTTCTTTTACACGGTAGGAAAACAGAGAAAACACCGTACGTGCCTTGACGTGAGCCACATGTATAGGTGGAGAAAAGGCCTGAGGCCTCGTTGTTCGGAGGTTTGGCCTCCTGGAATTGTTCTGGCCGGATTGCTAGTTCATATATGTAAAAGATTCCATGAGCCGGAATGAATCCTGGCTTCATCCATCCCAAACGAACGAGCCCTGAGGGATTTATGTGTACAATATAGATTGTGTGCTGAAATCGCTCTAATGCGTGGCAAATCCAGGATGTAACACAACTCAAAAGGGCATTTTCTTTTACACGGTAGGAAAAGTGGAAAACAGAGAAAACACCGCACGTGCCCAGACGTGATCGAGCCCGTGTATAGATGGAAAACCTGAGGGAAATTAACGCTAGCATGGCATGTGCATTTTTTTGGGCGGATTAAGGCCATGTTTGGTTCCTCAAGATTAGAGACTAAATTTTAGTTTCATTTAGTCCCTAACTTACCAAAGATGCGGAATAAAAAATGAGCTAATAGTCTCTAGTCCACTAACCTCTCAAGAGGAGCTAATTAAGACTAATTTATTTCTAGTCACTGCCAAGAATCTAAACACGAACACCCACTAATAATGTCCGTGTTGGTTGTCAACTTGTGGGTTTGGAGGGGAGGGCAGAATGATGGGTAGGAGACAGAGGGAGATGATGACAAATGAATGAAGGGACTTGATCTAGATCATAGTCTTGACAGAGTTGTCCTAGCTTTGTAGTTTTTATTTTTTAAAAAAAACTTTTGGAGCATCGTTGTTTGTCCTATTAGCATTCTTGTTTTTTTTTTATAATATAATTGACAACTCTTCGACTTAATTCTTTTTAAACAAATAGAGGGACATCGAGACAAACGACGCAACAAAACCCCCTACCTTTTATACTGAGTACATATGGCTCAAAATAAGTAAATTAGTGTGGGACAAATGTATAAATTATATCAGATTAGATGATTGATCTTTGAATGCAGAAAACTCTGCACCATATATATACTACTGACGACACGCTCGGCGTCCGTATATGTACGGTGATTGGTATTTCACACTTAATATAATCAGACAGAGATTGGTCACGTTGGATATTTCCTAGGCAGACGTGTGCAACTGGGCCACTCTTGTCCACACTGCAACGGCCAACGGGAAAGCTCTATCCGCACCAACGACAAGGGAAAAGAGACGTACCAGCTCGATCTGTTCCAAAAGGATGGAAATTCTAGCTTTCTATTAAGTCAATCTACTATCTCTATAGCTTCCAACGAATTCAATATCCATCTCTATTTCACTTAATACTACTCCTCCTGTATTAAAAAGCTAATATCATTTATCATACTAAATAGGTTAAAATATCTATTTAGAGTTGTAAGTGTTAAAATATCTAAATAGGTTAAAATATCTATTTATCATACTTGTAAGTTGGTTCATGACCGACCGGTGGCAACAGTCGTTCATTACTGGATAACTCATCCTGTTAAGCAAGGAATCGTCATGGGAGTACGGCGCTTGGATTAAGTAATAAGTGGGCTGGGGAATATGCTGACGCTTGCTTGGCTACCTAACTAACTGATGGAAGAAGATATGATGCATGAGTTCGCACACGTTGACCTACAACCGCAAGAGGATTAGACTAGCTACAGAATTATATTCGTTATTAGAAGAAGATGTTGACAACAAGGAAAGGAATGTCAGTAGGTAGAGGCGTGCGTAGAGTAAGCTAGCTCTCAGCCTTCGTAAGCTGCTCAAGCAAGAATCATGCACGTTTCATTATCAGGAGAATAAAGTAAAGTCGATCAGTCAGTCAGATTACCATTGGTTTAATATTCTTGAGAACGTACCTCATTAAGGTTGGGATCATAGATCATTGGCAATGGAATAACCTTGATACTTTCTAAATAATTGCACACATCTATGAATATGTAAACCAATGTATGGTAATCCATAAATGTTTATTTAATGTTTATTTAAATTACCACTTATGCTATTAGATACATAGTGTATGCAACCCCCTAAATTTACATCTAAACTGTCACTTCTGGCATTATTAAATCTACATCAAACTTATCAATATATTATATTGAAACAAATTAAATAACCACAAGCATTTATAGATTTTTACATTACTTGTATGAAAATATATTAAAATTTGATTAAAGTACATGCACGTCATATACTTGTGCATACGTGATACATAATTGAATATAAGATATATTTCAACAATCATGTAAAAAGATATCCAACAATATTGATACTAACACATTATTAAAATTATTAATAACCGTGACATGTAATTTTTATTTATACACTTTAACTAAAACATTTTACATATCTTTATTAATAGTAAAATTATCACTACATAAACAACTCTTAAGCCATAAAATTCAGACGTCTTAACAAGTGGGAAGGATATTGTAGACTATAAGTAGCTATATTCAAACTTAAGAGTGCAATCTGCAACCCAAATTTCTTATGTACCAATAAATAGATGAAAAACATATATATCTGCACTTGACATAATTAAATAGACACAACAAAGTATCTGGTGTGCTTACTGTGTTAGAAAATGAATAAAAATAGTATAATTTAATGCAAGTACTTTTAAGCCTCCGTAGACATTAAAAAAAAAAAGACTCGACCAGTAAGAAAAAAATGCTTATCCGCATCGGTGCTACTACTACATAGTTTAGCCTGTTTCTTACATCATACAAAACAGACATTGTACCGTACCAAATGATGAGTTAAGGACAATATACTACTACTACTACATAGTAGTTTACACGATAGAATGAAATTACAATTCATGGCGGACCCTGACCGCTCCTTGCTAAATCAAATCACGCAATCAAACAATATTCAGTCCCAGTGCTCCTCGTTTCTGTCTCAGAACCTCTTGCGCTTCGGCACCAGGTCTAGATGCTCAGCTTGTGGAGCTTGGCTAGTGACTGCACTAGCGCTAACCTTTTTTTTTTTTTTCCTGAAAACATACCTTAGCATTATCACGTACTTCATTAAGTGGAAGATATATAGTCATTAAATAAGATTTGCTAGAAACTAAGGATTAACAGCAAATCCCACAACACAAACAAACAACAAGAATACGAGTGTGTGTGTCCAAACAACCCCAACCAGCTGAAACTAATAAGAAGACTCGACACTAAGGTAGGTGGTGGTGTAGTATAACTGCAAAAGCAACTAGAACGGCCATCAACGCGGCAAAGCATCCGCGAATGGGACCATCACACTCATGGCAGGAAAGTCTGCGTGGAGGGTCCTAAGCAAAAAGTACCATCGACGCGGCGACACGCGGATGAGGGCCAACACGCTCTTGGAGGCAAAGCATCCACGGTGAGAGGGGCCTACGCAACAATGACTATCGACGCGGCAAACCATCCATGGATGGGGCCAGCACACTCTCTGCAGCCAAGCAACTACAAGAGAGGGGGCCTAAGCGATATCAGCGGCAAAGCATCTGCCCAAGCATGACCGCAGCTACACAAACCACCAACCGTACAAAAGCGAAGAGCAACGTGAAGCACGATCAGGTACAGCACGACGAGCACCATGATGGTAGACAAGCGCTGGGTAGCGATGATTCTTCAACAACGCTTTCAGGAAGGGGCATCCAAGACGCCATCGCTGCTGGCCTTAGAGACTTCTAAGACAGGGCTTTCGCCCACAATCCAAATCTTCATAAACGGGCGCTAGGGACACGAGAAACGCCCCTCTACATATTCTCCACCGTGTAGGCGGCAGTAACCTGTGCAAAAATCAAGGAATAATGTGGCGCCCAAGGCGTCATGTAATACCCAACATGGCGTTTGCCCAAATGCAGATTTCCAGCGTCCTTGGGTTGAGGTTTCGCCTAGAACCCACGCCAGCACCGCCCGCGCCGCCACCGCCGCCTCACCGAGCCTCACCGACGAGCATTATCCGAAGAAGACTCGGCGAAGCATGTAATGGTAAAGAAATGCTGGCGCCTTCCGCCAAAACTCTTTTGCTGGGTGCTAAGAAGACACTCGGCAAAGAAAAGGAGATAGGGACAGTAGGGCCTCGAGAGGCTAGAGACGGAGGGTCCGCTGCACGCGCGTGGGCAAACGCCGCCATGGCAGGCCCAAAGCATTCTGCTTATCTAAAGTTTCAAGGTCATTGAGATGGTTTCAGACACTACCTGCGACGAAACATGGGGAGGCCGAATGCCGAACCCTCGGAGGAGGGATCCGATTCTTTTCTCCCTTTTCCAAGAAGTCGGGCGCCGTCCATGCGACAAGTAGCCAACAACAGCCTCACATGGTCCTGGGAGCCTACCCAAGGTCGTCACCACAAATCAGCGCCCGCCCGTGGACCACTGGATGTAGAGAGGAGCTCCGTCGCAAGACGACCCATCAGGCTACGGAAGTACAAATCCAGCCCAGGGGCGGGTGGATGGAAGGCCGCCACCCACCCCGCCGGAGGTGGGAGGGGCTGCCGTCGGAGTGCCTGAACGCAGGAGAAGCGAGGTGCCGACACCTGCCACCAAACGAGCCCGCCAGGAGGGAGATCCGGCCCTTGGCAAACCGGATTCGTCCCTAGGAGAGGCAGATCCGGCCGGCCACCGCCGATGGTCGCTAGAGGAGGGGCAGGTGGAGGTGGAAGGTGGATAGGAGAGGGATGAGGAGAGGGCGGCGTGGAGCCACACGGACGGTCCCGATTTTTGGGGCACCGCCGCTGGCCACCACCATCGTGCGTGGGTGGACGGGCGACGCCGGCCGGGAGGGAGCCAGGGGGGGGGCACGGCGGCGGCGCTTATTGCCCCTAGTCGCCTAGAGTAGATGCTAGGGTTCCTTTGAGTAAGGACTGAGTGTACAATGCACTGGCAAGCGTAGTTTTCCACACTAGCTCTAACTGGTGCACTTCTTTCACCCTACAGATAATATACACCACCTTGGCTTAGCTCAGGTTCCCAAGATTCTTCATAAATTGTAGCTTGGATTGGTCATTTAGGCTATCAATTCTCATATGCAGCTCCTCTAGTGACTTCATGTTCGTCAGGAGTCCATCCGGCGCCCCTCTACATATTCTCCACCGTGTAGGCAGACCAACTGCGTAACTGGCAAACACCTAATGGCAGTAACCCTGTGCAAAAATCGCACATCAAAAGTCAAGTGTTTGTAGAAACTTGAGTTTTCTGTTTTTTACTAGGAGCTCGTAACTATTACCCAACATACCTCGTAGGCCACGGTACATCAAATGTAGCATATTTCCAGTGTCCTTGAGACCCTGCTAAGCCTGTCGAAGGTATTCTGCATCCATCTAAAGCTAGCACAGCACACGCAAGACTTCAAAGCTAGGATGCAGGATCCAACTCTCAATGTCAGACTCCTAGGCAACCGATGGCCTCACTGTTGCCATGGCCTTACTATGACCTCACTGTTGTTTACGGCGAAGAAGACTCGGCGAAGCATGTAATGGTAAAGATGGCTTTGTCGAGTATCTTTTATTGGGCAGTCGACAAACTCTTTGCTGGGTGCTAAGAAGACACTCGGCAAAGAAAAGGAGATGGGAACAGCAGGGGGGCTCGAGCCCCCCCTTGCCTGGGTGCTAGCTTCATCGCTGCGTCCATATATATCAATGATCATTTCTCGGTCACACAGTCTTCTGGATACACACTTAGGTACAATAAGTAATGAATGCTCCCATCATACTTCTCTTTGACATATATTGTCGTTGTTCAAAATACAAATGACTTTACATTTTTTTCCACGAGGTAGTGCTTGTGCTTTCACTAAAAAGTTTCAAGGTCATTGAGATGGTTTTTAATGTGTGTTGGAATTCTGAAAAGGGTGAGATAGAAACATGAAAAAGCTCCTCAGTGTGGTATACCATGGGACGACAAAGTGAAGTGGAGGATCCTTTTCTTTTCTCCCCTTTTGGAAATACTAAGTCGAAAGTTGGGAGGATGGAAATATATCCAAGTTCAAAAGTAGGCTTCAACTATATGCTAGCTTTTTTTTTTTCCTTTTCGAAAAAGGAAGAAAGTAGTGCAAAAAATGGGCAGTCACTTTGTCGGCAAAAAGAAAAAACATGAAAATGAAACTTCCATGTAAAGAAATAAATCATCACTTGGCTAGAAATAGATTCCTGTATTCCTTAGCAGTTTTGTTTTGGCACCGAAGGAAATCATACGGTCGCAGTTCTGGTGCACACACGCGTTTGAATGTTTGATGGACTGCTTTCTCTGACTCCCTGCATCCCTGACCACATACTCCGTCCGTAGAGTATGTGTGATGCATGTGAACACAAGTGTTGTTGGACGATATATATCTGCTAGTGCAGTGGGTATATATATGCTGGATGGATGGATGGATGAGATGACCGGAGGAGAGGTCTCCGTCTCTGGTCCCCGTCAGCATTTGACGCTGACCTGCAGCAATTCTTCCCAGGTTATATATGTTAGATTAGCTGTAGGGTAGCCGCATTACCGCGGTGTGACGTATACCATGGGCGCACGCGTATCAGTATGCAAACACGCTCGGCCGACGACCGCGATGGAACAAGAACAAGATCGAATATATGCGCCCTCCTGCAGATGATTTGATTTGGATGTGTTCCAAACTATACTCATTAACATAGCCTTGCTTATTCTGTGAGCTAACTAGTTTTAGTCGACGGTCAATGTGATATATAATGCACTAGTCAGATAGCATCGATATGATATTCCTGCATATGATCTCGTTGGAGGTGCCTCGCCAGGTGTGTATTATTAGGGCAAGACTGAAGAGGTTTTGAGAAGTAAGCAAGCATGCATTCGATTCCTGGCGGTAGGTATGGTTACAGTCGTGTCTCAGCAGGTGGTCTCGATCTCTGCTGCTTCCCACTGCCAGATTGACCCAGCAAGTACCTGTGCTGTGAAAGTGAAACTTGAGTCCAGGTCGTCGGACCCAGGGGGAGGGAAGGCCAGCCCCAGAAGGAACCCAGAAAGGCCACGGAGATGGACGTGTAGCCCGAGCTGTTACAGTGTTCATTCAGGTGCGAACCCGACCGACCGGCTGGCCTGGGGGCTAGCGTTACCAAGTCCATCAGCGGATCGTCGACCACATCGATCATATATATCGTCACTAAGATAGAGAGATCGGCTTTCACCACCACCAGCAGCATATATGATTGACTCCATGCAGCAAAGTAATTCTTTTGCATTGAGTTTTTTTTTAGTTGTCTCTTTTTCATTGAGGTTGAGGCAAGTACAATTAGAAATGAAGAATAGTGTAGTAACTTTTTTCTTTCTTGTGAGATTTTCTTTTTGAGGGGAGTTTTTTGAGACGGGCGATTAAAGAATAGAGTTGGGCCTCATTGGGCCGATGGAGTCGCACCTACACAGATCCGCTAGCCCAGGCCATCTGAAGATTATGCCGGTGTCTGCAGATTATTATTAGGGCTGGCTGAGCCGTCCGTTGAGGCATGCAAGTTAGGGCATGTTTGGTTCTCTTGAGATTAGGGATTAGGGACTGATTTTTAGTCTCATTTAGTCCCTAAATAACCAAATATAAGGACTAGAGACTAATTTTTAGTCCCAATTTCACTAGACTCTAGGGACTAATTTTTAGTCCTTATTAGTCTCTAGTCCCTAGTCGAATTGAATGGACACAACGCATGGACATACAAAAAGTGCTATCGAAGGTTAAGGTTTTCTGGTGGACAGTATATCCCATGACTTTATACTTTGCAGAGCAAATCTCTAATGTCGACATATTGAGCAAATAGATGTGTGTGTGGCTTCTGTGGCAACTGTGAGGAGTCCATTTATCATGCGTTGACACAGTGTATGTCGGTTTTGGGAGAAGCTCAAATCTCTTGGTATCAAAATCCTGAGAGAAATTAAAATTGTGCATGAGAGAAATTAATTTCGCCGGCAAAGAGAAGGCGCCAGACCAATAGACGTATACTTGCATTGAGCTTTCGCAGCCTCGTAACCTAGCTAACTCTACGATCCGAATGATCAGTTACAATTACTTGCACGACAAGGAGTTGTTCACTTTGCCGATCAGTCAGGGTCCGTTCCGTTCAGAATCAGAATCATCTCCGGCGACCGGTTGGTGAAGCTACAATACTTTGTGTGTATAGTGTATAACTAGGTGTATAAAGAAAACCAACGTATCAAAGTGAACTACAATTTGAAACAAAAGTAATATTCTTTAGAAAATTTTTACATTTCCTTTTAAGGGGATTACATTTTTGTTAGAGGTTATAGCGCTATGGGCCACGTAATCAATGATGGGCCTCTTTGAGCCGAGCGTACATCCGAATGATCTCAAACATTTCTATCTTTTTCCTCTAAAAAAACAATTCTATCTTTTCTTTTGTATTCCAAAGGGGCTAAGACAATCAATTGTCCAGTTTAATCCCTAAGGCTGCGCCGATTTTTGAATTTTTGGATTATCTAATTTATTTACCTCAAAAAATATTTAATTTAATGCAGTAAATAAAAAACAGTCCTTGGATACATAGTATCATTTAAAATTGTACCTTTACCAATATTCCGTTGATAAAAAATTACAGAATGAAAAATTACCATTATACTATTATTCAGGCAATCGTATCGAAAATATTACCAGCATTCATAAATGGCAGTACAAGTTAGATAAAAAAATGGTCCAAATCATCTTCGTAGTGGAATCGGGAAAACCTCAATGAAAACATACGTACGAATTTCCCAAAATAAATTGAAACGACAGACATCCATGGTGCATCTATAAATAAATGTATATATTGTCACCAAACTTGAGATTCAAACACTATCTAGAAAAAAAAACATATGAAAAAGAACAAATTTCAGCTACATAATCTTCTAGTGCGTATGAGCCCGAGATTTGTTATTTCAATATGCATTTTTATAAAATGACTTTGAATCTCAGATTTAGTGTCAATTAATATCAACAGAGGTACATCTGTGATGTGCATCATTCCAAAAACCATGGAGACAATTAAAGCGTTTTAAGTTTGACCAAATTTATAAGATAAAATAATATTTATGATTTTAACTAAGGATTAGATTCGCATTAGTTACATTCTCATAATATACTTAATCGATGTCATAAATCTTCATAATTTTCTCCATAAGTTTGATTAAGCTTGAAAAGCTTTGACTCTTTAAGATTGCTAGTTACAATTTGGAACAGCAGAGGAAGTACTTAGGAATATAAAATGTAAGTTTCATAATAGTAAAAAAAAGAGAGGAAAAAGTCCATCTTTCCTCCTCATCTTCTCCAACAGTTCGATTTTCATCCCTGAATTTGAAAACCAGGCACAGGCGCTCCCTCATCTATCCAAACCTGGCATGATATAAGCAGTAAGCACCATGTCATGACACGTCATCAAGATAACAAGGCAGGAACTTGCCCTCCGCTGCTGCTGAACTTTGGCGTACACGGCGGCGCACCAGGCGGTGGTGCTGTGCGTACACTTGGACCGCTCCGCCTTCTTCCGTGTGGCCGTGGAGGGGCACCAGGACACGCTGTACGAGCACTCGCTCCCGACGTCGTCTTGTAATGACATCGTCGTGGTGCGGCGCGGCCTCGTCGTCCGGCGAGTAGCAGTCGGCGGTGCGTCCGGGATGCGTGTGCAGCGCGGCTGAATGCGAGACGAGCGGCCACTTCTTTTCTTTTCGTTGGCTGGCTGGCTAAGTCAGTGTGGAGTCAGCTATGCGAAAACCAGAGCACAAACAAGTTTGGAGGCAATCTGTATGGTTTGGACAGACGAGGGAGGACGTTTGTCTGGTTTAGATGTTTTTCCTTAAAAAGATACAAAATGTACGCCAAGTTTTTGTCCAACAATTTTATCAAAAAAAAAAGTTTTTGTCCAAGAATAAAGCGCAAGCACACACCATATGTCCTCGTTTGTGCCAACTCTCTCAGCAGTGAGCTCCTCCGTCCACGGCCAAGCCAAGCAGCAGCAGCTGCAACTGCGAGCCCTCGCCGCCGCCTTCACTGTCCACTGTGACTGTGAGTCCGGTCCTGATGAGGACATCCCAACCATACATGCTTCATCAAGTGTCAATCCTTCACCATCCAACATCGAAGATGCAAACCGTGGACCATTAACAAGAAGTCGTGCTAAGAAACTACAAGAGCAGGTGAATTCATTCCTAATTGATTTTAACTTCAATAATTCTCGGAATGTTATACTACCTAAGTGCTCTACTTTGGTTGTACTTAGGTATACAAGTGAACAAGAAGATGAAATGGACCACTTCAGCAAGAATGAACCAGTTCAACAAGAACGGACTACCTCAACAAAAACGGACCAGTTCAAGAAACGTTCATAACTTTTGAATCTCAAAAGCTATGAATGTGAATGGGCACTTGTTGGAAAGATCTTCAAGTCTAGTTTCCATTGCCACTAGCCCCGACCAGTTTGCATTCCTAGTTTGTGCGTCCGACCAGTTTAAATGCATACTGCTCAGGAGCTCAACAGTCAGCATCAAGTCCAAGTTCCAGTGCAAAACTGTACCATTCTACAAGGTGTCGTGGTGCATGGCATACATGGCTGGAAAGGTCTTTAAGTTAGCTTTCCAACGCATCCAACCGTTCATATTTTCCACTTCCCAATAAAAAGTTATGGCCGAATTACTGAAGACTGCTCCAGAAGATCAACAGGCGCCCGAGACCACTTCAGAAGTCAGTTCGTGGAGGACCTTTCATCTACTTAGACTCTTCATTTCTATCTCAAATTCACACCTATCTAGCAGGGTTGTTGCTAGTATAAATACTCCATAGCATTATGTTAATCTCAGACTTTTGATAATACAAAACCAGAACCCTTTGGTTCAGCTGTGTGCTAACAAAACTTGAGAGAAATCTCTACCCCCTTGCTCTTGTGTTTTCCTTCGCGGAGATTACAGAAGCGGCCGCGTCATCGGCACCCAATCCGTGCTCCTGGTCTTTCGTGTCCAGGTTGCGTAGGTTGGTTCTTCGAGAGTGTGATTGGGCGAATCCTTGGTTCAGGCTGCCGTAGAAGAGACGGTGGTTGGCTCCTTGTGCGTGTCGTCAGGTTGCACTAGTTATCGCTGCTTGCAGCAAGTTATCGGTCATTCTTTGGCTAGTTATCAAGATCGGATCCTACGTCGTGAAGATCGGGACAACGCCCCTTATCATCTGGTATCAGCTCCCTGGTTGCCACGGTAGGATTTTTTACCCTTAGCTACATATATATATTGTGTTCGTCCTATCCACCAAAAAAAGCCACAAAAATATTTCGCTATAGCCCTTTGTTTCAATCTGTTATTCTAGTGAGTTTTGTTTAAGTTTCAGTCCATTAGAATCTTTGTTTTGTTGCTGATCATATCATCCTTTGTGTGTCCTTTGTGCCTCTTTATATCTCTAAGAAAACCCCACAAAAAAATCGAAACCGGTATCATCCTTCGCGTTAACTTTGATCCTATCAAGTTATTGTTGACGGTTGTGTCTTGTTTCACAAAAAAGCGTGCAAGTATTATATCTAATCTTGTTGTTGGTTATAAAAAGAAAAGTGAATCAAAAAAAAAAAAGAAAGAAAGAAAAGTAAAAAAAAAAAAGGTTCAGCAAAAAGCTGTGGAAGAAGAGTTGAAAGATCTATTTGTTTAAGTGCACAAGTTCTGATTTTTATTCAAGTTACACAACCAAATTGTTATCCAACTTTTGGTGCAAAAATTTTGCTTGGGTTTGATTGCAACACTTACATCCTAAGCATACTCCTTGTTTGCATCAAATCTGAAATTATCTTTGTGCGTGTGTTTGATCATTATACATCATTCATATCTTGTGGTCAGCACTTGCATTGATCTTCTAGCTTGACTGTGATTTAAAGCGTTACAACATATAGAATTCAGATTGCATTCCTTGAGAGTCATTCCCCACCAAGCTCCACTTAAAACCCACTGTCATAGGAACGCTGACCTTGTATTCTCTTAATCATCACTTTCGTGTTGCCACCGCGCTTTGGCCCTTCCGTAATACCACAGGAATTCATAAGAGCTTCGGTTGGTAAGAGAGGTGAGGTTGTGAGTATCCACATATAATTTCCTATTCCACATATTTTTGCCTTGTCATCACTAATCTGACAGGAAGATGGGAGATGAGAATGAGGAATGTGTCTCTATGGCACAATTCAATGAACTCAAGCAAAGCCTTGAAGAGAAACAAGATCGGTTGGCACAAGATTTGCAAACCATTCTAACTGAAATCGAGATCACCGTCCCCCTAATGATGGTGCAAGCAACCGCAGAAGAAGATGGAGGAGATAGTGAAGGAAGAAGAAGAGGAAGGAGGAACCGAGGTGGTTCACGTGGAAGAGGAAGAGGCCGGAATCGAAGGAATGATGACGGTGAAGAATCAAGACGAAGATGATGATAATCATTCTCGGTTTCGTTTTGATCGCCGGCGTCATAGAGGAGGCAATCGTGAGGAGAGGCTTGGTAAACTGAAATTTACCATGCCAAAATTTGATGGAGGATCGATCCTGAAGCATATTTCACTTGGGAGTTGAAGGTAGACAAGATCTTTCGTATGCATAATTATACGGAAGAGAAGAAGTTGGCAATGGCATCCCTTGAGTTTGATGGGTATGCTTTGATCCGGTGGGATCAATTACTCAATGATCGTGAAGAAGATGGTGAAGACCCTATTGCCACTTGGGCTGAAATGAAACGTGAGATGAGAAGTCGCTTTGTGCCGAAGCATTATCGGCGTGATCTCTTTGATAAATTGCAGAATTTGAAGCAAGGTAATCATGTCGTTGAAGAGTATTATAAAGAGATGGAGAAGGCGATGATTAGAGCCAATGTTTATGAAGATGAAGAGCAAACTATTGCACGTTTCATGGCTGGGCTGAATCGCAATATTCAGCGCATTGTTGAGTTTCAGTCGTACCGTCATCTCATTGATTTGGTACATCAAGCAACCAAAGCTGAACGCCAGTTGCAGCAGGACATGAAGTCCAATAGAGGAGTCTCTTTCAGCACAAGAAGTACTCAAAGTGGAAGCAAATTCACCCCAAGAGGTAGTGCAAGTAGAGGTACAACTTCCAACTCAAGTGGTGGTGTACGCTCTAGCAATTTTGGTACTTCTAGTGGCAAAGAGCTGGCTGCTACAAGTGAGAGGAACAAATCAGCAAACTCATCATCTACTTCAGCGGGTTCTTCCACCAAAACTAGTGGAATCCAATGCTTCAAGTGTGGTGGTCGTGGTCACATTGCAAGAGAGTGTCCAAATAATCGAACCATCATTGTGAATGACCAAGGAGAATATGAATCTGCTAGTGATGAAGAACATGAAGATATTAAAGAAGAAGATAATTTAGAGAAGGACTTCTGTGAATTTGAACAAGGTGCTGCTCTTGTTGTAACTTCGAATTTTGAGTGTGCAAATGAGTGAAGCTGAAAATGGACAAATGCACAATCTCTTTCAAACTAGAGCCAAGGTTGAAGACAAGGTGTGCAAGGTAATCATTGATGGTGGAAGCTGCCACAATCTTGCTAGCAAGGAGATGGTTGAAAAGCTTGGTTTAAAGCTGCTGAAACATCCTCAACCCTATCATGTGCAATGGTTAAATAATTCCGGTTCCATTAAAATTGCACAAAGAATGAAAATTCCTTTCAAGATTGGTGAATATGTTGACACCGTGGAGTGTGATGTAGCACCAATGACAGTGTCTCACATGCTGCTAGGAAGACCATGGCAATATGATCGATCATCTCTTCATTATGGTCGGACTAATCAATACACCATCAAGTGGAAGGGCAAGGAGTTGATTCTTAAACTCATGACACCGCAACAACTTCTAGCTGAGCACTTGCAAAAGAGTTCCAATGAGAAGAATGAGAGTGCAAAAGAAGGAGAGAAAAAGAATGAGAGTGCAAAAGGAGAGAAAAAAATTTGAGTGCCATCCACAAATCGGTGAGTGAGAGCCACAAGCCAAACATGAGAGAAAATAAGAAAAGAGAGGGAGAGAACTTAGTGATGATAGCCACCAAATCTGAAATGAGAGATGTGAGGAAAAACCCAGACCAAGTATTGATCATACTTGTGTGTAAGGACACATTGCTCTCAGCTAACGACTTAACATCTATTCCTAGTGTTGCTGCACGTGTTTTACAGGAATATGAAGATGTTTTTTCAGAGGAAACACCTGCTGGACTTCCTCCATTGCGTGGCATTGAACATCAAATTGATCTCATCCCTGGAGCTACACTTCCGAACCGTCCAGCATATCGCACCAACCCTGAAGAAACCAAGGAAATTCAAAGGCAAGTACAAGCACTTTTAGATAAAGGATATGTGCGTGAAAGTTTAAGTCCTTGTGCTGTACCTGTGATTTTGGTGCCAAAGAAAGATGGTTCATGGAGGATGTGTGTAGATTGTAGAGCCATAAATAACATCACTTTGTTCGTTATCGTCATCCAATTCCTAAACTAGATGATATGTTAGATGAATTGAGTGGATCTATGATATTTTCTAAAATTGATTTAAGTGGTTACCATCAAATTAGAATGAAAATTGGAGATGAATGGAAAACTGCTTTCAAAACAAAGTTTGGATTATATGAATGGTTAGTTATGCCTTTTCGGATTGACTAATGCACCTAGTACCTTCATGAGATTGATGAACCATGTCTTGAGAGCATTCATTGGAAAATTTGTTGTTGTTTACTTTGATGATATCCTAATTTACAGCAAGACATTGGAGGAACATGTTGCTCATATTGAACAAGTTTTAGATGTGCCTAGGAAGGAAAAATTATTTGCTAACCTTGAGAAGTGCACATTTTGTACGAGATCAAGTTGTGTTTTTGGTTTTGGTGTCTCTCGGTTCAGGGAATTCAGGTTGATGAATCAAAGGTGAAAGCAATCAAGGATTGACCAACTCCTACAAATGTAAGTCAAGTAAGAAGTTTCCATGGACTTGCTGGTTTTACAGGAGATTTGTGAGAGATTTCAGCACCATAGCTGCTCCACTAAATGAGTTGACAAAGAAAGGTGTTGCCTTCCAATGGGGTGAACCACAAGAGAAAGCTTTCCAAGAATTGAAGAAAAGGTTATCCGAAGCCCCCTTGCTTGTGTTGCCGGATTTCACTAAAACCATTGAGGTTGAATGTGACGCAAGTGGGATTGGATTGGAGGTGTTCTCATGCAAAATGGACAGCCGTGGCATACTTCAAAGTGAGAAGTTGGGAGGAGCACAACTAAACTATTCGGTGTATGACAAGGAGTTGTATGCTTTGGTAAGAGCACTTGAGACTTGGCAACATTACTTATGGCCAAAAGAATTTGTTATTCATTCAGATCATGAGGCTTTAAAATATTTAAAAGGCCAAGCAAAACTGAACTGTAGACATGCCAAAAGGGTTGAATTCATAGAAACTTTCCCATATGTTGTGAAATATAAGAAAGGTAAGGAAAACATTGTTGCAGATGCTTTGTCCCGTAAAAATGTTTTACTAAATCAACTTGATGTAAAGGTGCCGGGACTTGAAAACATAAAAGAATTGTACTCCACGATCATGAATTTTCAGAACCTTATGCAAAATGCACAAATGGAAAAGGATGGGGAAAAATATCATATTCATGATGGATTCTTGTTTAGAGCTAACAAATTGTGTGTTCCAAGTTGCTCTGTTAGACTTTTGTTGTTACAGAAACACATGCGGGGAGGTCCGATGGGTCACTTTGGATGGAGAAAGACATATGACATGCTCATTGATCATTTCTATTGGCCAAAGATGAGAAGAGATGTTCAACGGCTTGTACAGAGATGCGTCACTTGTCACAAAGCTAAGTCAAAACTAAACCCCATGGATTATATACTCCCTTGCCTTTCCTAATGCTCCTTGGGAAGATATTAGCATGGATTTTGTTTTGGGATTACCTAGGATAAAGAGGGGAGGGATTCAATTTTTGTTGTTGTTGATCGGTTCTCTAAAATGGCACATTTTATACCATGTCATAAAAGCGATGATGCTTCCCATATAGCCTTTCTATTTTTCAGGGGATATTGTGAGATTGCATGGCATGCCCAAGACGATTGTTTCAGCACCGTGACACCAAGTTTTTGAGCTACTTTTGGAAGACGTTGTGGGCAAAGCTTGGTACAAGGCTGCTATTTTCCACTACATGCCACCCCCAAATGGATGGGCAAACGAAGTTGTGAATAGAACACTTTCTATGTTGCTGCGATCCTTGATCAAGAAGAACTTGAAGGAATGGGAAGAGTGCTTGCCACATGTGGAATTCGCTTATAATAGGGCAAAGACACTCTACAACTAATCTGTGTCCTTTTGAAGTTGTGTATGGTTTCAAACCACTTGCACCGATAGATTTGCTTGCCTCTACCATTGCGGGAAAGAACAAACATGGAAGCCTCCAAGCGCGTGTCTTATGTCAAGAAGATTCATGAGAAGACCAAAGAAGCAATTGAGAAGAGGTCCAAGTACTATCTTTGCATGGGCAAACAAGCATCGCAAGAAGGTGACATTTGAGCCCGGAGATTTAGTATGGGTACACCTTCGTAAAGATCGCTTTCGAGAGAAGAAGCAAATCCAAGTTAATACCAAGAGGAGATGGTCCATTCGAGTATTATCCAAGATCAATGATAATGCTTACAAGATTGATCTCCCCGAAGAGTATGGTGTTAGCACATCCTTCAATGTTCTTGACTTGACACCGTTCTTTGGGCCGGAAGCATTAGAGTCGAGGGGCGACTCCTTCTCAAGAGGGGGAGGATGATGAGGACATCCCAACCATACATGCTTCATCAAGTGTCAATCCTTCACCATCCAACATCGAAGATGCAAACCATGGACCATTAACAAGAAGTCGTGCTAAGAAAGTACAAGAGCGGGTGAATTCATTCCTAATTGATTTTAACTTCAATAATTCTCGAATGTTATACTACCTAAGTGCTCTACTTTGGTTGTACTTAGGTATACAAGTGAACAAAAAGAGGAAAAAGTCTACATCACCCCCTCAACTATGGGTGGTAGACTACATAACCCCCAACCTATGAAAACAGTCTATATCACCCCCGAACTTTAAAAACCGATCAAATTACCCCCCAAAGCAGTTTTGAAAAATCATAGTAAATCACGTTCATAAAATGAAAAAATCAAATTGTGTTAGACTCAAACATATAATATGGTATGCTTTAGTTCATTTTTTTTTTGCCGCAGCTTTAAATTTCTGTTTTTTCTCATAGCTGTAAAAAAAATGAACTAAAAGCATACCATATTATATGTTTATTGTGTAGATCTACTCATTCGAGTCTAACACAATTTGATATTTCATTTTACGATTTACTATGATTTTTAAAACCGCTTTAGGGGGTAATTTGACCGGTTTTCGAAAGTTCGGGGTGATATAGACCGTTTCATAGGTTGGGGGTTATGTAGTGTACCACCCATAGTTGAGGGGTGATGTAGACTTTTTCCACAAAAGATGAAATGGACCGCTTCAAAGAATGAATGAACCAAGAACGGACTACCTCAACAAAAACGGACCCAGTTCAAAAAACGTTCATAACTTTTGAATCTCAAAAGCTATGAATGTGAATGGGCACTTGTTGGAAAGATCTTCAAGTCTAGTTTCCATTGCCACTAGCCCCGACCAGTTTGCATTTCTAGTTTGTGCGTCCGGCCAGTTTAAATGCATCTTTGCTTTCGGGAGCTCAACGGTCGACATCAAGTCCAAGTTCCAAAGGCAAAAAACTGTACCATTCTACAAGGTGTCGTTTGTGCATGGCATACATGGTTGGAAAGGTCTTTAAGTTAGCTTTCCAACGTATCCAACCGTTAAGTATTTTCCACTTCCCAATAAAAAGTTATGGCCGAATGCGAAAGACGCTCCGAGAAGATCAACAGGCGCCGAGACCACTTCGTAAGTCGGTTAAGTGGAGGACCTTTCATCTACTTAGACTCTTCATTTCTATCTCGAATTCACACCTATCTAGCGGGGATGTTGCTAGTATAAATACTCCATAGCATTATGTTAATCTCGGACTTTTGATAATACAAAACCCGAACCCTTTGGTTCAGCTTGTGTGCTAACAAAACTTGAGAGAAATCTCTACCCCCCTTGCTCTTGTGTTTTCCTTCGCGGAGATTACGAAGCGGCGCGTCATCGGCACCCAATCCGTGCTCCCGATCTTTCGTGTCCAGGTTGCGTAGGTTGGTTCTTCGAGAGTGTGATTGGGCGAATCCTTGGTTCAGGCTACCGTAGAAGAGACGGTGGTTGGCTCCTTGTGCGTGTCGTCAGGTTGCACTAGTTATCGCTGCTTGCAGCAAGTTATCGGCCATTCTTTGGCTAGTTATCAAGATCGGATCATACGTCGCGAAGATCGGGACAACGCCCCTTATCAGGTCCCCTCCTCTCTCTCTCTCCCCTCCGCCTGAGCACCCACGCGCGGCCCCGCGGGCGTACGATACAGGTGTCTCAGGCGGCCGCCGCGTCCTCCCCGACCAACGCCACCTCCCTCCTCCTGCCCTCTCCACCTCCCCGTTGTCATCTCCATCCTCTGCATCGCCGCCATCCTGACGCCAGCCGCCGCCGCGGTAGCAGCGGCAGAACCAACAGGGCATACCGGCGGAGCAGGAGGAGAAGGCGGCTTCATCAGGACCAGGACCGCTGCTGTCGCCAGGTTCGCCTTGGTATATACATCACATGTCATGCTCCCTTCTCGCTCTCCGGAACCAGTTCATCCCCTGCTTCATCACGAATTTGTTTTGTTTTGTTTAAGTCCCAAATCATAGTCCTAGAAAAAAGGCGTGAGCTTTCTTTCAGTAGCGACAGCTACAGTACCAGTGATCCGAGCTGCTGGCCAAGGTCATGCCAATCGTTCCATTAGTATAATTGTTATGCTAAATTTGTTACTGCAGCAAGGTCCCCTTTTCACATGTACAAGTTGACATTGTTCAAGAGTGGGAGCTGATTTCAGATATTCAAGCGGCAGATAGCACAATACTAGCTATAGGAACGTGTTAATCGGATAGTTTCCATTGAATGATGGTATATACATTTATAGTGCAACCTGTGGCTATGCATTTCACGGTACCAAGTGGTTATGCATTTATAGTGCTACATACATAAGTTCTGCTATCACATCAACCATGTTTTATAAAGATTTAGTTTTCTGAACGTCAGGTGCCAAATTTTATGATGATGATGATAAGTGGCCCTGTGAGGGTTCTAACTACAGCTGTTAGTGGGCCATTGCTCAGCATTTATGCAGAAAGGCTATGACTAAAGAGTTCTATGTTGGTATAAATGATCAAATTTCACAGCTTCAACCGATTTAAAATTTAATAAATGGTTATTCTAACTATTCATTAAACTTTGTTAGCATTTGAATTTAAGATTAGTTTTTATTCTCGATGTCAGAAGGCAAATCTTAAGATCATAAGTAGTTCTTGTGCAGCCTCACCTCATCGAACCTCTTATCTCGCTATTGTTTATGTCTATGTTTATTCATTGTGGTACTCAGGCATGGCCACCAAAATGTAAATGGTTGCCCTTACCAAACAGTGGGAGGTGCCCCTCACTCCCTCATATACTCTTGTTTCCAAATACCACAAGATTTGGAAGGCACAACTTTTCTTACTGTTAAATACATAAATCTTATGCTATTTATTTCTTCAGAGCAATTTATGCTGGAACGGTGGACCATCCCTTTATCCTGTTCATTTTTTAGACACGAAGCAATTTGTTCCCGCAAAAGATGTTCTGAAGAAAGAACCAGTTAGTGATGTGATTGCTTTAAAGGATTCCATGAAGTACTTTGATGCCGATTTCTTCAATGATTCAAAGGTATATATGAACTACTTTTGTATATCCTTTACATAAAGTAATGTGTTAATGCTGCTGTTTAATGCTCTGGTTTCCTTGCTTGTAGCTACATGAGATGGAAGATGGTGCAATGGAATTCAATGTACCTGCATTCAGAGAAAATCGTAAATTGGTTGCGTCGGAGAATGGTGGGTTGCATAACCCTTCAGTTTTACTCTTCAAATCATCATGGAGTGGTGACAGTATGACAAGTCAGACTAAAAGTTTCGAGTACCCTCGTGTATCTTCAGTACATCGTCCAACTAATGATGAAGATATTGCATTTATGTCGGTCAGTTTTCTGAACCATCTTGTGTCAGTGTCACACGTTGATTATAAAAAATATCCCTTCTCAAAAAGAATAAGCAGTATCCTTATATGTCAGGTAATCGAGCTTGGAGAGCTTATTAGGACAAAGCAACTAATGTCATGTGAACTTACAGATATATTCCTGAGGAGATTAAAGAGGTCAATTTATATATGTTGCTCGTGTACCTGCATTCTTTGTATGACTTCTGAATGCAACATGTGTGGCTCACAATTGACATATTTTAGTAATGCAACTGCTTGATATCTCTATCAGGTACAATCCTGTTCTAGAATCTGTTGTTGCATATACTGAAGATTTAGCATACAAACAAGCCAAGGAGGCAGATGACTTGCTTGCACAAGGAAAATATCTTGGTATATATATATATAGCTATCAGAATGATCTTCTGAAATGTTAATATATTATCTCTACTATTGGCAGTACTTGTACCTTTTTTGAACGCCAGTACTTGTACCTTTTCCCTCAGCTTCATTTAAGATTTATGTCTTTGTATACATAACTTCTCATAACAATTCTCATCGGGGTCATATTTGAGTCCATTCTATTTCTTGTCCACTTGAAGTTTGTGCTCATATGACTAAGAGACTGTCTGCCTCAGAATCTGTGGTGTAATATGTTGCTGGTGTCTTTTTTGTTCTTTGTAGGGTTAATTAATTATGCCATTTTATTAATACCTGGGTATTCAAACTTTACTCCTTAGCCGATTCTTTGCACTTGCTAAAATTCACACTGCCAAACCCTGATACCAGGTCCTTTGCATGGCATTCCATATGGCCTCAAAGATATAATTGCAGTACCACACTACAAGACCACTTGGGGCTCAAGGACGTTTAAGGACCATGTCATTGATAGCGGCGTCGTACGTGTACAAAAGGTTTGTTCTTTTTTTTTCAGTTTATGCATTGTATTTTAAACACTTGTCGATATCAGGATTAGATTGTTAGTTACTATACATCTTTCATGTGTGCCATCCTTCTTCAGATTGAAGTCAGCTGGAGCAGTCCTTATAGCAAAGCTTGTCACAGGCTCGCTTGCCTATGATGATATATGGTTTGGGGGAGGACACGAAAACCCCTGGAACATCGAGGAATTCTCTACTGGCTCATCAGCAGGTCCAGCAGCTAGCATCTCTGCAGGTTAGTTTATATGACATGTATGTCTGAACCTAGAAAATTATAAACTAATTACTGAACACTATGATTTTGCACTGGATTAGGAATGGTTCCATTTGCAATTGGTTCAGAAACTGCAGGATCCATAACATATCCTGCCGCTAGATGCGGAGTAACTGCATTGCGCCCAACATTTGGAACAGTTGCACGAACTGATGTCATGAGCATTTCTGAGAGTTTGGTATTTATACACAAACTCTTTGTTGGCATTTTCAGATTCCAGTCGGTCTTTTGAGTGATGAATATTCTGAGTCTAAATTGCAGGACTTGGTCCTTTCTGCAGAAGTGCAGTAGATTGTGCTATTGTATTAGACGCAATTCGTGGAAAGGATGCCGGTGATCCATCATCCCGTGAGGTTGCCTTGGGTGATCCATTTCATGTTGACATCACCAAACTCACCGTTGGCTATCTTGATGACGCTGAGATGGAGGTAGTACAGAGTTTTTAATCTGCTCAGCTGTCTGTAGTTTCATGTACAGATCATTCCTGATTCGCTCCTCAGACACGATACATATTTTCTTTGTTGTGATCATACCAGGTTGTCGATGTTCTTTCCTCTAAAGGTGTCAAACTAGTCCCTTTCAAGTTGAACTACACTGTCGAATCAGTTCAGTCCATCCTGAACATAATAATGGACACTAATATGCTTGCGCACTTCGACAACTGGCAGCGGGAAAGACTTGATGATGACTATGAGGCGCAAGACCAATGGCCAGTAGGGCTTCGCCGTGCGCGGTTAATCCCAGCAGTGGACTATCTACAGGTTATTTATCAGAGGAAGCTAAGCTGCACATTTATATGTCTCGACTTCGGTATTTGTATTCTGAACTTCTGATGAACAGGCGCTGGGCTTGTTTGGTTTGAAGCCTCCCAGGCAGAGGCCCCGCCAGGCAACGATCTTGACCCCAGGCAGTGAAAATCGGACGCCTGAGATAAGCTGCAGCCCCAGGCAAGTTTGCCAGACCGCAAACCAAACAGGCCGAGCACGGGGCAAGTTGATCAGAGAAATCAAAGAGAGCTTCACAGTTGATGCATTTGTTGGCAACGTGACCGACTGGGAGCAAGTCTGTCTCGGAAACCTTGTTGGTATGCCTGTGGTCGTGGTGCCGACGGGCTTGAAGAGCATTCAGGACCCACCGAAAGGCGGTACAAAGAGAAGAACCACAGTGACGACTGGCATATACGCTCCTCCCGACCACGACCACATTGTAAACTCCCTCTGCTCATTGCCTCTTGTTTTTATCAGATGTCAGCAATCAGCACCGGTACGGTAACCTTTCAGTGCTTCAGTAAGACCAAAGAAACCTACCGGTGTGGCGATGTGGCAACCATGGCTACCTGTTGTATTGACTCTCATTTCCTCACAGGCTCTGGCACTGGCAATGGCGTACCAGTCCGTCACTAATCACAACAAACAGCGGCCGCCAATCGATGATCTGGGGCCAAATGACCGCATACACAGGTAGAGCAACCTTCTGATGAGGTGCGATGGTGATGGTAGCACAAGGGTCGTTATGGAAGCTGAAGGTGGTGACGATCAGTTGGCCCAATTTCTATTTTTTATTATGTTTTTTAGTTTGAGGGCGAGGCCAGCCAGGATCTTTAGTTTCCCCAATTTCAACTTGAGCTCCAGAGTTTTTCCTCTGGATAAAGAATACTCCAATCTTGGATCCCATCCTTCTAAAGAGAACCCTGAACCCACAGGGTAGCTGCACATATCATATTATCAACTAAGCACCTGAAAGGAAATTGTCACCCACACACTTATATAAAGCTTCAGAAAGCCACTCCACAACTGTCTGGCAACAGCACATTCAAAGAAAAGGTGACTGACAGTTTCATCTTCTGAACAAAACAGACAGGTAGATAGGATCTTCTACTATGCGCCTAATACTCAAATTATCTCTAGTTAATAACTTATTGATAACCAAAGAAACAAATGGTAGAGGCTATCTGATGCCATTGTATGCTTTAGTAATTCTATTGTTGGTCCATCCAATTGCCTTGCTGGATTTAAGAAGTACATTGACTACTGCCCATTCAGGTTTCACCCCTACCCCTGTATGGGATTAGAATGATCTAAAGTTGGGGGCCTGGAGCATGAATCTTCAGAATTATCTTGTATTAAGATCAAGTTACTTCAAAATTTGTCTTTGCATCACTTCAAAAGTAGAAAATTTCTTCCTAGTTACCATGAACATCAAAAACTGAGTTTGCCTTTACTTCAATGGCTCCATGCTTGCACCATGTACTGCAGTCTATTGATGGCGACAGATGTTCTACGTTAATAAAATATTTTAAAAATACGAAGCAATGGAGTTTGTTGTTGTTGGAAAAAATGGGCTTGGCCCTACATTTGCATCCATTTTTCCTATATATACAGTGAAAGTTCTGTCTGAAACGAGTCCTTCAATACTTCCATTTAGATAAACTGAATGAGTTAGTTCAGCATGTTACATACCCAGCTTGGTGTATGTAGCTTGTTCTTTCCACTTATTTTGTCCACAGTGTTAAAAAAGTAGGAATACCCATATGCCATATCATATAACAGAGAGGTTTCGTGGCAAATGTTTCCATCAGAATGCCCCTTCTCTTAATGGACAGGAAAACTTAGAAGGTTTCTAATGACTTTTAGATACAGAAACTAATCCAATTTTTCCAGATCCCATTAAATAACAGGTACGCATATATATCACTGCAATTCTATTCTGAATTCTGAACGTGGCATGAACAGTCACCTTGTTCTGGCACTTTCAGAATCTTCAGTGATATTAGAAAGCCAAGTGCGGCGTTGCCGTGCCCTTGTTAGAGGAAACCAGCCCATGGATTTAAGTCGTTCAACATGTTGTTGATGTTTAGCCACTTTCTTTTTGCTAGAAAGGCGGGATGGCTGATTCATTTCCAAATGATTCTAAGGCTGAAAGATAGAAAAAAAAAAAAAGGAGTCAGAGCAGAGCCAACGTTGAAAATCCAATTAAGCAAGAAACCGGACATTGCACATATTGTCTATTTTTAACATTGTAGTCTACTAAACACCAGTATAGTAACACTTCTCTAACATGAATTGAGAAACCATATAGATTTTTAACATTCAGTTTTCAGAACGTATTAAAATTTCACTACTAAACAGAGAATGGAGTAAGTTTGTAAACAAAATCTTTCTTTTTATTATTTATTAAATTGTTCTAAATCAGTATGATAAAGTGGTAAGTGGGATTTGCTTCAAGATAAGGAGCGTGAGTTAACACAAAATTAGAACCCATTAATTTTCACCAAAATGTTACTCTCCACAGCCAAATATATGGATGCCGTAACAATGCCAAGAAAATACCTATTGTATGATTAGTAACCCATTAATTTTCACCAAATTGTTACTCTCTACGGTCAAATATATGGATGCCGTAGCAATGCCAAGAAAATACCTATTGTATGATTCTAAGTTGAGCTCTAAGACAGTAATCAGTTTGATACCGTAGGACATAGGGTTAGCACGTAGAAGGTATACTGAACATGCACTTTCTTTATGCATATATAGAAAACTCTATGCAGGATGCAAGTTTTATTTATTTATTTATTTTTAAAAAAGAGAGAAACTTAAAAATGAATCATCATTGAAATGTTTAAAGATTACCATATATCAGATAAAGGTATAGGGACTCTAGCAAATATGTAGCTTTGGTTGACTTGTAGAATTATATGTGATGTGAGACTCTTTCATGAACTGTGTGACACGAGTCTTGAATGCAGGCTATGGAGGTCTGCAAAACATCACATCATAAGATTACAAACCTACAAAAATAACTGGCAAAATCCTGACTCCAAAAGTAATGATGAATTTCCAATCATTGTCAGTCTTTTGCAATCAACTCGTGTAGTGGGGCTGCTGGTTGAAATATGATAGGATTAATAAAGGAAATTTAGAAATATTAATGGCTTGGTTTATTTGATTTCTTATTGCATAGTGAACCAAACAAAGCTTATTAGATTAAACAAAACAATAATATAGAAACAGATGGGAAAATAAAAAAAAGAAACTTCATTATCAGGCTTACTGGCTGCTCTGTTATCAAAATAAAAAGAAACTTCATTATCAGGCTTACTGGTTGCTCTGTTATTCTCTGCATAAACCTCGCACGTCTCAGCATCAGGCTAAAGAATAAAATGTAACAGAGCTGATGAAACACAGAGGCACCATATAACTCTAAAGTTACATGCACAATCACATGAACGATTTGGAATATAAGCTGTCTAGGCAGCCAAGGATAGTTGGAGATCTGAGCAATTATTAGTTATTTGCTGGTGCTGATATCTGTAGTAAATATTCAAAATTTCTTGCACGAAAAAAAGAGTAGATATTTAAAATTTTAGTGAGCTTTTAGAAAGAAGAGACAATGAACTTTCATTCTCGGCGAACTGTTTAAGATCTGACAATGAATCCGTAAGATATGGATTGCAGAATCACACAATATGATGTCTAGAACATTTATGTATAGTTTCCTAACAATCCGAAGTTCAAAGAAGAGCAAGCTGTTCAACAGGTTTGGAGAGGAAAATAAACGATTTGGGTACAAACTGCGGGCAACGAAATGATTGGGCCAGCACATTCATGCCACAACTCAGAATATAGGTACTTGTGGTCTTGAAAATCAACTCAAATCCATGCCATGCTTATCATTTTTCAATTTTTCTTTAGGTGTATGTATCCATGCATAAAAAAAACAAGAAAAATGAAAAAGAGGGCAGAAAATAAGTATTATCTTTTGTACTTACCATCACACATTATCTAGCTTGTGGAGCTCGTGCGTAGTCTTCATCAGACATAGAGGCAGAGAAAATGGTGCTTTATGTCACGACGTTTTGAATGGGCATTCTATCGAACAACCTAGCGGCGCTCCGCCAGCAGCTGCAGCAGGGATTAGAGCGTCTGGTGGTGGATCCAGATTCCAGACTAGGCATCGCCCAATGCGTGAAGAAGGAGGCGGCAGCTCCCACGCTTGCGAGGAGGGGAGGACGGTGCGCATCTTAGCGCGGCCGGACAGCGAGGAGGAAGTGAGGGACGGGCTGCCATTTGCTGGTCCAAGGCTCATACTCATACCTCTCTCCACCAAAGGCGGGCCACTTTTCTTTTCTTTTCTTTTTTTCTATTTGGAGGCCGGGCGACGCTGTGTCGATTTTTAAATTTTTAGATTATCTAATTTATTCCCCTCAAAAAAATATTTAATTTAATGCTGTAACTAAAAAGTAGTCCTTGGATACATATAATTATTTAGAAATGTACCATTATCAACATTCAGTTGATGAAAAATTACAGAATGAAAAACTATACCATTACTATTATTCAGGCAATCGTATGGAAAATACAACCGGCATTCGTAAATGGCAGTACAGGTTAGATAAAATATTCGGTGGAAATCATCTTCGTAGTGGAACGGTGAAAACCTCCAATGGAAGCATACTTACAAATTAAAAAAAAAAAAAAAAAATTGACCATACACATTCATAGTGCATCTATAAATGTATATTATCACCAAACTTGAGATTCAAACTCTATCTAGAAAAAAATCATATGAAAAAATCAGCTATATAATGATCTTGCAGTGTTTATGAGCCCAAAATTTGTTATTTCGGTATGCATTTTTATGAACTGACTTTGAATCTCAGATTTAGTGACAATTTATATCAGTAGAGGTACATCTGTGATGTGCATCATTTTTTAAAAAGCTCCTAAATTTTTTTTTAGTTCTATGAAAAGATGGTTTATACTAAATATGATTTTTTCAGGAGTTCTATGGTTTCACTAAGATGGTTTATACTACCAAATAAATTATGTCTTCAATTCAAGTTAGGGTGGAAGTAATCCATCTACGGATGTATTTTAATAAACGTCCTTCATACATATATAGAAATCATAAGTCAAATTATCACTTATCAAATTATATAATATATATATACTTTTTTACAAGTATTTGAAACTTTTTTTATCCATCTAGCTTATTATGTACCTAGACATATTATTACATCTAGATAAACCTTGTATGAAGTTGATCCCTATGTTAAAATAGTAGCCACCTGGTGCGCTTTCAACAATTTGATTTTAATTTACTAATTTGATTTTAATTTTAGGCCCTATTTAGTTCCTTTGGGATTATTACGGACTATGAGTTTAGTTGCTAAATTGTTAAACAAGAGTAGCCTCTCTAAGAGTCTAATTTTTTATCTTATTTGGTCCCTAATTCAATAGAGGGATGGACTTTTCAACTGCCGGCTTTTCCGAATACAAAAAATGTAAGTTTTTTTTAAAAAAAAAATGTAAGTTTTACAAAATGTACGCCAAATAAAATGTTTTTGTCCAAGAATAAAGCGCAAGCACACGCCATATGTCCTCGTCTGTTGTGCGAACTCTCTCAGTCAGCAGTGACCTCGCTCGTCCACGGCCAGCAGCCAACAGCGGCAGCAGCTGCAACAGCGAGCCCCCGCCGCCGCCTTCCCTGTCCGCTGTCCGGTCCGGTCCCTCCCTTCTCTCTCCTCTCCTCCGCCTGAGCGCCCACGCGCGGCCCCGCGGGCGGACGACAGGTGTCAGGCATGCGGCCGCCACGTCCTCTCCGACCGACGCCACCTCCCTCCTCCCCCCCCCTCCACCTCCCCGTTGTCATCTCCATCCTCTGCTTCGCCGCCGCCGCGGTAGCAGCAGCAGAAGCAACAGGGGACACGGGCGGAGCAGGAGGAGAAGGAGAAGACGGCTTCATCAGGATCAGGACCGCTGCTGTCGCCAGGTTCGCCATGGTATATATGCTCCCTTCTCGCTCTCCCGAACCAGTGTTCATCCCTGCTTCATCGCGAATCTGTTTTGTTTTTCTTTTCTTTCTGGGACCCGAATCATAGTCCTAGAAAAAGGCGTGAGCTTTCTTTCAGTAGCGATAGCTACAGTGCCAGTGAATTGGCACTGGGACCGGCCGGCCGGCCGGCAGCATCACAGCGAGGAGCGAATTGCTCTGAACTTTTTCCACGGCGCTGGTTGAAAACTTGCAATTGGGAGAGGGGCGACAGCTATATTGCATTTTGGCACCCGATGTCTGCGTAGCAATAGAATTTGCAGAAACTGACAAACCAATGGTCAGAATCTGCGGGGTCATCGACCACGACAATGCCTGATTGGACCTGCTGGTCAAGGCCAAGCCAATCGATTAGTTTAATTGTAATGCTGAAATTTGTTCCTGCAGCAAGGTCCCCCTTTTCACATGTGCAAGTTGACATAGTTCAAGTGTGGGGGAAAGAGTTGAAACTGATTTCAGATATTCAAGAGTTAATCGGATTGTTTCCATTGAATATTGATATACATTTATAGTGCAACCTGTGGTTATACATTTCATGGTACCAAGTGGTTGTGCATTTATAGTGCTACATAAGTTCTGCTATCACATCAACCATGTTTTATAAAGATTTAGTTTTCTGAACGTCAGGTGCCAAATTTTATGAATATGATAAGTGGCCCTGTGAGGTTTCTAACTACAGCTGTTAGTGAGCCATATCTCAGCATTTATGCAGAAAGGCCATGACTGAAGAGTTCTATGTTGATATAAATGATCAAATTTCACAGCTTCAACTGATTTAAAATTTAATAAAAGGTCATTCTAACTACAGTGATCATTCTTATACTCATTAAACTTTGTTCACATTTGAATTTAAGATTAGTTTAAATTCTCAATGTCAGGAGACAAATCTTAAGATTGTAAGTAGTACTTGTGGAGCCTCATCTCATCAAACCTCTTATATCGCTATTGTTTATGTTTATTCATTGTGGTACTCAGGCGTGGCCATCAAAATGTAAATGGTTGCCCTTACCAAACAGTGGGAGGTGTCCCTCGTATACTCTTGTTTCCAAATACCACAAGATTTGGAAGGCATGACTTTTCTTACTGTTAAATACTTAAATCTGATGCTATTTATTTCTTCAAAGCAATTTATCCTAGAGCGGTGGACCGTCACTTTATCCTGTTCATTTTCAGGACACGAAGCCTGCAAAAGATGTTCTGAAGAAAGAACCAGTTAGCGATGTGATTGCTTTAAAGGATTCCATGAAGTACTTTGATGCTGATTTCTTCAATGATTCAAAGGTATATATGAACTACTTTTGTATATCCTTTACATAAAGTAATGTGTTAATGTTGCTGTTTAATGCTCTGTTTTCCTTGCTTGTAGCTACATGAGATGGAAGATGGTGCAATGGAATTCAATGTACCTTCATTCAGAGAAAATCGTAAGTTGGTTGCGTTGGAGAATGGTGGGTTGCATGACCCTTCTGTTTTACTCTTCAAATCATCATGGAGTAGTGACGGTATGACAAGTGAGACTAGAAGTTTCGAGTACCCTCGTGTGTCTTCTGTACATCGTCCAACTAATGATGAAGATATTGCATTTATGTCGGTCAGTTTTCTGAACCATCTTGTGCCACACGTTGATTATAAAAATCTATCCCTTCTCAAGAGAATAACCAGTATCCGTATGTCAGGTAATCGAGCTTGGAGAGCTTATTAGGACAAAGCAAATAACATCATGTGAACTTACAGATATATTCCTGAGGAGATTAAAGAGGTCATTGTTCATATGACTTGTGTGAATGCAACATGTGTGGCTCCCAATTAACATATTTTAGTAATGCAGCTGCTTGATATCTCTATCAGGTACAATCCTGTTCTAGAATCTGTTGTTACATATACTGAAGATTTAGCACACAAACAAGCCAAGGAGGCAGATGACTTGCTCGCACAAGGAAAATATCTTGGTATATATATAGCTATCAGCCTGATCTGCTGAAATATTATGTCTACTATTGGCAGTACTTGTACCTTTTCCCTCCATTTAGAATAATGCCTTCATATACATAACTTTTCATTACAACTGATTCTCATCGGGGTCCTATTTGAGTACGTCTGATTTCCAGTCCACTTGAAGTTTGTGCTCATATGACAAAGAGACTGTCTGCCTGAGAATCCGTGGCGTAAAATGTTGCCGGTGTCTTTTTTTCCTCTGTAGGGTTAATTATGTCATTTTATGAATACTTGGGTATTCAAACTGAGTGTTTACTCCTTACCCAATCCTTTGCACTTATGCCAAAATTCACACTGCCAAACCCTGATACCAGGTCCTTTGCATGGCATTCCATATGGCCTCAAAGATATAATTGCAGTACCACACTACAAGACCACTTGGGGCTCAAGGACGTTTAAGAACCAAGTCATTGATAGCGAAGCGTACGTGTACAAAAGGTTTGTTCTTTTTTTTTTCAGTTTATGCATCATATTTTAACCTATCTTGTGATATCAGGATTGGATTGCTAGTTACTATATATCTTTCATGTGTGCCATCCTTCTTCAGATTGAAGTCCGCTGGAGCAGTCCTTATAGCAAAGCTTGTCACAGGCTCGCTTGCCTACGATGATATATGGTTTGGGGGGAGGACACGAAACCCCTGGAACATCGAGGAATTCTCTACTGGCTCATCAGCAGGTCCAGCAGCTAGCACCTCTGCAGGTTAGTTTATATGTCATGCATGTGTGAAATTAGAAATTTATAAACTAATTACTGAACACTATGATTTTGCACTGGATTAGGAATGGTTCCATTTGCAATTGGTTCAGAAACTGCAGGATCCATAACATATCCTGCCGCTAGATGCGGAGTAACTGCATTGCGCCCAACATTTGGAACAGTTCCACGAACTGATGTCATGAGCATTTCTGAGAGTTTGGTATTTATACACAAACTCGTTGTTGGCATTTTCAGATTCCTGTCGATCTTTTGAGTGACGAATATTCTGAGTCTAAATTGCAGGATAAGCT
This sequence comes from Hyparrhenia diplandra, assembly GCA_015847255.1. Classification (NCBI taxonomy): domain Eukaryota; kingdom Viridiplantae; phylum Streptophyta; class Magnoliopsida; order Poales; family Poaceae; genus Hyparrhenia; species Hyparrhenia diplandra. The sequence goes on along the minus strand of JADLZK010004377.1, from coordinate 21,770 downwards.
TGGTCCTTTCTGCAGAAGTGCAGTAGATTGTGCTATTGTATTAGACGCAATTCGTGGAAAGGATGCCGGTGATCCGTCGTCTCGCGAGGTTGCCCTGGGTGATCCATTTCATGTTGACATCACCAAACTCACCGTTGGCTATCTTGATGACGCTGAGATGGAGGTAGTACAGCTCTTTTAATCTGCTCAGTTGTCTGTAGTTTTTTGTGTATTAATCATTCCTGATTCGCTCCTCAAACACGATACATATTTTCGTTGTTGTGGTCATGCCAGGTTGTCGATGTTCTTTCCTCTAAAGGTGTCAAACTGGTCCCTTTCAAGCTGAACTACACTGTCGAGTCAGTTCAGTCCATCCTGAACATAACGATGGACACTGATATGCTTGCGCACTTCGACAACTGGCAGCGGGAAGGACTTGATGATGACTATGAGGCGCAAGACCAGTGGCCAGTAGAGCTTCGTCGTGCGCGGTTAATCCCAGCAGTGGACTATATACAGGTTATTCATCAGAGGAAGCTAAGATGAGCATTATATGTCTCGACTTCTGCATTGGAGCCGAGTTACGGTATTTGTGTTCTGAACTTCTGTTGAACAGGCACAACGAGCACGGGGCAAGTTGATCAGAGAAATCAAAGACAGCTTCACAGTTGATGCATTTGTTGGCAACGTAACCGACTGGGAGCGCGTCTGTCTCGGGAACCTTGTCGGTATGCCTGTGGTTGTGGTGCCGACGGGCTTGAAGAGCATTCAGGACCCGCCAAAAGGCGGTACAAAGAGAAGAACCACAGTGACGACAGGCATATACGCTCCACCGGACCACGACCACATTGTAAGCTCCCTCTGCTCATCGCCTCTTGTTCTTATCAGATGTCAGCACCGGTTGGTTAACCTGTCAGTGCCTCAATGAGACCCATGAAACCTACTGGTGTGGCGATGTGGCAACCATGGCTACCTGTTGTATTGACTCCCATTTCCTCGCAGGCTCTGGCGCTGGCAATGGCGTACCAGTCCGTCACTAATCACAACAAACAGCGGCCGCCGATCGATGATCTGGGGCCAAATGACCGCATACACAGGTAGAGCAACATGCTGATAAGGTGCGATGGTGATGGTAGCACAAGGGTCGTTATGGAAACTGAAGGTGGTGACGATCAGTCGGCCCGTGTTTTTTTTTATTTTATTAGTTTTTTAGTTTAAGGCCAGCCAGCCAGGATCTTTAGCTTCGCCAATTTCAACTTTTTTTTTTTTTTTTTTAGTTTGAGGTCTAGGGCAGTCAAGATCTTTAGCTTCCCCAATTTCAACTTGAGCTCCAGGGATTTTTCATCCGAACAAAGAATACTCCAATCTTGGATCATCACTGTTACCTTCAGCATGTCTCCCATCCTTCTAAAGGGAACCCTGATCCCATCAATTAAGCATATCAATTATCAAGCCACCTGAATTAGTAGGCCTACAAATTACATGTGGCCAGGAAATTGTCACTCACACACTTAAAACTTCAGAAAGGCAACTCCGCAACTGTCAAGCAACAACACATTGAAAACGTGACCGACAGTTTCAGCTTCTGAACAAAATTTTAGAGGCCACGAAGAGTAAATGCCGGAAGAAGCAGACTGGCAAATTAAAGAATCTTCTCCATCCACATAACAAATATGGTAGAGGCTATCTGCACTACCTCTAGCCACAGGTTTGACAGCCTATTATCAAAACATTTCTAAAGGTGCACTAAATACATTGATGGGAGAAACTAAAATCCATCCCAAACAAGGGAATAAAACCAATGGCAAATTAAATGGATGCAATTCCATCCCAAAAGACCATATATGTTCCATATATGTTAGTCGGACCATATGTGACCTGGAGTAGCTTCCCATGTTCATACGAGTTCGAGGCCATACACCTAATTCTCCCAAGTTTAATTGCAACGAGCATATTTGCCACTACTCTTTTAGAAACAACTCATGGCGTGTTGATTGCCGTTTTGGCTCGACAGGTTTGGGCCATTGTATCCTTCGCAACCCAATGGGCCTACCATAGCTTGCCCACCTCTCGCACGTGTATGCAAAGCTGGCCTACGGGCCATTATACCTTTGCAACCAGATGGGCCGACGGGCCTTGCTTCTTGGCAGGAGTGGCCCAATTGGCACAACTTGAGAAAGTGGGAGCATGCTGAGCATGGCAGCGGACTCCAAGTGGATGATGCCATTCACTCATTCTACAAAGAAAATTGGAAAATATTTTTTGTTACAAAAACAAGAAATTTATGAACCACATCTATAAATGCACGCACGCACACACTCTACCCCTGTGAGACCCCTGTGAATGTATGCACACAACCTACCTATAGAGCGCATCTCCGAGGGACTAGGACTCAACCGGACAACGTCATTAAATCCTATAGAATAAATTTAGGAAAATACAATTTGTTAAGTCAGAGCCTTACCGAGTGGCTATTAGAACCAATGTAACAAGGACTCCAAGAAATGTGCTATCGTTGTTAGGTTGGCTATTTATAGATTTTTTTAAGAAAAAAAATAAAACTCTAACAGATGTGCGATGTGATTTTGTAAAATAGCAAATAAGAAACATGATATCCCTAAAATCTCAGTGGTCATATATAGTTAGCCATAGTCATTTGCTATATGGTTTTGTAAAATAGCAAGTTTATTGTGGGCCTCTTTTTTTTTTTGAGAAGTTTTCTATTTCACAAAATAGCTAAACAATGAAATTTGGCTATTAAGCCAAGCTATTGGAGTTGCTCTAAATGAGCTATATGCTCAGTTTGCAATAAACCCACTATTTATTATAAATTGGAACATGGTAGACATGATTTTTAATGCCAAAGAAACCTAAAACAAAATAAGAAAAAATAGTACACTCAAAAAAAAATTTTATTTAAATTTAAAGTGACCCACATAATTTCTACATGTATATAAGCAACAGTTTGACGTTGACAAGGTGAAGAACTGGGACAAAAAGGATCACAAATGGGAACAAATCGGCACAATCTAGAAGGATTCAGCCCAACATGTGTGTCATCCATTCAATTTAAATTTGTTTTATGGTTTCATATATGGGATTTCTACGATATAGATTATATTTCAACTAATGAAATCAACGTATTTTGAAAGAGACTAGTGTATCCGTTCATTCAAATTTATAAAACTGTTTTAGCTCTTCTAGATATATGCATGATTTCTATCTTAGATATAGGTTATATCTAGTTACATAATAAAACCAAAAAAGAAGTCTTTTTTTAGAAAATGGATAAATTAATTATAATTTGAAATCGGAGGGAGCAACTATTTAGAAATTTTATGGGAGAAGTCCATTATACTAAAAATGCAGTTAGTATCCTTTTCCTATTATCCGAAATTATAATGTAGTATTTCTAGCTAGGAGTGATTAACTTGAAATTGGTTCATGAAGCCAATTTTTAACACCAAGGGTCTCTAAAACTATGTGTAGAGTACGTTTATGCAAATCTTTTGGCCTAGTTAGCCATGAAAACTGATTTTATCACAGGTTGGAGAACATTTACGCCTCTAGTGTGAATGGTATGACTATCTCTAGTAAAAAAAAAAAAAAAAAAAATAGATATATGATAAAATTCATCACAAAAATGCAAATTTTATCTATGTTTCAAAATTCTAATGGCAGAAGCTCGCTTTTGTATGAGAACCACGGTCATGTGCTGTAGTGTTATATTCCCCATCTTAATGTAAATCAAAATCCAATATACACATTATGTTTTTGCGCGCTCAACCCCCCGCCCCCAGTGTTTTCTTTCTAGTTAACACTAATCCTATATAAAAAGTAAAGGACATTTCTAATTTTTAAGAGTAGTTAGTAAGGCAGTAACACCAACCACACTCAGAAAAATCGATTTGTAAAGGTGGCTAGTTGTTAGAATGGTTCTAGAAATCATGTTAGCTTCAAAGTTCACCAACCTCTTGGACGTAATGTCGTCCACACTCCCACAACGTTAAGAACGTGTCGTCTCATATTTGCGGCCACATACAGAGAAGCATCTGGAAAAGTGGAAAAACACTGGAAACGAACAAAGCAGTGTGCAGAGTGCTGGGCTGCTGGCAGTGTCATGTAGCAACATCGTATGTCTGATGAGACAAGAATGGATGCATACCAAACAGGAGCAGTCTATTATTTGAGGCAACAAAAAGTGAAAGTGGAGCCGACTTGCTTCCATGCATGTCTCATCATTCCATGGACAAACATTCAACGACGACATATGCTCATGCATGATGATCATCTCCAGGCTGAACGCTGTGACCGGTTGCATGCTACCTACTAGTCGTCGTCGCCGGCGATCGACCAGGCATGCAGGGAGGGGCCGGTGACGACGGCCGTCGCCGGCTGAAGACGACGACGACAGTGCTAGTAGATTGATAGAGAGAGAGAAGACAGGCTATAGCTGATCAGAGCTGAACGAACGCAAGTCCAAGCGCATGCCGTGGAACGAAGACTGACTGCTGACTGCGATGGATGCATGGCGTGAGGCATGCATCGATCGCTGTCAGTGCATGCAACGAATAGTCTGCGCGCAGACGGCGAGACGACGACCGGCGACGACAACGATGGCGACTGCGGCGTTGGGCGTTGGCGTCCGTCGCGCCTTGTAATTGACTGGCGGTGCTGTGTTGTTCGCCGGCGCGCCGCCGTCGCTTTCTGCGGCGCCTGAGTTGGAGTACTACGTGGTGCCGGTCCGTCCAGGCATTGCATGCACTGGCTCGATCGCGAGCGTCGCTTTCTCTCTCGTTGGACTGTGCGGCTAGCCTGCAGATTAGTCTGCCAGGATATAGTAGGGCCCTAAAAAGCATGCAATTTATTCCCTCTACCGAAAAAAAACATAAATCTCATTTTTTTTTCCTCCATGATCAGTTGAACAACATAATGGCCCTGTTTTTGGATGCCTGGGCTAGAGTTAGATTGGGCAAAAACATCCAAACACATGGGTTAGATTGGGCTATTTTTGCTCTAACCCACCAAAAGAAGTAACCCCCTAAGGGGTGATATTTGAGTTACTTTGATGGAGCCCACCGACCCATCACCCACATTGAGCTCACAATTGATTGGAAAAGTGCTTCTAACCCTGTCATCCAAACAGACCCATAAGTTAGAGTTACTTTTTTGAGAATGACCTTGTCAAAATACAACGTATAAGACACTCACAACACGCACGCACACTCATCCCTATGAACACACGTGTCAAACCCTACCCCTATGAGCACCTCCGGGTAGGCGCAGCCGGGCGGATCTGGAGATTCTCGAAGTCACCATAGGCGCCTCGTCGTCGACGGAACGCCGCTACCACTTAATGCATAACGCCGGTAAATCCTTGGGAAAATCCCGGAAAAGGTCGAGCACCGAAGTGGATTTGAACCCCGTTTATTCGGGTGGGTAGCGTCCCCACCGACCGTCCTACCATTGGACTACAAGCCAATTCGCATAAGTTAGAGTTACTTGAGGGTTAGAAAGTAACTCTAACCCTAACCAATTTAGAGGATCCAAACACGCCCAATATATTTGGTCGAATAATGTAAATATGCTACTCCTGACTTGGTGGTTAGAAAGCTCAATCCTCACTCACCAATCGAAAAACCATCGTACAAAAACAACAATGGACACGATGGTGGTGCAAAAATACTTCAAGTTATCAGATTACTATGAATATCAGAGGGATAGCTTTCTCGTTCGAATGTTGACCGATTTGGTAAAAAAAAAAATGTAGACTAGTATACCCAAGAGTTCACTCAAAGACGCACTCCCTTGAAAGTAGCACGGGGCATTCTCCTTCTATTCCTTTTTAACTACATTTGTCACTTTTTGAGAACATACTCAACTTTGACCAAATAAATACAAACATCCATTAATATTTGTGGTATGTAATTAGTACCCTTAGATAGATTGTTAAATCTATTTTGATAATAAATTGATTTAGAGGTATTATTATTATTATTACTATTATTATTACTACTACTCTAATTAAACTCTACAAATTGACCAACATGAATACCGTAACAATATATTCTTTTTTTTTTTTAAAAAAGAACAAGTGAGTACTAGTAAAAGTGTTAACACTAACATCTCAATAAAAGGCGTTTATAGCGAGTGTTCAATTGGCCTTTTACTTGGAAGCTTTTGTGCGTGTGAGTGGGACGCCCCTTTTGTTTTGCATTCGTCACGTCACTTTCTACTAGTACTCCGTTCACGGTTGCACCAGTAGTCCCTTCAAATCGAGTCAGCCAAGATAAAGGAAACACATGAACAAAAAGGGAGAGAGAAGATACATTTCTTTTTTGAAAAAAAAAAAAAAAGGTAACCTCTGCTACGTCGCTGGCCAATACAAAGCTTTTCCTTTTCATTCACGTACTCCCAGTGCCTCGAGATCCTCGTCTCGTCTTGTACTCTCCGTTTGACCAAACCAGTGCCGCTCGCCGGCGGCCTTCCCCCCCGTGCCGGTGCCGGTGCCGGTGCCGGGGCCCGGGCCGGCCGCGCGCGCGCGCACGGCGTCCGTCCCTCGCACATCTTTTCGCGCCCGGCCCTACTGTTCGAGACTGCTTGGTGCTACGAGTAGTAGCACCACCACCCCCACGGTAAAAAAATCGTCTTTTTGGATTTACGGCGACGGCCGGCGCGTAACACGAGGTGGTGAGTAGTGCCCAGATGAGAAGGGCTACACTAGATTGTCTCTCTCTCGTGCGGCAGCAGATGCGCATGGGTGTCCGTGCTCCGCTGCGACGTGACTTGACACTTTTATTTTACTGCGTCTAGCTACTGTGTACGTGGTCGTCGTCTACGCCGGGAGGCTGAGGCTGACCAATGGCCAGCGGACAGAACCGCAGCGGAGCGGCAGCCAAGGTGCCCGGCGCGGCGCGTTGAGCGACACCGCCCCGGTCTCCGAGTGGAGTGCGCCCTTTTTTGAACGCCTTTCTTTGCCGCGCGGCGGGCGAGGGCGACTAGCTCTTAGCTTAGCTTTTCCGTCCCGGGCCCGGCCAGGCGGCCACGGCCGCGCGGCGCCGGCGCCGGCACCGGCACGCGCGCGTGCCCTGCCCTGCCCTGCCGCCGCATCCATGCAACGCTGAATACACGCAGCGCTTGCCCTGCTTTTCCTCCAGACCCCAGTTGTTTACAAAGACGAGTGATAGACTGATAAGATGAGTAGGAGTATGCATCAAACTACACACGGTGCTTGCGTCTTGCGTTTATTTACAGCTCGATCATGTCCTTCAAACAATGGCAATCTACCTGCCGGCCTTTTTTTTTTTGGTTTATTTCTACACTGTAGATGTTTTATGAATGTGGAGTACAGTTTTATTTTTGTTTCCATATTTCTCTCCTGGATGAAACCAAAAATTGTTTCCATATAGCTCAGAGTATTTGACCTATTCTATGTTGCAAAAAAAAAAAAAAAAAACTACACACCTCCACCAATATAACTATTTGAAATTGAACCACATTTTTTATCTAAATTTTCTAACCATACAATTCTATTAGAAATAATCTATTGTAAACCTCTTTCATATGAATGAGTCATTTTTAATATCATTAATAATATACTAATTACAGGAATGACGCATCAACTTGCATCAAACATTATTAAAAAAAAATACCTAAAACCGCTCATGTATGTGGTTACCTATATATGCTTCTAAATTACCTCCTTTCGCTAGCATTAATTAATTAACATATAATTAAGAAACTCATGGCCTTATATACATACGATGTGTTCATCGTACATGTATGTGACAGCAATGCACATATCTAATTTTTGCCAAACACACACCTAAATCTAATATGGTTCATGAGCTAAACATATAATATGAGTCAAACACACAAATAGTTGGGCTGTAAAAAGAGGGAAAATGTTAATTACACAAAGGCATGTATGACAATTGACTGAATTCTTTTTACAATCCAATAGAGATAACAAAGCACATGTGTGAATTATGTAAAAGAGTGTAATATAGAGAGAACAAAGGCAAACAATTGTAATTAGATATGAACTTCACATTATTTATCATTTTCCCCTCTATAATCCATAGTTTTCTTGTACTTTTTCCTTGTCTCCATAATATAGTACTTAGTATGTTTTCTTGTACAAACATGCATAGTAGAAGTGTTGGTACTGACGAAGTACGTACCCCTGCATGCCTGCTAGGATTAATCAGCTAGCGGCGTTGCATCCTCAGCGAGAAAGGTGAACACACATACCCACACGAGTGTCACCCTCTGACCGTCACACGCACGCGCTGGCTGTCCTGGAAACCGTGCATTTTGCTCTCTCACTCACTCTTCTTGGTTGCTGCGTGCATGCGTCACCCGTACACAATGCAAGGAAAGGAATCCTGAAGAAATATATATATATATCCAGCACCCAATGCAAATCTTACACCCAATACATGTCCCTCGGTCCCCTAAACAAGTCTATCCTCATCTTGTTTTTCAAATCCGCGCCGATTCGATTCAGACCCAAGTTGAGGCACACAAGGAGCCTGCTCCTCCCCGAGCCGGCAGGCCTTGCCGAGTCTCTAGGCCACACGCATCACAATGCCATCCATGCATGACCTCATCACTTGTGATCGATACACTAGTGCATTGCACGCGGAGCGTACGTGCGGCAACCTTTTGTCTCCGTGCATTGCATGCTTGTTTTGCTTGCTCATCAACCAAGGCCAAGGAATCTTTTACATTACCGGAGAGAGAGAGCGCTAGCATAGTAGCATGTGATGTGTGCCAGTGTCAGTGCCAGGCGCCTCAGCTCAGAGTCTGAAACGAAGGGAAAGGTCTGATTGGCCTTGTGCATGTGTTTGCCTTAAGGTTTGAAGGGGGGGTTTAGTTGAACTAATGGGATAGTCTGCAGAGATCAGATGCATGGGTATTAGATAAGGAGAGGAGATAAGCCCTATAGTTAGGAAGAATCAGTTTGTTCACTAGCATATACTATATGTAAATGCAAATGCCAGTAGCTTTAGTACACGTGCCGGCGTAATTTGCCCCCAAGTTTCTCCAAATTCCATTCTTTTCGCCTCCATGCATCTCATTTTCTAGTCCATCTTTAATTGATACTGTGTCCCTTTTTGACGGTCAACAAGGCCAATATACAGTAGGCTTGTGTAAATAATGCAATAGGAGTAGGACAGTTAGCTCGAGGTGCAATCTACTATTAATCTAGCGTTCCACTTGTCCCTTAAAGTAACAAATTATATAGTATTTTGAATGAAAAGTTATTTCAGAAAGAAGTAAAATTTGTGAACTTAAAATGGGCAGTGATAATGCTTGGGGTTACCAAATTACACTACTACAGAATTGAACTTGCATGGTGTTTAGAAATCATTTTCCGTGGCGGGCATTTTAAAAACTGCCACGGAAAATAGGTGGCCTGGCAGCCCCCCCGGCCAGAGGCAAAAACCGCCACGGTTAATCGATTAACCCATTAACCGTGGCGGTTTTATTACAATGCCCGCCACGGAAAAGGCTGGGCTATAAATCTGACCCCAACCTTCTTCTTCCCCACGGGATTTAGCCATTTTTAGGGTTTTGAGATTCAAAACCCTAAAAACACCATTATTTCTTGGGGGAGGTTTTGTCCTTGGTTTGATTGAAGTTTGGCACCGCTAGGGTATTTCTCCTCTTTTCTCTCCCTCTTTTCTCTCCCTCTTTCTCTCCCTCTCTCCCTCTCCCTCTCTCCCTCTCTCTCCCTTTGCATGGTCCTCCCTCTCTTTGAGATCTAATTGAATGTGGTTTGTGCTCTCTCTCTTCCCCTCTCTCCCCCCCCCCTCCCCTTATCTCTCTCCCCCCCCCTCTCTCCCCCTCTCTCTCCCCCCTCTCTCTCTCCCTTTCTTTTTTGAGATCTAGTTTTGATCTCTCCCTCTCCCTCTCCCTCTCAAGCTATCTCCTCTCCCCTCTCTCCTCTCCTTCTCTCTCTCCCTCCCCCTCTCTCTCCCTCTCTCTCTCTCTTTCTCCTCCCCTCTCTCTCCCTCTCATTTTGAGTGTATGTGCTCTCTCTTTCCCTCTCTCTACGTGCTCCCTCTCTCTCTCTCTCTCATATTCCTCTTTTTGCACTTTAGTTAACTCTCTCTAATCATCGATACTTCGATCTCTAATCATCGATCGCTCTCTTTGCTTTGGTTTAATTAATTTGAGCAGGGCCGTCATGGCGCGAATAGGGATTGGATGTACAGGCCGAGGATGAGTTTGGATTTAGATTGATGATGTGCGAAAAGAAGTTTATGCCCGTCGTCTTGAAGCATCGAATCAATCGGGGTTCGTGAAGTAATGGTGTGCCCGTGCTATCGATGAAGATGCAAGCATATGTTCTTACACAAGGATGACGCACGCGTCGTGGAGCACTTGCCGCGGTATGGTTTCATCGAGGGCCGAGGTACACCGTGTGGAAGTATCATGGTGAAAAAGAACCGAGTGTCGTGGCGGTTCATCACGGAGGACCCCGTCGGCCGAAGCGCAGAGGCCGGAAACAACGGTGGTGGGATGAAGGGCGAGAACAAGTTGATAATCGTGATTACATCACCGTAGATGAACCGCTTGAAGACATGCCGGGAAGACAATGCGGGTGGAGATGATGGTGAGCGGTCGCCCGGCAATGAGTTGATGACATGTCGCCCGAGGATCTTTGATCTTTTCGAGGATATTGCTAACCTCAAAGATGAAGATGGCGTGTTGTTTGGCATTCCAAGATGGCTCGAGAATTTTAGATGATGAAGCAGCGACAATTGACCCTCTCTACAAAGACGGCGACAAATGTCCCCATTCAAGCATTGCACGCGGAAGATGCTCCACGTTTTAACCTAACGATGTTGATGCTGAAGGCTCGCCACGGGTGGTCGAACCGCGAGCTTCAATGACTGTTATGGGTCCTCGGTGACACTTTTTTTTAGGTGTATCCGAGGGGAATAAGGTGCCCGCCAATACCTGAAGGTCATCGGGCGAAGAAGCCGATTAGATCCCGCGGGCGATGAAGCTTAGGAAGTTTCATGCGTGCCCTAACCATTGCATTCTATACCGGGGTAACTATGCGGACTTGCGAAATGACTCGTCCCGCGTTCGCGGCGATAGTCGTTACAAGAGGAATGCTTGGGTGTCGTGCCACCGATGAGGAGGGGTGAATAGTCGAGAGGGCCCAAGAAGCGAAGACGGGCAAGAAGAAGCGGATGCCACCTCCAGGGGCCCTAGGAAGAAGAGGGTTACACCCAGGAGGAAGATCCAAGCTGCCCCTATCGGTGTGGTACCTACCCGTGCTCGATCGCTTTGCATGCAATTTTTTGGGAACCCGAGAGGATGCCAAGGCGATGTCTGGCATGCATCGGCGGAACGCCCCACGAGTTGCTCTTCACGAAGGGCGATGGCAAGCTGCGTGCACACCCTCGGATGCTAAAACATGGAAACACATCAATGACATGTTCCTCGAGTTTAGGGGCGAGCCCAGGACACGTGAAGGTTCGCGCCCCTGATGCGACGGGATGAATCCGTTCGGAGACCTTAGTAGTTCACACGGCACACGGCGGTCACCCTCACCATATACAACCTGCCTCCCTACGAGTGTCCGAAGCGCCAAATATCTTCTGCGCCATGCTCATTTCGGACCAAAGCGGCCCGGCAATGATATAGATGCTCTCATTGAGCCGATAATGGAGGAATTGGCGGAGCGTGGGAAAGGGTCAAGATTATGGATGCGTCAGAGAAGAAGAAGTTCACTCTAAAGGCCATGATAATGGCCACCATCGATGATTACCCACGATTCTCTTTTCATTGTCGCTCTTCAGCGGATTAAAGGGAAGACAACTTGCACGTTTGCATTGAGAATACCCGCTCCACTTACCTTAGCGGATCCCAAAAGGGAGATTGTACATGAAGCATCGTAAATTCCTCTCAATTGCAAAGAACACAGTGTACCGGGAAACTTCGATGGATGAGTACTTTGACGGCGAGCGAGAGGGTGAAACGGAGGAGCACATGAAACTATATATGGAAAGGGGTAAAGTACGGGCCAAAGGTGTTTGAAATGGTGAAGAACATAAACCACGAAGTTCGGAAAAAAGAAGAAAGCCGGTGGGCCAAAGGCAAAGAAGAAGCGGAAGCGGAACAAAACGGCAGTGGAAGAAGAAGAAGAAGAAGAAGAAGAAGAAGAAGAAGAAGCGTAATCCGGCACCGCCCAAAGTCCCATTCAAGAAGCGATCGATTTTCTTCAAGCACCCGCCATCTTGGAAGATGCTCCATACACCCCATGCCATCGATAACATGCATCTATAGAAGAATGTCTTCGAGAGCTTGGTCGGAATTTTCCTAGATATCAAGACTAAGACAAAGGATAGTCATGTCAAGTCACGTCGGGATCTTGCCGACATGGGCATCGGGCCCGAACTTCACTTGATACCCTCGGGGAATAGCGAAAAAGTCGACCTTCCACTAGCCCTAAGAGCTACAATCGACCACGGGATGAAAAGAGGGATTTTTGCAAATGGCTTGGTTGGGGGATGTCAAAGTGCCGACTGGTTTTGTTCCAACATGAAGAGCATTGTATCGATGAAAGACCTCACACTGTCAAACTTCAAGGCCCATGAAAATGACTCGCCATGTCATCTTGACGGTGTTCCTTCCAATTGTGATTAGGTGGAGATGTGCATCGGCCCGAGTTAAGTGAAGATGGTCGTTTCTCCAAAACGCGTGCTACTTTTTAATCACATCACGAGAGAAGGTCATCACGAAAATGACCTCCCGATTATGCGAAAGAGTTCATCGCGGGAGACTATATGCCCACATTTCGAGATGTGCTTACCACCGTCTTTTCTTCGATATTATGCCACACCTCATGATACACATGGTCGTCGGATAGAAGAACCGGGGCCTCTAATTCCGAATCGCAACTTGAAGATGTGGACGAACGAGCGGTTCATGTCACTCTCTTAACAATATGAACTTATCCATCCTTAACCGTGCATACCCGAGGAGGGCTCTATGATCGAGGCATACACAACAACAGGAGACTGTTAACTTTATTACACTAGATACATCCATGATGGAAATGCAATCGGCCTACCCGACCACCCCAATTTATCACAACTATGAAGAGCGATTCTTGCTAACCGCGGGGATAGGCTTCTTCATCTTCAAGTGGGGGAGGAAAGTATGGACCGATATAGACCAAGAAAAGCAATTGAAGAATAGCCCACCTGACACTTTGGTCTCAACCATGAACTTAGTATCAATGGAAACGTGGGTTGAGAAAGCATCTTCACTTTCTTTGAGGACATCTCACAAGACATAGGAGAAGAACAACCATCTAAAAGTGAAGAACATGGCATATTCGGGCGACGGAGGGGTGGGTTAGCACACAAATATGACAACACCATGATGATGAATTTCATTTGAACGTGGATCCGCATGGTCTTGGGATACCCCTAAAATTTAGCGCAAGTAGTAACATAAAGAGATGAAGAATCGATTAAAGATTTAGTTTTCTTGCATACGGCCCATCTAGCCAAATCATCACATGGCAAGGTTACGTGACATCAACGGATACATGAACTTGTAGTTCCACATGAAAGAAAAGGACAACAAGAGCGTCACGTGGAGCAATGAACATCCTCATGAACGTTCCCTCGGGTATGAGGGCATTGACATGGCCCACCAAGAAACTTCAAGACATACTATGGGCAAATCCAAGAGATTTGGGAACTTGATTATGGCAAAGGTGAGCCACGATACCCATTTTCCCATCACGTGCCATATTGGGTCAAGCCAACGGTGTGTCGTTGACGGGACGGTTGAGGTTAACCACCGTTCAGCTTCGAAAACTACCGGAGATGATGAGTGGGTACCTCGCGAAGTCGCGTGGCCCCGGGTAGCCTACTACCCGCCCCAAATCGCCTAAGCTCAGGGCAAAAAGCAACTACATGCGGTCGTGGAGGGAAGCAAAGGATAGTTACAACTCGTCAAGCAAACAATGTATATATGAATGGAAGAACCTTGATGGAGTTGCAAACCAGAGTCCTCAAGATGACACCGGTGAGAGTACAACAACTACGCAGAACACTTTAGAGTTTACGCCCGTCTTTACCGATCATCCAACCAAGATCAAGGAAGTCGAGACACGCCTCGCGTGTGGGGAATGTCATCAAGACCAAGACAAAGCCCCTTCAGTGCCGCACGGACGGTCAAAGAAGAAACAAAGCACATTGGCAGCCCCAAGAAAAATAAGTCGATCCTTTTGTAATAGAACCAAATATGTAATGGAACCAAATATGTATGTCACGACATTTATGTAATGGAACCAAAATGTATGTCACGACATTTATGTAATGGAACCAAATATGTAATGGATCGCCGCACTTGCTTGCTCCGAACCGACTGCCCCTTCTCGACTCGACATGTTTTCGATCTCAAAATGCCTCAAACTTTTCAATTAAAGATTGTATTTTTAAATCATGCAAGAACTACTATTCAAAATTCAAGTTTCACATTTTTCATGGGTACACATACTCATAGGAAAGCCACACAAAAAATTCAGAATTTTTAATCAACTTTTGAATTGTTATGAATTTTTCAAATTCAACTTTTTTGAATTTATTTTGAGTGGCGGTTATTTTACAATGCCCGCCCACGTAAAATCATTTTTGCGTGGCGGCATTGTAAAATAAACCACCACGCAAAAATGGATGAGTATATATATGCGACATCCGGCCATGGAATCGGCTAAGTCCTTCGCCCGGTTCATGGCAAGGTTACGCCACCTCGGCTGGCCGCCAAAATTCCGCGCCGCCCCTTGACATGGCCCCAAGAAACTCAGACATACTCCGCTGATCCGCTTGGGCACGCGACCGCCCGCCGAGCGCCGTCCCTCCCTCCAGCCCCTCTCTCCCTCTCCCGTCGTCCGCAACCTGCCTCCCAACCAAGATCCGCCGGGCTAGGAAACCCTAGCCGAGGACTCCGACGGCCTTTTGTAGATCCGGCCGCCCGCCGTATGTCCCTTTAGCGCCGGCCTGCTCGCCGCGACTGATCCGATGCCGTGATTGTATTTTAACTGTGCAAGAACTCAAAATTCACCGGTACACATACTCATAGGAAAAGTCCTCCTTGTTATGCCTTATTTTTACAATGCCGACGAGATCCACCACGCTGGATCTCCGGCCATGGACGGCCATCCGCCGCGAAGAGATCCGCCTCCCCTTCCGCCGTCCGCCCTCCGCGCCCCGGTGGTGCTCCCTCCCCCTCCGTTCGCGCGCGCCCCTCGTCCGCTTCCTCCCCACTCCCCTCTCGTGCCCGGCCGGGCCTCCCTGTCCGCCCTCCCCCTCTCCCGCCGCCCGCGGCGCCCTTCCTCCCCCGTGCTCCCCGGTCCCCATCTTTTGTTGCCCCTCTTTTTTGCGTGATGCTATGTGATGCTGGTTATTGAGCATTTTGTTCATGCCTCGTGATGCCATTTTTTCATGCCGCGATGCCATTTTTCATGCCTCGTGATGCCATTTTTTTAGCCGCTTTGGATGCTATGTGTCGCCGCTTATCGAGCATATGCCGAATGCCACGCCCATGATGCAAACTTCACATTTTGAGATGAATTTATTAACGAAAGCATATGCTGAAAGCACCGCCATGAATGCCACTGCCATACTTTATCTATATTTTGGATTTGTGGTGACATTTCGGGGTGACCGTGAACGGGCGAAGGACTTAGCCGATCGAGGCGCTTATATTGTCCATGAATTTTGTTCCAATTGAGATGAATTCTATCCAAATTGAAATGAATTTTGTCCATGCCTATGCTCAATGTTACATGGTCTTAGCCTACTACTTAGTTGAGAAATGAACGGCCGGAGGACTTAGCCGATTCCACGGCCGGATGTCACATATATATGCCGGCTTTGTATCTACCTCTTTTTGACTTCCAAACTTAGACTCTATTTTCACTACTACTCGCTTGAACTTCCGTGGCGGTTTTTTTTGCGTTTTCTAGGCCATTTACTACTACCCTTAACTATATACTTGTGGCATTTGCAATGATTTGAATCTTAGTGCTGAGGCAAAGGGCATATGCGATGATGTGAATCTATTAATGCCGAGGCAAATGGCGATGATGAAATGTCCCCATATTTGTGAGCTGCCAACGAGGACGGCTTGTATAACATATACAAGCAACCAGTTTAGACGCGATGTGATAAGGATAGTTGGGTACTTCCGAGCCAAATACACATTTTTACACATTTTTTTATTTTTACACATTTTTTGTATTGTTACACATTTTTTGTTTATTTTTATTTTTGTATGTACTATGTAAAAAGGAAAATATGTACCTATTTTATCTATTTTTTGTAAATTTTTGGTTTTTTTGTAACTACTCTATGTAAAATGGAAAACTATATATGTAATCATGAGAGGAATACAATAAATATATTTTGAGATGACTCTCGTGATGGCTCTACTACATACTACCGCTGTACTTTTTACTCTTTCACTATAAATTACTATAATCAAATGCTCTGTGTGTTCCCGTAGAATCCAATGGCATCCGGAACCAACCGATAAAGATCGTGCAATGGGTGGCCGAGCGAGGAGGATGTGGCCTCCACGCCCGATTCTTCCTCCGGCCAAAGGATACGTGAGCGAAGAGTTGACACCACCGAGGCCACGAGAAGAAACGCCCTAGGGAGGACGAATTGATCCTGACTGGCAACCAGAGGAGCCCAACACACAGGGTTCTCGTGAGTGGGACACCTTCGGAACCAAAAACGTAAGTATACACGACAAACACAACGCCGTGTGCCCTCATGGGGCACACGACTAATTTTAGTTGTTGTCGTGATAGTTACCATTGGTGCCTCCGCGTCTAGAGTTTGGTGAAGAGAGAGCTCAGTCGAGGGGCAGGAATCGTCCCACCCCAAGACTTCGACCACCACCTCCAAGAAGTCAGGCTTGAAAAGAGGCTAGCACGGAGGCACCGTAAAAGCCGAGGTGGTGCGTAATATATTGAGGATAGGGTCGAATGGAGATCCCGTGGAGCCGAATCTATCAGGGCCTGTTGCAAAGCAAAGCGCCGCACCCCGTGGAACAATCAGACACAAACTATGTGCGTAAGGGCAAGTCACCACTTCAAGCCTACAACTTAAAGCAACCGGGGCCGGGATGAGTTCGTCAACCTTACAACTAACGAAGAGTATGAGGCCAAGTCGAAAATGGGTAAAGAGCTCGCAAAGAAGAACGAACTCGTGCACAACCTCGGCATGGTAGGATATTTTGGTCATAAGGGTGGATGGCGCGAAAGAAAGGAGGACGCCGAGAAAGGGATAGAGAATCCGCCAAGACCTTCCGAGAGGACACGCGGACTTCTTCTATGCCCGTCCCCCAAGAAGCGTAAGACTCGCGCAAGACGTCCAAGTACAATGACCCAAAGGTCGACGAGGTGGAGAAGAAGGTGATGCTTGTCAAAGAGGCCAAGGTGCGCGGAGAGTTCCAACCCAGGAGGGAGCACGACGAGCCGACCGAGGCACGGGAAGACCCGAGCACCGTGGCCGAGTTCGGGGCCGTGGCTCGAGGTATAGCAGAAGACCGTGGATTCTTGGGCATCCGATGCGGCCAACTACCACACGAGGTAGAGGTACAAGGAAAACCTTAAGATGCAAGGCTATGAGGAAGCCATAAAGGACATAGTTGAGAAGAAAATAGAAGAGGTATTAACGACAAGAGGTCTTTCCAACATCCAAGGTGTGAGTAATGAAGTGTTGGAGCTAGAAGAACCCCAATCGACGATCTCAGCCGAACCCGCGGTGGCAAACTCTATATACCCGCTGGCAGGAAGGAAAGAAGAAGGAGGTGGGCACGCCGTGGTGTCTCGCACCACGGAGAGATATGTTGTACAATAACGAGCCGGTCCTACCCGACTATGCCTTCGTTTATCCGAATCCATAGAACCAGGCCTTGGTGATGAGGAGATCGATATCCCAAGTGAACAAGGAGAAACAAGACTCAAGGACCTTCGGGTGGAGAGGGAGTACCTATGGAACAAGGGAAGACATTGCCTTGTGGAAACCGACGACACCACCTCCGACCTGTAGCCCGCAGGCCCTCCTCCCCTTCTCCCTGTGGTGGTGGCGATGACGATGATGATAACAACGACGATGGTGGCCGAGGTGGCGGAAGTCCGTCTGAACCCACCTCCGGAAGAACCGGGAAGGAGGAGACGGCGGCAAGACACCCCCGTTACGGCGACGGCGAGAGGACACCTTCTCCTAAGCGTGACAAGGGGGCTCGCCGCCCCTCCCACGCCGTTCAAAAGCGCCCAATGGTCGAGGAGGTTTTAGAAAATGTGACAGTATAGAAACAAAAATACATGGCTAACTTGTACTATGCATTAATTGGTGGCTAATGTAGTTCAATTCCACATGCATAGGATTGTCAACACCGCCGTAGCAAATAAGGACGATGAGATCGAATGTTCCCCCAAGCGCCGAAGAAGAAGAAGCTATCAAAAGAAGATGAGGAAGTTCTTGCCCGACCAACAAATACTTAGATGATGTGGCCAGGAAGGAGCTAGCGGAGAAGGAAAAGGACCTCCGATTGGCTAAGCGTAACCCGGGGCCGTGAAGACCGGGTAGTACTAGGTAATGATATGCGTGATAATCTCAACCAAACTTAGCCGACATATTACGTATGCGTACGTAGCTAGAAGATGCTAGCGTACATCTCCTTCTCGTATAGGAATTATATACCCCATCGGCGGGACAATGGGTTAGCCCGACCCGTACTACTTTGAGCTTGGCAAGTTCATGGTGCCCAAGGGCCGACTAATCGAGGAAGAGGAGTGGGACACTTTCGCAGTTCCACCGATTATATCAGCATGCGCTTGATTGGGGGTGACGGAGTTCCATTTTAGGGTTCCTAAAGAGCTCTTTAACTTGGAGGAGGACATTTCACTCGCCAATAGGTTTCGACAAATGTGGCGGTTGCTACGGCGCCAGACCTCGACCAATCCATTGTCACCCTCTATGTCGCGTGAGTTTGTTTATGCATTACACGCCGTACACCACTAATTCTAGCTCTCCGATCCTATAATGACGTGACCACATGTGCTTGCAGGATGCAAGCATTGATAGCCCGAACGAAGAATGAGCCAATTATGTTTTTATGTCCAGCGTATATAGACGTGGCGGAAATTTCTGGATACTGGATGGAGAGCCAGAGGAACCAAGACCTCAAGAAGCCGGGCAAGGCCGAACAATATAAACACTATGAAAGATTGGCCAATGCAAAAGTTAGAGAGATGGCGACTACATCTCGTAAGTGCATGAAGAAGATCAAAAACGGAGGCCGCTTGTCTCATTGCGCCCAACATATCAAGTAAGTCAAAAGCAATACTTTTTATTTTTTGAACACTTGAATCTATTTCTAATCAAATAAAATGGTGTAGCATGGCCGGTATACAAACAACAAAGACACATTGGCCACTGGATTACTTGGCTAATCTTCCCTCGAGGATGGAGCGGCCCTTAGGTTGGACTCGTTGTATGATACGCCAAAAGGCCTCTATAAACATTTTGAAGAGGCCCCTAAAGCCGTAAGTCACTTATTACACTTGTATACTAGTATTTCATACCACAAACTTCTCGTAAGTCATGACACCGTGGATTTCGTACAAAAGCTACAAGGATTACTTGAAAGACCCCGAGTCATTCGATCGGAGGCGAGCATACGCAAAGAAAAACATAAGGACCAAATGAAGATCAGGCGATTACGAGGTATATGCAACATTACTCTCGCTTGCTCGCCCATATTGAATGGTCTCATAATATTCTAACCATTTTCTGGGTACATATATCGTGGCATGCAAAGGCGGTAAGCGTACTCTTTTGGCAAAGAACCCGTGTGGTTTCTATACCAGCGTTCATAGCCCGCAGTGACGTGTACCGCACTACGTGGC
The DNA here is from genome assembly GCA_015847255.1 of Hyparrhenia diplandra. Lineage (NCBI taxonomy): Eukaryota > Viridiplantae > Streptophyta > Magnoliopsida > Poales > Poaceae > Hyparrhenia > Hyparrhenia diplandra. The sequence goes on along the minus strand of JADLZK010004377.1, from coordinate 1,828 downwards.
GCGAGCCGACGAAGAAAACCACGCCACAATTTTGGACCTAAAGGCTTGGACGACATTACGCTCAAGAAACCGGTTGGCGCCATCCGTAGGGGCGTCATTGAGGACGTTGTTACCTACCGGCCATTTCTTCACCCTAACAAATGACCTTGCCGAAACGAGAACTTATGGGAACTACGGATCGAGAAATAAGCTAGACATGAAGGACTATACGTGGAATGGCCTAGAGTTGTAACCCTAGCTAAACGTGATTGAGCAATCGATCGCTCGATCGAGTTTTGTAAATTTCGATGTGTGGTGGTCACTTTTAAACTCTAAGTGCTTTAATTGAATGTCCATGTTAATTGAATGTTAAATTGTGATGCATGTTTAAGATTTATGTGAATATTCTCTTATTTTATTATTTAATATGTGGTTTAAATCATAATTTATAATTTTATAATATTTTTTGAATTATTTTTTTATTAATCCTGAATTAATTAACCGTGGCGGGCTTTTAACAAAAACCGCCATGCCATTAACCATGGCGGCACGTAACGATGCCCGCCATGGTTAATCTATTAACCGTGGCGGTTTTTGTTAAACGCCCCGCCACGGCTTAATCGATTTTCCATGGCGGGCAAGAGTCCGCCACGGTTAATCGTTCGATTACTCGTGACCCTAGCTCCGTGGCGGATCCTATGCCCGCCACGGAAAATCTAAAATGCCCGCCACGGAAGTTCAATTCTGTAGTAGTGTTATTAATTGGCACCTTATAAGTTTTTAATTAACAACTTATAGTTTGGACAATAGAGAGGTAGCTAGCAAGCAGGTTAGTGTATTGTCACAAGCTCGCCATGTCATGGGAGGACATAGCTAAGCTAGGTATTGCATTGGTAGCAACACCAAAGCATCGTCAATAACAATGCTGGCAGTGGAAATGACAAAGTCATGCACTAGCTTCAAAAGTGTGGACAGTTGCGGACAGATGACCCTAAATTATGTTCTCTTTTGGCCTCCGTATTTGACCCAACTGTTAAAAAGGGGAAACATCTAGTCCTGACCACTTGTTGTGAGCAACGGTAGTCAACTTAAATAAAATGCTCCCGACATTGACAAAAATGTAAGTAATTTAGGTTGTTTTTGAAACAGAATAAGAGCAAGGCATTGGCTTTTGATGTGACTAATACCATAGAGGGAAGGGTGAAGTAGCTAGGCAAGAAATTATGCTTGTAGTTATGGATAGATTTTGAATGCTAAAAATAGTAACTCGTGGATAAACAAAATGTAGCAAGCACTACCAAGATCAAGAATCATGTGAGTAGAGAAAATATCACATAGCTAACCATTATTCATCAATTTTTAGCATTTGAAACCTATACGGTTGGTTTGGGTGCGGTTCTCGCATCCGCCGGGTATTCATACCCATTATTCAAATCTATACCCCGAAATGGGGAGGGTATGGGAAAGGAAATCACATACCCGTGGGTATGGGTAATATCCGTGGAGGAAACGGGTATAGGAGTCTACAAATCCCGCCGTGTTACTCTGTGACCATGTCCTCCGTGGAAGCACGGGCGGCGGCGGCCGGGCGACGCCGTGACTCGTCCTCCTCCTCCGACAAAGTAGAGCAAGGGCGACGCCCGTGACTCGCTCCTCCGGCCGGGCGGCGATTGCGACCTCCCTCCGGGCGGCGGCGGCGGCGTGAAGCGACCTCCCTCCGGCGGCGGTGGCGTGAGGCAGTGCAACCTGCCCACGGCGGTGGCGACGGATGGTGGCTGCGACGTGTCTAGATATATACGGCCATAGTTCTATTGGATGCCATCTTCTACCTTGCCTCTTCTTCTGCGTA
>JADLZK010004376.1:0-55252 GCA_015847255.1 Hyparrhenia diplandra | reverse complement strand
TCTGATTTGAGGGTCTGCAACATGTTCTTCATAGTGGAGGAAATTATCCTGAAGCATTAGTATTTTTCAAAATAAAATAAAAAAATCTTATGCTAATCCACAGTCTGCTCTTATGCCTATGTTTTTTCTTGTAAGTATTTACTGTACACCCTAACTCTATATTCTTGTATGGTCTTGTAGTCTATTTATACCAACAGATGCAATGCAATATATCCACAGTTTATATGCAATCCTTCCTCCTTTCAGTTCACACAAAGACATTGACATCTATTTTGTGATTTTAGACTTTCTTTTAAAGATGCTGATCACCATGGTTCTTATTCATTTCGTATTTTAGATCCTTGAGATGGACACCTATAGATACCATGGGCACTCTATGTCAGATCCAGGTAGCACCTACCGCACTAGGGATGAGATTGCTGGGATCAGACAGGTTAGGATAGCAATTGTCGTCCGCTTTGAAAAATTGTTCCTTAGGGGATGAACATTATTATTCTGAATGATTTATCTGTCTATGAAATTATGATACACAGGAGCGTGACCCAATTGAAAGGGTTAGGAAACTCATATTAGCCCATGATTTTGCAACGGCCCAAGAGCTAAAGGTATTGTTTAGATTGTTAATTAAGAGCACAAATGTATGACAAAGCACATGGCCTTGAACATCCCTTACTTGGCAGATAGAAGAAAATTTTAATTGTTCTATTACATTCCTTAAGGCAGTCTCTTCTTTTGTACTAGGACATGGAAAAGGAGATAAGGAAGCAAGTTGACGCTGCCATTGCTAAAGCGAAGGTCTGAGTCTCAGTTAATATGTTCTACAGTATATCTGTATGTCCGTAGTTTATTCAGACAAGTTAGGCTTATGAGTTCATCAAATTTTTCTGTGCGCAGGAGAGTCCAATGCCTGATCCATCTGAGCTCTTCACAAATGTTTATGTTAATGACTGCGGTTTGGAGGTAAGCACAGATGTTCAGGCATATACTGCATTCAAGAATCACTTCAGTAGTTCTCCATGATATGCCAGTTCCTTTGATTCATTCACGGACAGTCTTTTTTTCCCCTCTGAGGATTTGCGGATACCCTTTTTGAAGTATAAAGGCCAACTTGAAAGCGTAACACAAATTGAACTTCCATTCAAAACATGTTGCTTATAATATCATTTGCCTCCTTAAATAGGTCTAATTGTCGAAACAAGTAGCCTGCCGTGTACCTCTGCTGCCACTAACTGTACCTACTGTCTACTGAAACTGCTTGCTGTAGGTTAGTTTGCAGGAAGAAGTAAGAAGTGGATGTTCTGTGCTAACTAATCATCTTTCCGTGATGCAGTCTTTTGGTGTAGACAGGGAAGGTGCTGAGGACCGTTCTTCCATAGGATGGCAAACAAGAGCAGCCACACTATTATCAGTGTATATGGTGTGTTAGTGTGTATACGTACCAAGGAGCTGGCACTGGGATCCTCTGTTTTGCCATGCATTCCTTTCTCTGGTGGTACGAAATAAGTTTGTGCGATACGTGCATGATCAGCAGCAGTAGGATCTAGTTTTCACTTGCATGATGTCATTCATATCCCCCATACACAATATAGGCAAGCTAGCATTAAGTTCTCAGAGTTCTGAATACTTCTCCAAATTACAGCGAACATAAAGGTGATGCGGATCACCATACACACAAACTAGACCATATTGGATGTGGCTGGTTTTGTTTGTACATAAAAACAAAAATGTAGTGATGATGGTGGTCGACGATATTGCTATATCAACCTCCCATTGTGCACAATAACCAAAGGCCACCGATTGGTCACATGAAGGAACAACAAAAGCATTGTTAAGAGTGATTTTTAAGAGCATTGTTAACAATGCTTTGTTGTTCATGCATGGCCAATCAGGTGACTTTTGGTTATGTGGACCGATAGTTGATATAGCTATCGCCGACCACCATCATCACTACGTTTTGTTTATGTTCAAACAAACCAACCACCTTCAATATGGTCTAGTTTGTGTGATGGTCATCCGCGCTCACCTTATGTCTAGTGTAATTTGGGGAAGTATACAAAACTTTGTAGAACTTAATGCTAGCTTGTTTATGTTGTGTATGGGAGATATGAATGACATCATGCATGCAAGTGAAAACTAGGTCCTACTGCCCCTGATCATGCACAGATCTCTGAATTATGAGGTTATGTGAAGCACTGTGGTTTCTTTAATCTTGGTTATAGTGGTCCTACGTATACATGGACTAACAAATGTTTTTATTTTGCTCCTACTTATGAAAGACTTGATCGGTTTAGCTAATGCTGAATGGTGCTTGATGTTTCCAAATACTTCTATTTACCACTTGCCTATGATGTGTATAGCGATCACGCTCTCATTCTTGCCGTTCTCAATTCACAACGACCTCGCGTTAGAAAACCCTTTCGTTTCGAAAATTGGTGGCTTATGGATGCTGATTATCATGACGTTGCTAAATCTAGTTGGATGTGCTCAACTACACAAAAAATTAAGTACCTTGCTGCATATCTCAAAAAATAGAGGAAGAATAAACCCAATAATAAGATCCTTTTAGAAAGAATAGAATCCTAAATTCTAGATCAACAGAACTTACACCCAACCCATCAAGATCACACTCTCCAGCAATGCCTCCACAACCAGCACCAAGACATTCTTGCCAAAGAAGAAAAAAAATACCATGTTCACTCTCCGGCAAATGCCTCCACAACCAGCACCAAGACATTCTTGCCAAAGAAGAAAAATACCATGTTCAACTGGCCAAGAAAAACTGGGCTAGAGAGGGGGGAACACTTCCTATTTCTACAAAGCTATCACAAAGAGGAACAGGAAAATAGAATCACTTACCTAACCAACCACGATGGCTCTAGCTCCACTACCCCGGAACAACTAGCACATACCTTGGTTACCTATTTCATCGATATCTTTTCCTCCCAAATCAGCAACACTTGTCCCATCCATTCCCGTTCCTTCATTTTGCCACCGATGATCACCGGATCGACACTACTCACCGGATCAGCACTACTCACATGCAAGCTCTTTTAAGCACAACCGTATCCAAATTCGAATCATATTAGTGGCCAACAACATACCCCACAACGCCACCTGCTGCACCCCATTCTCCAGACCCATCGGCAACATCTAGAGGACAAGGCAAAGCAAAGAGATCTCGAGTTCAGTACACTTATTCTATTCCCACTATACAGGAAACACAAGACCTTATCAATGACATGAGAAGCAATGCTTGCACCAGCCCCGATGGACTTAATGGGGCCTTCTACAAGTCAGCATGGCCTTGGGCAAAGGAGGATATCTACAAAATGGTAAAAGATTTTTATACTCATGCACATTTGCCTCCTGATTTTAACCAGACTTTCATAGCTCTCATCCCTAAGGTTACTCAACCTACGGTACCAAAAGATTTTAGACCTATTAGTCTTTGCAATGTCATTTATAAAATTCTAACTAAATCCTAGCCGATCCGTCTTAAACACCATCTTTCGGGTATATTGACCAAGCTTCGGTCAACTCTCATTGCTCACGGGCACATCATCACCCAAGAGATTATTCACTCTTTCAATTTGAAAAAATTGGATAAATCACGCTTTTCTTTTAAAATTGATTGGTCACATTTGACAGGTTAGAATGGGACTTCATTACAGAGGCCCTCCAAAGGTCGGGGCTAAATGACGTTTGTGAACCTCATATAAACCTGTATCTCCTCCCCATAATTCGTAGTGCTAGTCAATGATACTCCCTATTGTACTCGGTACTTCACTTCTCAAAGAGGACTTCGTCGGGGATGTCTCCTCTCCCTTTACTTATTTGTAATAGCTATCAATGAACTTTTTTATCAGTTTGTAAGGACCTACAAAACAATAATCTTATAGGGGTAACTCTAGAAACGGTGGCCGTGCCATACACTCACTTCTTTTGTAGATGACCTAATCCTCTACGAGGCAACAAGATGCAGAGTCTCAACAAATCAAACCATTCTATATGATTTACGCAACCAATCAAGGCGGACACCAAACCTCCAAAATCTTCTATTTACTTCAGTAAGAATGTGCCAACCAATATAAAAATTATATCAAAGCTATTTTCACCTTTCTCAAAACCTACAACCTAGAATGATGCACCTAGGTCACCCCTTGATCTTCGACCACAAGGATAAAAACAAAGCTTATGATTTCATCTATGGTAAGTTCCTTGCTAAATTTGGTACTATTAAAGCTAACAAGCTCAATCATCTTTGGTAGATTGCAATATATTAAATCACATGTCTTCTATTTCTATCTACTATATGTCCACGGTTCTTTCTTCAAAAACCTTTATAGAAAAATTAACACCATTATAAGAAGGTTTTGATGGGCGCGCATTCAAGAGGAATAGGACACTACCCTATTGCTTAGGTTCTTTGGATGACATGTGCAAATCAAAGGAATAAGGGGGCCTCGGTATAAGAAATATGGAGACCATCAACCAAAGTTTAATTGTTCATTCGGCTGGAATGTTGCGGCTCTTAAAAACCCTTTCCCGTCCTCCATCCTCAAAGCCAAATATTACCCTTACAACTCCTTTTTTGGACAACACCTACTAATACTTCAAAATCTATTTCTTTGGTCTTACGTCCCGTAGGTAAGACATCATCTTGACTCAATGTGGTTTTCGATTCATGCGGGGGACGACTCCATTTGGTCCACCCCTTGGACCTCCGCCCCTCGAACGACATCCATGACCACCTCATTCTTCCTCTTTCCAACCCCTCCCCTTTGCCCTCTACTATGGGCGACCTATGGCTTCTTGGCACCCACACTTGGAATCAACAACTCTTAGACAACACCTTTTCTTCGGAAGTTATTCAGGGCTATCGAGGAGCACTCAGATTGTCAACTCTACCCACCAAGACATCATTAGATGGTCCCGTGTCACCAATTGTATTTGCACAACCAAAACAATCTACACCCATCTTGCCTCACACCAGAATCACAGCCTACCAACTCAAGGATCCAGGACCATTACCCAAGATGTTAATCAAATTCTATAAAAAGCCTAGAAAAGTAAAACCATCCCGCCCCTCCTAAAAACCTTTGCTTGGAGAATCATTAGAAGGGCTATTGCCACTGGGAAAGAGCGGGGAGATACTCTACTCACATACACCAATACGCACTTATTGTGGAGGAATTGAAAATGACAATCATTTGTTCTTCCAATGTGATCTTCCAATGTAGGTATGGGCAAATCACGACCCTCCCTTCAAACACAAGGTTATAACACAACCGGAGGATGGCATCCAAATTTCTCTACCTTCTCATTACCACTAACCCTCCCGATAATATTCTTTGCACTACTTTATTCACTATGTGGTATATTTGAAAAGCACGTAATCAAAATAGATTCCACTCCAAAACTTGGACCGCCTTTCGGGGCATGCATCGGCAAAAGCACATATGCAAACTTATTTGCAGGCTATTGGTGAACAGGGGGCCAAACTCGGGAGCTCAACTCAACACTACGCTTCACTCCATCGGAACAATGACGCATAGGCAACTGCTCTAACAAATACACAACCACTTCCCACTACTACAGACTGATTTTGTGAGGTGTTCGGATTTTATTTTCCGTGGCGGGCACTTAGAAAAACCGCCGCGAAAAATAGGTGGCCTAGCACCTCCCCGCCGGGGAAAAACCACCACGGTTGTCGATTTTCCGTGGCGGTATTTTTAAAGAAGTCCGCCACGGAAAATCGGCCTATCAACCATGGCGGACTACTTATAAGGCCCGCCATGGTAAATATCCCCGAGGCCCAGAGCCCAGTAGAAGTCCGTAACAATTCTCTTCTATCGGGCTTATAAATACAGACTTAGGGTTTCACTCCCCCCCTCTCTCTCGGACATTCTCCTCACCCCGTTCCCCTCTCCCCTCGCGAGATCCGTAGGCTGGACCAGGCGCCTTGGCCGGCCTCCTCTCCCCTGCAGCGCGGCCGGGCTTCCCCTCCCTTCACCTCCACCACCTCCCTCCCCCGTCCCGAGGCAAAGCCCTCCCTCTCCCTCCGGCGAAGTCGCGGCGGTGCTCTCCCCTCTCCCTGGGCGAGCAACGCGGCGGATCGAGGCGGATCAAGGTGGCGCGCGGCGGATCGAGGTGCAAGGCGGGCGACCGGGGCGGCTCGGGCTGGCCGCGCCTGATCCGCCTCCCTCGGGAGAGGCCTCCCGGCGGCATGGTGGCGGATCCGGCGCGAGTGGTGGAGCGGCCGATCCGGCCCCTCCCTCCCCTCCGGCGGATCCACGCCATGGTCGCTGGATCCGGCACGGTGGAGGTCCGCGCCCGGCGGCGTCACCTCGAGCTCCTCCGGATCCGGGCCCGTCGGATCCACGACGGCGAGGCTCGATCCGGGCTTTTTTTTTTTTATTTTTTATTTTTTTGATTATCCATGGCGGCCATTTTGCCCGCCAATCAAAATACCGATTTTCCGGTGACCCTCTCGCGGTGGCGGACATGAAACCGCCACCAAAAATGAAATTTGTCCGCCACCAAAATCGCTTATGTAGTAGTGTCCCCTCTCTTCCATTTCGAGTCGCCCCCTAATCCGGATGATATGGCTGCACATGATGAATCAAGTGGAAACAACTTGCACCACAACCATACTGCAGGTCAACACAAGGTACGGATCTCATTTTGCGGAGCAACTCGAGTGGTGACATCTTGCGGCACACTAACCGCCCAACCAAAACATCCAAACGCACCAAGGTATGATATCCAACTCTACAGTGTCACGTCACGGACGAAGGCCACCATCTTCTTACCCAAGCAACTCTACCGAACTAGATGCTTTGTGGATGCATCGACAACACCCGATCATCGCTCCATCATCCTAGAAGGGCATGTATAGGCATTTTGATTGTCAACACACAAAAATGCGTAGAAAACACCATCTACATAAGGGCGGTTCAAGAAGAGATCCACTCACGTGATTTCAACATAGGCCGCAGCCATTGCTTTGGTTGCCACCCTCCTGATCACCTCGACATGGGAGAAGCCTCTTTTCTTTCAGTTGCATTCGATTGGTGGCATTTCTAAATTTCAAGACCACTCCAACCCTCCGGATTGGAGAATGAAGCGATTCACTCCGGATCTTTGATGATGCCACCATCAATAGAAGGGCAAAATTCTACAAAATTCATAGGAATCTAAATTGTATGTGCAGACTCCCTAGCTAAATTAGTGTTTTCTTCGCCTCAAATCCATTTGTAGGATTATGTAACGGGTTGCTCTTATGAGACCCATGGACAACAATGCCTTATGATTAGCGCACTGTCTGCTGTACACTTCAGGTCTTAGCAGCTTCATTGTTAAAACATCAGTAGTCTTTTGACTTCAATAAACCGTGTTTTATCGCCGTCTTATTCAATTTTTTTATGTAAATTATAAAAACAAACAAAACGTTATTACAATATCTCTAGTGATGTAATAAGTCATAACAAAAGTGGTAATATTTATTAAAAAAAGTTGAATAAGACGCGAGGTCAAACATAGTTTATATGAGTCAAAAAGAATTGCAAGTATTGTAAAATGGAGGGGAGTAGTAGTCATGCCATCTTACTCAACACGCTCCGTGCAGTTGACCGTGTTGAAATCGAGATCTGAGGAGAGCAGCGTGCAGTTGCAGTCTAATCCGCAATTTAATTCCACATGTGGCTACCACCACCTGCCCACGGTGGTTGCAAATATTTAGACTCTCTCTCCATCATATCACATTAAATACACCAAAAGACATATATTTGGAGAATGAAATATAGGTAAAAAAAGTTACTAATTATACAGTTTAGATGTACATTCACGAGACAAATTTTTTTTTGAGTCTAGTTACCCCATGGTAGGATAATATTTACCACAAACAAACGAAACGTCTTCTGATGTCTTCAGGAGTTCGGAACCGTGCTTTTGGCAAAAAAAAATTTGCCATCTAAACAAGCCCCAATTCGCCGGCCCCCGCCCCAGCGTCCATGGAACCTGCTACCTGACCAGCAAGATCTTATCAATCAATCAATTTGATTAGAGATAAATAAACACAGGCAGTGCGGCGCAGGAAGTAGCCGTTGGCGAGCAGATCGATCTACTGTACGTCTACGGCGTCCGTGCAGTACCTCTAGGGGGCTTCCAGATCCATCCGCGACGAAACGACAAAGTTAACCAACAGCGGCAGTGGTCCAACACGAACGTTGCCCGTGTCGCTGTCAGCACAGCTCGCAGGAATAATCGGATGCCGTGGCGCGCCGGCGTAAGGAACCGTGGGGCGTGGGACGTACGTCGACGCGACGCGCTCACTGTGCGTGCGCGCGCGCAGCGGACGACGATGGCCTTTGACTTGAGAGCCTCCGCCGCCGCGTGTCTGCCCGGCCGGCCTCCGCGTATCGGTTTTTCCAAGCCTACCATATGCGAGATGCTGTTCCGAACTTCCGATGCCGAGCGACCGAGACCGCCAGCGAGACTCTGTTCCTGATTCACCGTGGACCACGGGTCTCCTGCCGCGGTGCCGCCGGCCAAGACTCGGTGCACGGCGAGGAAAGCACGCTCGAGGTCCGCGGACGCCGGACGCGCGCGGCACCATCCTCCCGCCGGCCGTCGCTTTGCTTGCACCTGTGCGTGCGCGCTTTCGCCTGCTGCTTACGGCTCAAAGGCTTTCAAGGTTTTTCCGTTACTACGATTAGCAGCAGTTGATTTCGCTTTCTTGTCCACCAGCCGCGGCTGCTTTTGCGTTCCAGGATGATCGTTCTAGAACAACCCAATGAGGACGGCAGCTTTTCGCGTCCGAAAGCGACGTTTACTCCCGAAGATTGCACGGCCGCCTACAACCAACCAGAGCTCCAATTATGCTTCGGCTGAATACATTTTCTTAGGTAGTGTCACGTTATTATGACCATCATCAAAAGAGTGTCGTTTTAGGTCTTTTCAATAATCACATTTGAGCATCATCAAATATCATATCTAGTATTGCTTGAGATATGGTCTTTTAAACTACTAATATATGTAGCAATGTACAACCATAGGACCAAAAAATTATAGGTTACAAATCCCTAATATTTTCTAAAGAAAATAAGTCAAAAAGGCACATATAGTACTCGCTTTGTCATTATTAGTTTCCTAAAAAGTCAAATAAGTTGAAATTATTATATTTATTTTTATACTCAAATGTTTATTTTAAATAAATATATTATAACTAGTTTAGTGATACTTATTTAAAATATTAATTTTTTTTCATGAATATTTATTTAAGTTTTGAATTATTTCACTTATCAGAGATATTTTGATTTTTAAGCAAAGAAAAATCTACACTATCCGTGTTCGTTCCTCCATGCCGAAAGAATAAAAATGAAATTTCAGCCTATCTTGACAAAAGAAAGGCAAACCATCGGTGTTGACACTGTAGGTACAGAGAAGTCCTAGATGGTACTAGATTTAGGTGAAATTTCTTTCAGCACCGTTAACGTTGTGGGTAGTCTAAGGTCTTGAAATACATGGCCCTTCGCATACACAAGTGATCTAAAGAGCTTTATTGTTAGAATGTTGACCGACTAGGAGAAGGAAATTTGTGTGTTGTAAGCCAAAGTTGGGCACAAAGGCTATATATGTTACGGCTAGTGATAGGAGACCCAGAGTTTATAGAGTTTCTGGCGATACCATTTACGTCTTTGGGGGACAACCACCCTCCTTTTTTCTTTCTAAAGTTTCCTTCTACTAGGGATCATAAAAATCTTATGTCAGATTTACTCTAGAAGAACAAAACTCCGCGCACCGCTCGGTCCCCCCTCGGGCGGCGCGGCGGCGATCCGCCGTTCTCGTCCGCGGCGGCGTCCTCCCGGCCTCCCCTCCCCGCCGCCGGAGGGGGCTCGCCAGACTGGTCGGGCCCTGGGATGGCGGCGGCGGGGCTCCTGCGGCATCCCTCGGTCAAGGCGTCAACTCCGGGCGGAGGCGGCGTCTGGCGGCCCCGCCGGCGAGGCGATGTGGCGTGGGGGGTGCATCCGGCGCCACGGGAGGCGGATCCGGCCCTCCCCACGCGGATCGGCGGCGAGAGGCCCCATTGCGTCGGCGGCGACCTTGAAAACGCCAGACTCGGCCGGGTGTCTTGGCGAGGCCGGGATCTGGTCGTCGGCGGCTCGGCGACCTTAGCGCAGGCCCGGGGTGGTCTGCGTGTGGTCGCGTTGGCCGGGCGTGGGCGCCGGGTCGAAAGGTCTCACGGGGCCGACGCGCCAGCGGTGAGTGATGGAGGTTGTCGCGGCATGTTTTCTCGGCGACCGCGTGGTGTCGGGTGGTGCGGCGAGATGGCGGCGAGGAGCGACAAAGGAGCAAAGTGCCGGTCGGTGCGGGTGGATTGCGGCGGGGGGAGGAGTTGCCCCGGTGGGTGGCTTCTTGCGGCGGTCCCCGGTGTGCCTTGCCATGCGCGGCGGGGTTCTTATGCTCCAAGCGAAAGCTTTTGCCGCCTTCATGTCGGTAGCATGGCGGCGGCGTCTTCGACGTCGCTCTCCCGCTGGGGCGCCATGGTGGAGCTACGACCGCCGCAAGAGGTCTCTCGGGTGAAAACCCTGTCCAACTTCTGGACGAGCGACGGCGGCGCCATTGGCGTCGTACCCTCCTTGGAGGCGTCGTCTCTAGAGATCGCGCCCGGCTTCGGTGTTGCCGGGCCACTATCTTTGACGGCTTCGCCGGTCGCGGCTTCCCCGTCGCGGCGGATGTGAAGGTGTTGGCTTCTCACGGACGAGGGGGCTGCTTTTCTTGTTGGTGGGCGGGGTCATCTCTCTCGTCGTCCGTCGCTTGCGCCGGACAAGGCGGCTAGCATTGCAACCGCAATGGCGATGCAGTCTTGGGATCGCGTCCCTAGACGGCGCTTGCGGCAACGATATTGGGGGACGACTTGGCTTGCGGCGGATCGCGGCGGGTCTTTCAGCATGGTTGGAGCCACTTTCGGTGTGGTACATCGTCGAAAGATGGCGCTTGCGACAACCCCGGTTTGCCGATTCGACGGCGGCCGCCTTTTGCACCCTGAGTTGCTATGAGGGAACGCCGCCTACGGCGGCGGTCCGGTTTGCTTCAAGATGATCATCGTGGGTGGGGCATCATTGCTCGTTGTCTTGACGACAACCTTTGAAACGAGGCCGGAGCATGGAGCGTTGTGGCGGGCGTGGCGAGGAGGCCCCCGCGCACAAGTGAGGAGTCCAACGGCGGATGCGGCGAGGTCCCCCGCGTGTTGTGGAGGCTCGGTCTCGGTGTTTTCATTCCGCCGATTGTGGCTTTGTTGCAGCGGCACTACGGGCGAAGGGTCCCGCACCGGCGGTGGCCTTCGATTGTGGTGGTTTCCGCCTCTTTGTTTATCCTTGGCGCCGGATTTCGTCGGTGGTTTTGACGACTACATGTGTGCAGTTTGTGGGTAGTTGCCGCAGTTGTTTTTGTCTTCTCGACCGTTGTGTTTGTTTAGAGACTTGGCCGTGTCGAGGCCCCAATCCGACCGGCCGTTGAGTGGTCACCCGCGTTGATGTCCCAATCCAACCGGGTGAGTATAGTTAGTTTTTTTCTCTTCTTTTCGCGTTGTTTCGTTGTACGACCCAATCTGGGATTCTTCTTTTAATATAATCGGCAGCTCTGCTGCCTGATTCGTTCCAAAAAAAAGTAGACCTATAATACTCTAGTCACACAAAAACACAATCACACGTCCGTCTGATACCTCTAGTTCTGCGGTTGTTTGGTTGGATACTCCCTACCCATCGAGTCCGCCATTCATTCCCTTCTTGGATGACTCCTAATATAGGAGTATCCTGGAGTAACAAAAGGAACCTAAATCATGAAGTTTTCATGGTAAAGATAAATAAAGAAAAGAAAAAGTTATTCACACAAACAATTACGTGACACCGGTCGACGTTGAGTGGACCTTCCGCATGCAATGCTCGATGCACCAGGGTGACTGGGAGTGTGACGGACGACGAGTGGCCTTTGCCGTTGTGTCCGTTTGTGCGCTCGTCTCAGCAGCGTACCGACCGAGTGAACTGACCCATGCCAAGGGCGACGGCATCCAGATCCAGCTGGCCGAGTGAACTGTTCCCCCACTTCCTGGTGGGGCCCGCTGGCTGGACCCACCTACCCGTTCGTCAGCCTTTCGTCAGCGTGTTTTGCTAGATAAACACAACTTACGTGTTAGGCCGTTGATCGTGGCATGATGGAATTCATACCAGTTTACCACATCCAGGACCAGGATCTTACAAACAGCCTACTCGTCACAATTATTAGTTTACCCCATTCATAATTTTAAGTTTGATTAAATTTACACTACAAATTATTAGTATATGATACAATGATTATGGAATATATTTTTATAATAACCCCAATTAAAGGCATGAATATTGGTATTGTTTCTTATAAACTTAATTGAATTTAAAATTTTGACTTATTTAGAAGCTACAATAATGTTCCTTTTTCACGGAGGGAGTAGGTCTAAAATTGATTTCTATGATAGTGCGACATGTGTGTATTTTTTGCTCGATGCAAAAAACTTTCATGTGGAGGTGGAGAAATGAGTTTTTCAAGTTCAGAGTCCCTTGTGCTGCCGTGAAATTGAAGAAAACAAAACGAAGGGGCTCCATCTACCAGAATAGCATACCTTTTTTTTTTTTTTACATAATATAGAGATTGAATGACAAACGTTTTATACACTAAAAATAACATCCAATTTGATCAGGAGTGTAAGAAATATATACACATCGACACATGAAGAGTAAGAAAGTGTCCGAAAACCTAACTAGTTTATCGTTCTTTCTTGTTTTAAATTAAATTAAATTAAATATTTTTTAGGTTGGGGATGGCCTAATACTATTAGCCCTCACTCACTCACCGAGTTTAATAGTAATCTTAACACACCCAGCCTTTTCTTTGCCCTGACTGGCATTCCGTACAACTCAGTCACACGCGGTACCACGCGCCCCACGCCACGTCCAGCTGCTCCTGGTCCACCCATCGCCCCCGCCCGCAAGCGAAAGACCTGCCGCTGCGCTGCGGCACGGGACCCCTCGCGACGGCGGGCGCGGCGAGTGGCCTCTTTTGGGTGTTCGTGCTCGGGCTCGTGCTCGTGGTGGAACTGGATTCATTGGAACGGGACGCTACAGCACCATTGGATTCCGTAGATCCGTCCGTGCCTTTTCGCCTGAGCAACAGTTGTTTTCCGGCTGCGGCTCCTGCCGCTGCTGCAAAAGTTGCTGCGTCACGAGCATCGGGTTGGCGCTTGGTGTGCACGCCGAGATCGACCCAAGTAGTAGTACCAGTACTCCTATTTTACACGTTTATAGAATACTCCGTCACTGGTTCGAGTTTTAGACTTGTCACAGGTGTACTCACATAAGCTGAAATCAATTTTAAGTAAAACGAAAACATGCAAGCACACGCATGGGACAATGGGTGGGTGAGGCCCATGCTATGCTACGCGAGAGTGTAGACCTTCAGTATTGTTAAGCGTGTTGCGTGTTGTATCATGCACCAATGTAGGAGTATATGTGTGCATGTCCAAATGTACACTTGGAAAAATATTAGAGGAATGCAATTCATAGCCGCATAGGGTATTCCTAGGAAAATAAGGAATGCTAAAGTCTTACCGTGCCTTTTAACTTAGAGTAAAGACATAGAGAAATTTAACACTTCTCAACTAGGATTAGCCAAAAAAATGTGTACTTAATTTGCTTATCCACCAATATTTGATTTTAATAATATCTCTAAGAATTACCGTCATGGTTATATATGTAGATTATGAAGCATCATTGCCACAACCATCATACACATGACACTAAGATAATACATATGTATTTTTGTGTACTTATTAATATGAAATACATACCTTACGTTGACTAAAACATAACCTAACTATTATATATGCATGAGTATTGTCCTCGAGCGCATAGGCGTGTGCCACAGAAAGTGCTTACTAGCACCTTTGAATTGTGTAGCATAAGTAACATTTAGTCCCAAAGGTGACTCAAGCTACCATAACATAAAACAAGTTGAATACTAGTTGGCAAAATGGGAAGGACCAATGAAACTACTATTGGCCATCAAATTAGCACACAATGATGATACCAAAAACATAATAAACTATAAGATCTAATAAAATGTTTTACCATGACAAGATATATACAAGCATCTAAACATATAAACTATCAAAAGGGGATGAAAGAGCATTTCCTCACCATATCCATGGCTAGAAAAGATAGTAGCATCATATCCACAGATTGCAGCCATTTTTTTGGATATTGGATCACTATCTCTATGGCCACAAATGCCTACTCCAATCATGAATATAACCCCATTAATACATTGACATGGTCTCCAATATGACATGTTAGCTAGTAATATATATAAATATATATTATGTGGATAGAAAGAGGTACTCCCTCCGTACTCATAAAACTTGATGTTTTGAAAAAGGTTTCACCAAATATTGGGAAAATAAATCATCAATAACTTTTAAGTTGTTGAGTTTGCAAATGTGAAAACTATATATGAATATATTTGTCTTGAAAAATACTTTCATAAAAGTATACATATATAATTTTTCATAAATATGTTTAGAATAACAAGAGGTGGTCAAAGTTGTGTTTTTGGAGACTATGTCGTTGTCCTAAACGTCACATTTACTGGAGGGAGTATATGTTATTATACTATTTTTTATAGCAAATTGAATCTGTGATAGGTGAAAATAGCATTATCTCTAACTAAAAAAATGTGTTGCCTTACCTTTGACTAATAATACTGTAATATTTTGTGAATGCATTAGTATCACCATGAGCACGTGAGCATTCATTTTAAAAGAGATGATCGACACCTTCATGACATATAATCTAAGTCACATAAATTTCTCAAGCATAGATCAAACTCATCGAAATATAGAAAAAAAAAATGATAACAGGAAGTTGGTAAAACCATCTAACCAACAAAAACCGTTATTCGAAGCTGGATTCGACAAAGGAAACCTAAACGGCTATTGCCCGCCGAATTCGACAAAGTGATAATAACAACTGCTATTGCCCGCTGAATTCCGACAAAACGGTAACAAAGGAACACGATAAATCAATTGCCATAACCATAAAAACGGACGGTATAGAATTGAGACATATCCAAACAGATAGAGCAACACGAGTGGAGAGACTAATTTATCCATAGGCTACAAACATTATTATACTATAAAATCTCCAGCTATCTGCAGTAGAGTAAGCATTACCACGACCATCCTACCACTTGACACTAGGGCCTTGTTTAGATTGCTAAAAATTGGAACCGCATGTCCATCGACACTAGATTTCGTTTGTTAAACACAAATATTATCGCATGAAGTAACTAGCAAAAGAATCGTCTCGTACATCTAAAAAAGTGTAATTAGTTATTTTTTTTATCTACATTTAAAACTCCAAACATATGCCTTCACATTTAATGTGATGTGATGGGAGAAAAAGGGGAAAAGGTTAAAATTTTAGCCATCTAAACAAGACCTAGATTAAACACAAATGCAGGTACTACAACGGTACAAATGTTGTTCACATCATGCAACAGCTACCAAAAAGAGACACCAAAAACTGAAAACAAACAGCAACAAGCAAGCTGCACAACTGGGACTGGGAGCCAGCCAACGCATCCATCCACACACCGGAGCAGATGAGACCAAAATCAACGCGCTTCCCCAAACACGCACGAGACGCCACCCCACCGCCGCCTTTTTATCGCTAAGGCCACCCGTTTTTGTACACACACGGCTACACCGGTCCGGCGGCCAATACATACGCCTCCCCTCACCGTCACCGACCAGCAGTCCCCCACTACTGCGACTGCGAGACAGCGCAGCACAGGCTGCCGCCCGCCCGCTGCGAGGAGAGACAGAGAATCCAAGAAGGCGCAGGCAGGAGACCGCCCCCTCGTCACCGGCGTCCATGGGCGGCGCCGCGATGTGGGCCGCTGTTGTGGCGGCGACGGTGGTGGTCTTCTTGGCTGTCGAGGTTTCCGGTGCCGCGGCGGCGTTGCCGAGGTTCGCGGAGGCGCCCGAGTACCGGAACGGGGAAGGATGTCCCGCCGTCGCGGCGGGGGTGTGCGACCCGGGGTTGGTGCACATCGCCATGACGCTGGACGCGCACTACCTGCGTGGCTCCATGGCGGCGGTGTACTCGCTGCTCAAGCACGCGTCCTGCCCGGAGTCCATCTTCTTCCACTTCCTGGCCGCGGAGAAGGCGGCCGCCGGGGACGGCGAGGACCCGGACCCGGAGCCGGAGCTGCTGCGGCGCGCGGTGGCGGCGTCGTTCCCGTCGCTGCGGTTCGAGATCTACCCGTTCCGCGCCGAGGCCGTGGCCGGGCTCATCTCGGCGTCCGTGCGCGCCGCGCTCGAGGCGCCGCTCAACTACGCGCGGAACCACCTGGCGGACCTGCTCCCGCGCTGCGTGCCGCGGGCGATATACCTCGACTCCGACGTGCTCGCCGCCGACGACGTCAGGCGTCTCTGGGGAGACGCGCCTCCCCGCCGCTGCCGTCGTGGCGGCGCCCGAGTACTGCCACGCCAACTTCTCCCGCTACTTCACGCCGGCGTTCTGGTCCGACCCGGACCTCGGGGTGCCTGGGCGTCTTCGCGGGGCGACGCCGACCGCCCTGCTACTTCAACACCGGCGTCATGGTCATCGACCTCCGCCGCTGGCGCGCCGGGAATTACCGCCAGCGCATCGAGCGATGGATGGAAATCCAGAAGGTGAAGCGCATCTACGAGCTGGGCTCCCTGCCCCCGTTCTTGCTCGTCTTCGCCGGCGAGGTGGAGGCCGTCGACCACCGCTGGAACCAGCACGGCCTCGGCGGCGACAACGTCCACGGCAGCTGCCGCCCGCTCCACGCCGGGCCCGTCAGCCTCATGCACTGGTCGGGCAAGGGCAAGCCCTGGGACCGCCTCGACGCCGGCAGCCCGTGCCCGCTCGACCACACCTGGAAGTCCTACGACCTCTACATACCCAGCGACTCTGATGGCGCCGCCTCGCCGGCGTCCGGACCGGCATTGTCCGCATCCATGCTCTCATGGTAGAGAGTGAGAGCTTCTAGTTCCATAGTTGCGATAGTTCTTTCGCTGATTGAGGGGTTCTTGGCAGTGGCAATGTGCCCCATTGCATTGCCTTGTCTTGCTGCGGCTGCCGCCGCCGCCGCTATGATCTAGCTGCTGCTCGTGGTGGGCTGTACAGGGCGGCGAAGGGAGCGGCGGTGGCGACATATTGGGGAAATCGGGGAATGAGTTGGTAGAGAAGGGGAGCTTTTTGCTCTTTGGGGTAGAATTCAGATTGGTTATTTTGGGGGCTTTTGATTCTTTTGGTCCGGCAGATGATTCTTGCACTGGGGTTCCCAATTCTCTCGATTGGAGGTGTAAAGACTTGGAATTTTGTTTGTTCTATTATTGATCATTCTTTCATTCACTTGTCTTACCTTCTTGACCTGAATTACTTACCTTTTTCACTTCTGTTTAGATTAGATGACCGGTGTGTTGAAATGCCCTTGTATGTGATGTTAATTCTCTGTCAAAGTGTCAAACAAGCTCACCTCCCCTGCAATAATGCCCTTGTATATGATGTTAATTCTCTGTCAAAGTGTCAAACAAGCTCACCTCCCCTGCAATGGTTCTTGTAAAATGCCCGATATTTCCCCGTTGGATTTGGCAAATGAGGTGAGGAGCATAGCTGACAGTACATTGAAGATTCATGGACCGCTGAAATGTAACATTGGTCCATCGGACATGATGCATCTGTCTTTGGAACCTGCCTATTCATCTGCAGTTGGACTGTTCGTGATGTACTGGAACCGGTGACAGTGATCGATATATATTCCCGTATAATTTCTGTACCTAGTACTGCAATTCTGTAGCAATTGTACATTCCATCTCTGATTGATCGGCTGAAGGCTGAATTGTAGCATTGGAATTTGAATGTTTGTTTCTGGAACATGCCTATTGCACCTCCAGATATTACATTGTCTGTATCCATTCCTGCTGGATATCAAATTTTAGGTCAGAATTCAATATTCTACACAAGAGGCCTGTGACTGGAAACTTTAAAGTTCCTCCTGAGAAGGTTTCGCAATTAATTTCCCACCTGCTTGAATCTCGCCTGAAAACTACTCACAAATTCATGCAGTATTTGAACATGCAGAGACTCGAAGGGTGTGAGAACGCTTCTGCGAGCACTTGTTATAGTATGTCTCCAAATATGGTAGATTATGATGTAATCTTGGCTTGCCTTATTTTAAGGGAGACTTATTGTACCCTGAGCAATGTACTTTCCTATATAATCGGCAACAAACTTGGCAATGTATTTGGCTATCCCATCAATTCTGTTCCTACACTAGTTTCCATATTGGTAACAGTATTGCTCAACACGATCTCCAACATTATTAGGGGAAAAAAGTGAGAAAAGGGGTGCACCAGTAATTTCATTTATGACTTGTTTGGATGCGTATGTATTTATCTCAATTCACATCTGTTTGAGCATATTGTAGTGTAATTAAACTAGGTTTCGTTGCAACAATTCACATCTGTTTGAGCATATTGTAGTGTAATTAAACTAGGTTTCGTTGCAATCCACTTCAACACACGTGGATTGAGATGGATACACATGTATTCAAACTGGATCTTAAATGAGTGAGGTGTATGTTTTGCTTACGACCAAAAGTTAATGGTTTTGTGGTTTGGGACTTAAAAGAGAAACTAGGAGTAGAAAACATACGGCAGCCTAGGTGGTGGCACTAGTAGGAGCACAAAGGATGTGACCAAAGCTTATTGTCTTTTGTATACACAAGCACATCGCACCACAAGAAAGGTGAGCAACCAACTAATGACCAGCTAGGAGAAGGAATTGCAAGCAAGCTGCAAGACAGTGCACATTTGCAGTGCAGCTAATCATTGCCAATATTATTCTTTCTCCCGTCACTTGCTTCTTTCTAATCCAAGCCTCACTCACCTTTTTGCCATTCTTTACCCTCCTTTTATTTTTGTTTCTGCTGCCCATACCATACGCACCAAGAACCGTGACGAGCTCCTCTCCTCCACCCGTCGGGCATCGGCATCGACCCGTCATCGGCCACCCCGTACCGTACGTATTCAATGCCACGTCACATGGACAACGGCTGCGTGTTTAAAGGAAAGGCCAGCAGTCGTGCTATTGGCGAACCGGTGATGGATCATGAATGGTGGTGGTGCATGTCGATCGCGCAAGCAGGGCGACATCATTTTCAGGTGGTGCCGTCACAAGTGTTTATTTCCATGTCTGTCTGTCTGTCACGTTATTCGCCAGAGCATCCAAAGTGGTATAGCTGCTTCTGTGGTGATCCAGTTTACACCCATCAGAGAGAGCATCCAAAGCAAATGCCACCGATGGATGCATTTTACCACCAGTCAGAGTCGACGGGGCTCTGGTAACCTAGCATAGCATCGTCCTCGTCTCGTCCCTGCGGGTCGCCGCCACCTCCTTGTTGGTCGTATCAGAATCGGGCGCCATTCATGAATGGCGCCCCTCTATAACGGCACGGCGCGCCTTCGACAACCATCGAAAATGAGGAGGATATTTAAAATTTACCCTCGTTGCGGATGACTCCTCTCTGGTTGCCCCTTTAAAATGGCGCTTATAGATTTGCTCAAAGAATGTCTAGCGTTATAATTTTGCCCTTTTTAGCCATGTGGCACTCCAAGTCACCGCCACGCCGGACCGCCACGGAAATGGCGTGCACGCCGTGGCCATGCTACATCACTCCAAGTCAGCTTTGCCACGCTGGCAGGCATAGGGAAAGAAGATGGGGATTCGAGAAAAAAAAGGCCGGATTGGAGTTGTGAACAAAATAGCATAGGAGAGGGTAGAGACGTCTTTTCCAAAGGGTCGCTCCAAATAAGGGCAGCTCAGTTGGAGTGCCACATAGCCAAAAAGGACAAAAATATAACACTAGAGAGATTCTTGGGGCAAATCTACAATTGTCATTCTAAGAGGGGCAACTAGAGAGGAGCCAACCGTAACTAGTGTAAATTTTTAAATATCCTTGAGGCCCCGACCGGCGCACGTGTAATGGTTGGCTGTCTTCGAGGGAGGTGGTAGGCGTAGGCCGTAATGGCCGACGATGGATTTTTCGCCAGAAATGCCCGGACGTTTGAGGAATCAACCACTGCGCGGCGCCGTTTTTCGCGACTGGAACCGGCCGTTTGGTTGCAGGATTTATTCGACCGAGAATGGACACGGAGGAGAAGACGAATGAGAATGAATGAACCATTAGCAGCAAGCCAGCAACTGTGGAGTTGCCGTTAATAGTAGCGTGATTGATTGGGTTTGTCGCTGGTGTGCTATAAGTGTTACTAGTGACACTGCTTGTTAATAATTTATGTTTCACTTTGTGCCTGCCTACTAGGTAGTAGGCAGGTAGACAAAGTACCTACACGGTTTTCACATGATTTCAAGAGCTTCGTGGGATGGAATCCAAATCCAAATAGAGAAGTCAAATTAAAAATCAAAAGAGAAAAAAACTTACATCCAATTCAAATCCAAATAGTGAACAAGAAAAATTCTAGTGTTTTTTTAATAATTGGATATTGTTCATTATAACAACTAGTTATTTTTTACAGATTGGTGTTGATACATATACGTTGCGGGGCTCATGACAAAAAGCCATAGTTAGAATTAAAAACACTACCAGTTATGATGTTGGTTGCCATCGAACCAAATATTGCAACCGAATATGTGGTATTGTGAAAACAAGTGGTGCTAAAAACATCGAAAAGCTAGTTACATGCAAGGAGGAAGATGGTCTTGATCGAAGTTAACACGATGATCAGGCGAAGTTAAGGCAGGGCATGAGCACTTGGTGCTTGGGCGGTCGAGAACGAGCATCGACATCGTGGGAGAAGGCGAAAGCGACTACGCGACTTCAACTCGCTTTATCGGGTTTGGGCCTCAAAACCTAGGAGAGGATTTCGATAAAAAAACCTAGGAGAGGATCTTAGTGTGGCTCGTGGCATCATCGAGAGAGACTGTGGCGAGGCGAAGAGACTTCATGAAGGTTTCGTGGCCGTTCGATGCAAGAGGGAGCCCAACTTAAACCATTATGCCCCGTAGCTAAGTGGTTTAACTGAAATATCTATGTGCAATCTTGAATGTGTAATAGCTCAGCCTTATAAATAAGAGTAGTGGTTGCCCAAACTAGCCATCTTATTTCCCACCCCATTTTATTTCCATAGGCTAGCCGATTGCTTCTAGTTATGTAAACTTGTTTCCTAATCTTTCACCTTATTTCTGTTGAGTTTGTTTGATTGCTTGTGATGATTAATAAAGTAGGGTTTGACTCGGAAAAAAAATACTTCTTGTTTATGGGCAGACTGAAGTAGAGAGAGAGTAAACACCTATATATGGATATTAGAAGTAGAGAGTAAACACTTTTTCTATGTCTTTCATTTCTACCTCCATCTAAGTTATTAGAACTTCCATTTCAAATACTAATGAAGCACTCAAGTTATCACATAACCTTGTAAACATTTTGGATGCATTTTTTTTTTGCAAACAAAGTTATCATTTTTAGACATCGTGAATAATGTGCAAAGAAAGTGACACCCAAAAAATATAAAAGTTTAAAAAAATAATTCAGCTCTAAAATTTGATTATTGACACCTCCATAAACCTAAAAAAACACTAGCTAAATTTCTATTAGGCAATTTAAGTTTTATTCATCAGGCAATATTTTCTTCCTAAATAAGAGAGATTTATATATTCTGAAAAACAATTATAATGTTACACTTATTGCTTTCAGCAGCCACTCACCCCAATTATTATGTGACCTAAAACAAAAATAATAGCTAGTAGAATGTCATGATAATTAAATGAAAAGTAAGAAAAATATATAAAAATATAAGAACGTCAACCAAACCAATTATTTAGATCATGTGCGAGCTAACTAGATTTCATATAATTAATATAAAAGTTCAAACAAGCCACATAGCAAGGACGGAAAAATGGCAATAAATAACCATGTTATTGTCTTAAAAAAATGATCTACATCCAGTTTAGCTAAGTATTGAAAATCAGAAACACTCCATCATAAAATCAACATGGCAGTAGCACACAAATACCAATATATGCTAGACAGATCACCAACACCCCATTTTTGGTGTCATGTGATTGACCGACATCAAGCCTTCAGAATATTCAGAGCAAATCAAGTATCAGATTAAAGCAAATTTAGGGCTACAAACATTTATATATCCATATCAAAGTATATATTCGAGCTCAACAACATTTTTTTTTCTGATTATACACGATTACGCTAGCACGCCTCAACACGCACGCACACTCATCCCTATGAACACACGTGCACGCAAACCCTACCCCTATGAGCACCTTCGGCTAGGACTGAGCCGACAAATCTTGAAGTTCGAAGTCACCACCGGCGCCTCGCTATCGACGGGGACGCCGCCTACCACTTAATGCATAGCGCGGAAAAATCTCGAAATAAATCCAGGATAAAGTGTCGCACCCCGATTTGAACCCCGGGTGAGAGCCCCTAACCAATGGCCTTTACCATTGAGCCATGAGCCCCTTGGACGAGCTCAACAACATTTAGATTAAAAAGCAAAATATAGAATAAAAAGGGGGTGGGAGGGAATGTGCCACTAACCTAAGATGAAGTAGTGTTGAGACAAGTGCACGGTTGATTCTCCTTGACACGCCACTTGATTCTCCTCGACACGCCACTTCTCTGCGTCCAAACCCTAGCTAAAAAGATCGAATATAGCGTAGACATCAACACATAGGATAGAGGGTGCTGAGTAGCAACCGTTAGGGAGAGATGAGAGAGAGAGAGAATGAGTGAACCGCTGAGAGCGCCTTGATGTGGTGCGAATGAACAACTTGGATGGAGAATCAACCTTCGATTACTCGTCGACCAACTCCTCTACGCACAAATCCCGGAGCAAAAATAGGTCGCTATCACGATGGAGAGGACAAGGGCAAGCCGAGGGAATGACAGGGGAGCACGTCCTCTGCGCACAAAAACATCCACCAACAAAAATCGAAGAAAACTTGCCTCAAATCGCAATAGAGAAATGGGGGCGGTGAAGGAAGAGGAGTGGGATCGAAGGGCATCGTGACAAAACCTATTACTAGATAGATGCAAAGATCGGCCGAATCACGTAGGAGAGAAGTGGGGTGGCCGCCGGATTTTCCAAGCGAGGCGCAGGGAGGCGGGCTCGCCGGAGATGGTGGAGGGAGAAAGCCGTTAGCACCGGCGGGGGGCCTCCCGTGGAGGATGTGGCTGCCGAAGCGCCGATAGATAGATCCGAGCACCGAGCCGGAGTGGGCAGCGGGGGCTCGCTGAGATGGTGGAAGAAGGGGACTGGAAACAACGAGCAGCCTCCAATGCTTTGAGGCTTGCCAAGACGGTGGGGAAGGGGATCCGGGCGTCGAGGGGGAACGAAATGGGGGAGACGAAGAAAGAGCGAACCGCCTTGGTGTCAACAACGTTTTGAAATGACAGGGAGTAGAATGACATGTGAGACCTATGTAAGTCGGGCCCAGTCACATGCGCTGTGTGTATCGCCGCCCGAGAGCGCGCATCGACCAACCCGTCGTAAAGCCGGATAGAAAACGGTGGGTTGTGGTAGTCTTTTCCCATTTATAATATAATATGTCCTTTTTTTTTTAAAAAGTTAATTGTATGTCTGGTAGATCGGAGTTTTATAGTTTGCACACGAATATATTTGGATATGTTACTTGTAATATACACAACCCACACAATAAATGATCTAGATTTCCTTAATTGGATCGATGATCTTTACCTTTAACCCAACCCGCTGGTACTTGTGAGCAAATCAACAGAGCAAAGCCACCACCAACCTCAAATCCCAATCCAAATCCGTCGCAGGTCGCAGGATGCCTCCGCCGCGTGAGCACCATGACCAGGCCCAGGAAGAGGAGGAAGAGGACACCGCAGGCGTCGTCAAGCTCATCAGCGCCGAGGGCTTCGAATTCGTCGTCGACAAGAAGGCCGCCATGGTCTCCAACACCCTCCGCAACATGCTCACATCGCCAGGTAGGGTACCCTTCGTCACCTCCTCTTCCGTTCTATTACCGCGCCGCCGTCCTCGCATCACATCTATCTATCCCTCTCGTCATCCTCACCTGCAGGTGGATTCTCCGAGACTCGCCAGGGCGAGGTCCGCTTCCCGGAGATCCCCACCCACATCCTCGAGAAGATCTGCCAGTATTTCTACTGGTCGCTCCATTACTACAGGTTCCTCCTATATGCCTTATTACTTTCCGCTTTGCACAGTCGTCATCCCTTTTCCCCTTTCAGACAATCAATCAGGCTTTCCGCCAATAAGACAATAATAACCCGCTTGTTGCTTTTAGGCAGCCCGCAGCCATTCACAGTTTGCCTAACTAGCGAAATCTGCCATTGATTGATGCTATTTAGAATCTGTATGTACATATTATTCTGTGTTTTTACAGTTTTTCCTCTGCCCCCATTATTCATTTATGAGTTGTGCATTAGTTTTATAACCTGTACTAAATTCTTATGCTAGTAGTTTCTAAATATTCAGAGCAAAGGGCTATGAGTATTTGGTTTTACCCTCCGTAGTCCTGCTCTCCACAGTTAGTGGTCAGGGTAAAACAAACTTTCTTTTTTGCATCCAATGATCTAGTGCGAACCCTTCCATCATTCTATGGCTCTTTGCTATAGTTCACATATTCTCCTTGGCAATATATATCATCCACAGGAAATTGACACACAGCCCATCAAAACAATGACAAGACCTTACCATGTTTTGTAGTACTTAGCATGCATGACCCTTCTGTCTTTTGTGTCATTGTTCAGTGTTTCAAAACCCATCAAGCATGAGAATTTATAATTTTACCTTCTAACACAGCAACTATTAATCTGCTTTTAGAATGGCATTCCATCTTGCTACCTAACAGTTCACGGGTGCTTACTGTTTAAGTCCAATATGCAGTGATGAGTCATGAGTGTATACAAAGTATACAAAGCCTATTGCATTTTGTCTTGTCTTTCTTTACTCTGCTCTGGTGTTTTTTTTTGTTCATGCAAATTTTGGCAATAGGTAAGGCTTCAGCTGTGTATACTGTTACAAGTTGAAACCATTGTAGTAAATTTTTAATTTACCCATTCGACTTATCCATCCATTTGTTAGTAAAGAATTAAGACTCTGTCAGAATGAATGAAAACCAGGCTGTCTTGGTAACACATATAGTTAAGCATGTGATGGCAAAATTGCATGACACGGGGAATGGGATCTTTGGTGTTTACTGCCTTATGGTCCTCTTCACTCAAGGATCACAAGGGTGATGGTAGTTAAAAATATCATGAAATTTAAGGGCACCCATTCTTCCTTTTAAGCTGTTTATTTGGCATTTAGTTTTTGTTTTTCTATTTAAGAGTTGTATGGCCCAGATGATGTTAATTTTGGTGTGAGGCAGTCAGACAAGGACAATAGGGCGTGGGGACTAAGTTACATCCGATGTCGAGATAACTTGAACAAACTATGTATGTTGGTACATAGTGTTGACTATCATGTTTTTGCAAAACTGCTGAACTTCATGTTTTCCATGCGACCAAACAGCTCTGCTAACTAATGAATCATGTGCTCTCTCCCCACACCATAAAAAGCAATAGGGTTCTTGTTGGTGGAAGATATTCAATGGCTAAGAATAAAATTAGTTGGTGGGCGATTGAAGTAAAATCCTTATTCTGATTTTGGTGTCTGTAATGTTATTTGTTTCCCACTTTATGTTTCCTTGTATATTGATCATTGCCTTGTACAACAAACTTCTATGGGACTAGTAGTCACTACCATTTTTGCTTAATATTCATCAAACATGGACACCTTGATGGTTTTGCCTTGCTTTATTCTTCTACATTAGTAGGTTGCTGCTTTACTTGTCATGCAAATTGTAAATTTGCCCTAGTTTACTTGCTCTACCATTGTCATGGGATATGTTCATAAATGTTAAACTTGAGCCCAATTGGATAGTTTAATGCTGGCAAGGTAAGATTTTAGCAGTGTGTAAGCCTCCTAATTACTGTACAGGTTTATCCTGTCCCTCCCCTTTGCTTAGTAAAGAATCATGACTTAATACCCATTTATTAGTGGTTGAATTAAAGTCTGGCTGTCTTGGCGGTGATTAGTTGATCTAATGATAACTGCATATCGTTGAGAATCTAGTTTTGTTGTTTCCTGCCTGGTGGACCTGGTGATGATTAGTTGATCTGATGATAACTGCATATTGTTGAGAATGTAGTTTTGTTGTTTCCTGCCTGGTGGACCTGTTTAGAATTGCCAGGGTAGTGTCAATCAAGAGTTTTATCAAATATAATAATAGTGTACATGCTTCATTTATAGCTCTTAGTTCAACACTTTCGAAGTCCTATTGAAGAGTTGTATGGTCCAGAATTTTGATGTGAGGGAGTCAGACAAGGATTAGTTGATTAGTTCAACACTTTGGTGACTGCATCACATTCAATGATTAGTTGATTACCAAAACTTACAGAGCAGTAGAGCATGTCAAGATAGCTTCCTATTATGTTAGTTCCTAGAATTCTTGTTGATGGAAAATATGATGTGGCTCCCAACCCTGAACTTAATAGGGGTGAAGCTATAGTAAATTCATTGTTTAATTTTGGTGTCCACATTGTTATTTGTTTTGCTACTTAGCAAAATGAACTTTACTTTGTGTTCCATTGTATATTGTGCATTGCCTTGTACTACAAACTTTCTATGGGACTAGTAGACCCCTGTGCCTTGAATGTTCCTGTTTATATACTATGGAAATGTGAAAGCAGATGTTGCTACAATGTTGCAATGAGAGGTGGATGATAATATGCTTAGCAGCCTCTCCTGCATTCCCTTGGGGTTGGTGGTTTGGTGACTGAATTTCAATTTCGTTTGGTTTTGTAGTGGGAAGGAGACAGCTGAGTTTCAGATCGAACCAGAGATCACCCTGGAGCTGATGATGGCCGCAAACTACCTAGACACTTGATGAGGAACCTGACGGCCTGAGGGATCTAATCCCGGTGTATTATGAAATATGAAAGAACGAAGCAGTGCTTACAATCATTCCCTCCCTCCGCCCCTGATTACATTACATTACATGATGTATCCAGCTTCCACTGGATGAAATGCTTGTTTTTTTCCACAGATTTGATCGGATCCAGTGTGGTTCGCTCGATGTAATGTTATAACAGTGTAAACATGAGGCAGAAGACGAGGAATACATGTTGCCATTTAAAGTGTCTGCTACTATCAACTCTTGTAGAATATACATACTGTTACTGCTAGTGTTTTGTTGTCTCCTGTGAGGCTGTGACTGCTGTTGCTGTTGTTGTTGTTGTTTGATGTACCCCCTCCATTCTAAATTATAAGATGTTTTATATGTGTTTAGCACCCAAAATTTTGGTCAAAATTTTGGGCCGGATGGGACATGCATGTCATATCATACACTGTAGCAGACGTTTAGTTTGTTAGTGGTAATATTATCCTATCATGACGTAACTAGGCTTAAAAAAATCATCTCGCAATGTACATCTAAACTGTGTAATTAGTTTATTTTTTTACCTATATTTCGTATTCGATACATGTGCCGCATTTTGATGTGATGGAGAATCTTCTTTTTCATAGTGGAATTTGGGGAGAAATTCGGGCTCTAAATGCACCCTGCGTAGTTTTTTTCTATACACTTAGATGCCTTATGTTTAGATGCATTATAAAATCAATGTATTTCGGAAAGCCAAAAGTGTCTTATAATTTGGGATGGAGGGAGCTGGCGTGTGTGCTGGTGACTGATGAGCGCCTTCCTTCTTGTATGGGTGCCAGGCACTATGGAGTTTGGACGCCTCCAATTCAAAACCGAACGGAGCCACTTGGGGTTGAGAATTTTAGAGATGCCTACAGGATTGCAGATTTTAATCGAAGCCAAAAAGTTTATTAAGTTTATGCTATTAAGTTTATGTTCCTATGTCCGAAAAGCCCTGATGAGTTAGCCAAAACAAGTCATAAAACCATTTTATCTTGAGTTAATAGATTATATTATTAGAGTATACATTCGTATTGAACTATTTAATTTTAACTGAATTTTGTGTCAGATTATTGGAGTGATACATTGAAATAATATTACTTACGCCCGGCCTAGCCCAACTTCCATCTCCCACTCGCTCTCACCTGCACGAGCAGCGGCTCCTCCCTCCCTCTCCGCTCCTGCCCGCGCCTCCCCTTCCTCCAACCTCCTCCGGCCTCTTCCCGTCGCGCTCCCCTTGTCCACCCTCCTCCGGCCTCCACGTGCCCTCAGCGCTCACCCTACCTCTTTTTTCTTCGAGCTCCCCGCGCCCACGTGACCATGCTGCCCTCCCCAATGGTGGATGCGGGCGGCGATGGCCGTGATCTGCCGAACCGGCGACAACGGCCATGGAATGTCGGATCCAACGGTTGTGGCGGTGGATGTGGCGGATCTAGCGTCCTCCCCACGGGAGCGCAAACGTCCTCTCTTTGCGAGGTACCCCTAGGCCCAAAACTATTTCAATCCCCCAAAATGTTTCAATTGCTTGTTTCAATTGTTTCAAAGGTATGTTTCAAGCCCGAACCATATGTATGTTGCAAAAATAAATCGAGTGTTTCACATGTTTCAGAGATATGTTTCATCGATGTTTCAGAAGGTATGTTTCAAGTGTTCCAACTAGTTTCAGTTGTATGTTTCAAGTGTTTTTCCGAATGTTTTAAAAGTAGATCGCTTGTTTTCTAGTGTTTCCGAATGATGTTTTAAGTGTTTCAACTACCTTTATATGTATGTTTCATTTGTTCGTTCCCTGCTGTTTCAAAAGCAGATTGGGTGTTGCTTCTTCTTCTTCCACCCTTCTGCTACACGCTCTCCCATGGAAGAGTTGAGGTCGAGCTCGAGCTCCCTCATGGCTAAGCGGGGGGGCAGGTAAGTAGGCGGGCGGGCGCGGCGGGGCTAGACATGTAGGTGGGGGCAGGCGGGTGAAATCTCATGTTTGGTTTTGGAAATTGATGACACCTTGTTATGCTAATCCTTTGCTCTAAGTGTGACTTAAGAGATAGGATTGCATGGATGATGTGGAGCATGATGATCATGAACATGGACGTTGATGATGGATCGTCAAGCTCGGTTGTTGGTTTGGAAAAGACCGGGAGATCAAGGCAAAGGTATAACTTGATAGGGTTTTCTTTCGGTGATCAAGACACTATAGAGAGTGTGATCACATTTAGGATAGATGGCCGACTATCAAAAGGGAATGCCACGGTTAATTCTTTGAGGAAGTGCTTTGTTGATATTTCTTAACGACATTACTAGAAATAGATAATAAACCTATTTCCGGTAATGGCACCGAAATGCTTATTGGCATTTCATAGCACAATCGCTAAGAATAAATAATATTCTTAGTGACCACGTTAAGAGACATCAATGATAGATGGATTCATATGTTTGTGATAGTCAATCCGCAAGCACACGGATCTATCATTGTAGCATTTCACCCGGTGGTATTCGGGTATCGTGATTTATATTTTCCCAAAGGAAGGCAGGTTTGGGTAAAGTCTATCATAATGATGATGATATCCCCCACACTGTATTTATGAATAACCATTAGTCAAATACAGGGGTAAGGAGACGATATTCAGGATAGTGACAAACAGACATAAGCTACTACACCACTAGGGGGAGGATAAGGATAAAGGAAAATCTACTATGAGTGGGTGGTTCTAATATTGCACATGGGTGAACTCTAGTATGCATATGAAGAAGGATGAATCATGATGGAGCCAAGATCATACAATGAGGAGATGCCCGCAGCTGGTATGCCAGCCGATAGACACTTTCAGAACTCCAACTCAACATCCGAATGTGGAGGAGTACAATGGGCGGAACAGGGCTGTCACCACCTGCCCCCTACCTCACTACCGTGGAATGTTGACATTTCTGATGGTTTCTATAAACCCGGACACCACATCCACATGTATAGAGAACTACCTAAATCCCCCCGGGACTCCGACCCTATGGATCGACAAGCAAGGATAAAGGTAAACCCGAAGGTACACCAAACCATCGTAATCTACATAACCCGATCAATCTTCATCGAGACGACATATGATGGTTAATCCTATAGTTAGTCATGTTTAATCTTCATTACATGTTAACAAGACCATAGTTCACACGTTCTAAAGATAACATGAGGGTAACTATACTCTAGCTCGAACGCATTGCAATATGAATATAGGGACTTGAATGCTGAAAGGAACTCCATAGTAAATATAAATAAATAGATTACCGAGGAATTCTTTCCAAGGAGACAAGCCCTCCTTGAAGCTCAACCTTGCTCAAAACTACAACTATGACTAAAGAAGAGTAAGTGAGTGATAGTGCTCAAGGTGTGTGTGTTGTGTTTAGGAGGGGTGTACCCTCCTATTTATACTAATGGGAAAAGTGCTTTTGGTGGGAGAATTGGCGCCAAACACCGGAAAACACCGCCATGCACCGCCTCTATTCCTCCGGAGACGGAACCGCGGACATGGCGCGGCGGGATCGGAGCCAGACCTGCGGCGGGCACCGCACTTGCGGCGGCCGGTCCGGGTTTTTGGCCCACCTAGTGCCGCGCCTTCGCAGGGGCTGGTGGCCCGCTCTTGTTCGCACTTTCGGAGGTGCTTTGGTCAAGTTTGTGTTCGTTTTCGGCCTGGTGGCGTTCCCTTTGTCGAAGCGCATTCCTCGAGTTGTGTTTCACTCTTTATTTGGCATACTTTCACCTGTTTTCCGTGTTTGTTCTGTAAAAACAGATTTTCTTGAATACAAGTGGAACTAGGTTAGTAAAGGTTTATATGACATAAGTGTGCTTTTCCCTCTTATTTTGAGCTAAGTTGGCGGTCTAAAGTGTATGATTTTGACCGCAAACATGCTTTTAGGTCCATTTGACTTGCATATTGCATTTAGACTAGAGAGCACTAACTTCGTTCTTGCCTACTCGATTGCGACTTGCTAACATATATGATATTGAGATCATGTTGGACGTGTTGGCAACTTATGGCAAGAGGCGAAGCAAGGTTGAAGCAAAGGCGACAACAAGGTGACAATTTCGCAGAAATGGCGACCGGACGCTGGAACTCGACCGGAGCGTCCGGTCCGGTTTCGGTTCCGATCGATTCGAGAGCACCGCAAATCGACACGCCGACCGGACGCATGAGAAAAGTGACCGGAAGCATGGACCAGACGCATGCTTCGGGTGTCGGCCGTGGGGCCAATCGGTCTGTCGGTTGTGACCGGACGCTAGACCGGACGCGGGGCGTCCGGCCGGCGTCCCTGGCCAATCGCTGTAAAACCTCCATTTGAAGACCAACGGCTCTATTTTTGTGGGAGGCTCTATGTATACTTGGATGGCCGGTTACTAGAGCCCCCTCTTGCACATTTGAACACTCCTACACTCTTGTGAGCTTGAGATACTCCCCTCCACTCATCTCTTCATCCTAACTTCGAATCTTGGGTGAGATTGAGAGAGATAGAAGTGCACTTTGCATTGTTGATTGCATCTAGAGGCACTTCATCCTTGGAGAAGCTACGGGATTTCGTTTCTCTTGGGAATTTGCTTGGTTCCATAGCGGCTTGGAGGTTGAGGCGATGTTGAGCTCGATTGGAGCTTGTTCGAGGCCACACCGGTGGACTTGTGAGGGGTTGAACCTTACCCCGCGGGAGATTCACGAAAGGCATCACTAGTGGATTGCTCGTGGCTTGTGGATCCCCTCTTGTGATTGGTGTGCTTGAGCTCCCACCGTGGGATTTGGCACCGTGCCATTAAGCTTAGCAACTATCAAGGGGGGTGTATCGCCACAACGGGGACTAAGCGTCTTGGCAAGCATGTGAACCTCGGTAAAAAATCTCTTGTCAAGTGTGCTTGTTTGTTGGAGATTTATCATTGACTTGGTGATTGGCATTAACCACGACACTACACCGGTGGTATTGTATTCTAGCCTCTTTGCTTTACTTTCACTAGTATTCTTGTGTAGCTTTGTGTAGCTTGTTTAGTTTGCTAGAATTGTTTAGCTCCTAGTGGTAGAATTAGTTAGCTTATCTTGTCGACCTAGGAGTAAATTAGCAACCTAGCCATTGCTTGTGATTAGAGACAATAGAATTGCTAGAATTATCTTGTAGCTTGCATAGCTAGTTTGTAGCACCGCTAAATTAGCTTCGCCATCTTATTTACTAATCGCCTTGTTAAGTGTTGTTGTAAGAAATTTTTATAGTCTATTCATCCCACCCTCTAGCCATTAGGACCTTTTAGCGGGTGGGTCTAGTGGGCTGGGAAGGCGCCTTGCGCCCGTCCGTCCCAAACGTCTGAGCGCTATGCTCCCGATATTTTATTCTCTTGCAGACTTATTAAAATATGAAGAGGAGTGGTGATATTACCTTTCTTTTTCAAAAATATGCATCAAAGGATATTTTCTGCAATGTCTTCTATTAAGAGTAAGTCAAAAAATAAGATGGGTAATAGCCATTTAGCCTTTTGGATGAATGTCTAGTGACTTTTATTGAGTGGACTATCTTCTTACAATTTCGTGAAGAAGAAATCATCAACACTTTCATGGCTATTAGAAGGCGGAGGCCTAACAAGTGTAGGGTCGAGATGGCGACTAGTGGGGGGGGGGGGGTGAATAGTCCTTACTAAAACTAATTTGGCCGGCTAAACAAATATGATGCGGAATTGAAACTATTCGTCTAGCCAAGACTTCACCCCTCTAGCTATGACTCTAAATCACCTCACAAAAGATCCTACACAAAGCAAATGAGGTGATAAGCCTAGCTTGAGCTCCTAACCGTTTCTATTGCAAGGTCACACAAACCTATGCACTAGTACTTCAAACAAGGGTGAGCTCCTACACAATTCTAATGAGCAAAAGCACAAAGCCAACCTAAGCTCACTAGATGCACAATGGACAAGGTGACACACGCTTAACCCAAAGGCTCAAATTACTTAGCTACACAAACTAAGCAAGGCAACTAAACAAGCTACACAAGCTAGTAATTACAAGAGCTACTCCACAAGCACAAGCACAAGGTATATATGAATGTAAATACAAAGCTTGTGATTTAGAGAATGCAAACCACCGAGAAGAGTAGACAAGTTGACACCAGTGATTTTTTACCGAGGTATCAGGAAGCTTGCCAACTTCCCCCTACTCCTCGTTGTGTCGACCAACACCTTGGGTGGTTCCTTCGGTGTTTCACCTAGATGGTTCTTCCGTGTGATCCGCAAATCACTTGCCCCTCTAGGCACGCCCCGCAAGGCACCGCAAGACACCACTCTCAAGTGAGGTTGTCAAGGCACCGTGATTGAACCCACACTCACAAGTGAGGTAACTCAAAGACACGCTCTAGTAGTGACGTTCTTCGCGATCCCCGCGAGGTGAGCTCGAACCTCTCACAAATCCTCCTCCAGAGCACCGCACAATCTTCGTTACGTGCTTCACGAAGTCTCTTGCCACCAAGCCGTCTAGGAGGTGGCAACCTCCAAGAGCAACAAACACACCGGCTTGCAACACGATCACCTAGTGCCACGAATGCGATCTCTCAACGCGAATGCACTAGAATCACTCCTCACTTTGATTTGGATGAACACTATCAATCACAAGTGAGTGGGAGGGCTCTCTAGCACCACAACACAAGCCACCAAGGCCCAAGTGTGCTCAGCACCCTGCCAAGACCGACCATAATAAGTATATAAAGGCTCCATCCAAAATAGAGCCATTGGGAGGAAATATCCATTTCTGCGCGTTGACCGGACGCACCGACCGGACTCATCAGTCCGGTCCGGTCAAGCGTCCGGTCGCTCCCAACCGAGCGTCCGGTCACAAAGGACAGCGTCCTTAGCCCCACGTCGGCGCGGCCGGCCAAGCGTCCGGTCCATGCTTCCGGTGGGTGCGTCCGGTCGATCCGGGGACTCGACCGGAAAACACCCTTACTGGAATTTTGATCGGAACCACTGACCGGACCGTCGGTCGGATCCACGTCGCGTCCGGCCGCGGGGTCGGTCAGCTTTTGACCTTTGTGAAAAACCGTCGTTTCACCGTCGCCTTTGCTTCGACATGCTATCCACCAAGTATACCAACTTGAGCACAAGGACTAGCATGTTTTCACCACCACGATGCATCCGGCGCAATAGAAAATAGACGTTTCATCCAGCGGCACCCAACTCAACCCGACAAACCATCGCCGCCTTTGCAAATGTTCCAACACCACCAAGTGTACATCACCATGTGCATGTGTGTTAGCATTTTCACAATCATTTCAAAGGACGCGTTATCTCTTACCACGCCACTCGATCATAACACATCGCAAAGTTAGATCGCTCAAGTGGCACTAGATGACCGATATGCAAACAAGTTTGCCCCTCTTGATAGTACGGCCATCTATCCTAAATCCGGTCATAAACTTCTCTAAGCACCAATGACCGGCGAAATGAAATGCCCTATAGGTTATACCTTTGCCTTGCGCATTTCCATTCCGCTCCATCTCCAAGTGCCGATGCAACACATGCACCAACACGATCAAGAATGATATGATCCACTTCATATCATCACATGACCTTCTTGGTCCATCGATCTTGACCTCACTTGCTCTTCACCATTGCGTCGATCCGTCGGCGCCAAGTCTTGCTCAAGCTTCACCGCCTCGCAGTCCATGACTTCAAAGCCTCGACTTGCCCTTCACACTTGCAGCGGTCCATCAAGCCAAGCCTTGTCTTGATCTTCACCA
This sequence comes from Hyparrhenia diplandra, assembly GCA_015847255.1. Taxonomy (NCBI): domain Eukaryota; kingdom Viridiplantae; phylum Streptophyta; class Magnoliopsida; order Poales; family Poaceae; genus Hyparrhenia; species Hyparrhenia diplandra. The sequence goes on along the minus strand of JADLZK010004376.1, from coordinate 20,411 downwards.
CCTTGGTCACATGACTCCATGTCATGTTTCATATGCAATAAGCTCCTTCATTGCATCATCACATGTGAACTAATCTCCTGTGTATTATCTCAATCACACATTATTAGTTCACCTAATGTTGACACTCAATTACCAAAAACAACAAGGGACATTTCAACAAGAAGTAATGGCAAATTGTTCTGGTGTGATATTTCAATTCTATGTTAAGAAAGCTATACTTTGTTGAGAAATAATTTATATGAGGGTGAATCTCAAAAGCAAAGGGAGGTGAAAAATATTAGAACTCAGTAGAAGTGTCAGGAGTACCTAATAAAAATATCTAGAGAGGGAAATCGAGGAGTGCGACTCCTTCTATAAATATACCGGCTATTATCCCCGCTATAAAAGTATTTAATGTAAAAGCAACATAAAGAAATAGACAATTCCTCTTTCTCTCTACTTTCTACAACATGTTTTTAATATACTCATCTATTTTATAAGATTTGTATGCATTTTTCTTTTTAATTATGTTTTATAATTCATATACTTGTATACCCCATGTTAAATTTATAGTGGTTAACAAAATTTTTGACAATAGACCACTATAGCTACAAATCATGGTTTGCGTCATTGTTCATTTGATACATGACATTCACTCATCCCATTGATGATTTGCAACAACAATGAGTATCTAAATGTAAGATGGCATGAGAGCTCATCTGGTATATTCTTTAACTCCTTAACAAGATCCAAAAGATATAATGGGTTCGTCCCATCCAATTTGAAGATACTTAATATATATTTTGCAAAAGTTTTGCTATTTAGTTTCATCTCATTACTTGCACGTACCTGACCTCTTAAAGAAATAAAGTGACTAAGATTAAATTTCTCATTCCATCTGAAGCTAGAGGCAACGACAACGGTGCTAAGCACAGCACAAGCTTCATCAGTCATCTTCAGCTTTCTTGTTTCCTTATTGGGCAATTTAACATATTTAAGGAGCTTGTTGTCATTTCCATCTTCAGTTGTCTTCATAGTTTTATGGAAGTACGCTTTTAGTGAAATTGTTGTTAACAAAAAAGGTGAGACTGTGCCTTTTTACGTATTTTTTTTTTTGCGATAAGGAAAAAATCCACCGATCTGAAAGCAAGTTACATCCTCTCATTTACAAAAGTAAACCAAAATACTTCACCTCCATTGATGGAGACAAGAAACCTTGAAAAAACCATAAATTCCACCATCTAGGATCATCATCCCAAACGTATATGCCACGGACGCAAGCTCCGATCTGAACGAACGGTCATCTCACCATCCACTTTGCCGTCATCCTCATACTAAGGTAACGGCGATGAGTTTGACGACGTGTCGGCGATGCCAATTTCATTATGTTCGCATGTGGAGTTACGTATTTATTATTACAACATTAATAAATAGTTTAAAAAAGAAAAAGGTAGACAAAATGTAGCAAGAACTCTAATAAAACGAACAATCAGTGGACAAAAAGAGCATTGAAGCATGTGTGGACCTAGCATGACTCATAGGTATTCCTAGGAATCAAAATCAGTATTTGTCAAGAATATACATGTGTGTGTCGGACACAACAAAGGGTGTGTTTAAATCCACGAAAATTGACACTGTAGCGAACCGAAAAGCACGATAGTACTTTTTGTTTACTTGTAGTAAATACTATCCTATCATAGGGTAACTAGGCTCAAAAGGATCATCTCGCGGTATACATCAAAACTATGTAATTAGTTATTTTATTTACTTGCATTTCATACTCGGACATGCGTCTTTTGTTACATTTAATACTTCGATGTGATGGGAATCTTAAAAATTTTGGAGAAAAGTTGGGAACTATGTCATGTGCCGGGAAATAGGGCCCGAATGATAGGCCCCACGAGGCCCGAGGGGGACGGGCACAAATTGCTAGGGCGGGCGCGCACCGCCGCCTCCTTTCCGCGGATTCTTCGAAATTAATTAGAGAATAAAGAAGGAATTTGATTATGACTATCTTAGGCTTTTGGTGTGCAAGGGATATTCCATCTATAAGGAAGACTCATATTAGGAAAATAAATAGGGATTGCTTGTAAAAAGTATTCTAATCTATAAGGAAACCTTTTAGAGAGATTGCTTGGTTTACAAGTCCCACCACGATCGGGCAATAAAAGTAAAGGGGTCTGTAATCTTTCAGGGGTAACAAGCAATAAAGAAATCATTTCCTCCCTCTCTTCATCTACCATCACCGTCGCCGCCGCCTCTGCCGTCACCGCCCCCCATGGCTGCCGCCGCCTCCGCTACCACCGCCCGCCGCCTCCTCGCCACCACCGCGGGCGCCCGGGCGCGCCGAGCCACATGTCACGCCCGGATCGATCTGGTTTGTGACAACGGTATCCGGAGGCCACTATGATCCACCCACCACCATGGACGCTGAGACGAAAAAGATGCCGACCAAAGCTGGGGGAATCGGTTCTCCACCTTCACCGCCCGCCTCGACACGCTCGCCGATCAAGTTGCTGTCCTCTCTACGGTACCGATCCGGTAGAGGCGAGACGAACCAAATTGTTGAAGGAGGTCGAGATGGCAATGAAGACATGCATGCAGGACACCGGCCGCGCCTTCATCAAGGCAAGGACGGACGGAGGCAAGACGTCCGCGAACGATCCGATCCGCGGCGCTTGATCCGAGAAGATGCTCCAACTTCCTCGAGTTGCGTAGTCGCCAGGGGGGCGCCCGGCACTGGCGGCGCATGCGCCGCCCTCCCTCTCCAGCCGAACACTTTCTAGGCCTCGCACCTCACCTCGCACATGGTTTGTCATTCCCGGCGTCACGATGGCAAGGACAATCCCTACCATGGCTGAACCGCTGCGAGCAATTCTTCGAGGACAAGGTACGCCAGCAACAGAACAAGTCTGGTACACTTCATATCATCTCACGGGAGGAGCATATCGGTGGTACATGAGGCTGTCCCCGGAGAAGGCGCCGACAGTTGGACGAGCTTCGCCCGATCGTCAACAAACGCTTCGGCCCGGCTACCCGGCGGAACTCGCTGGGTGAACTGGCATTACTGAGGAAAACAGGCACGTAGATGACTACACTTTGTTGACACCTCTTAAGCTCTATTTTTATGTGTCAACTAAACATATAATAAGGTCATAAAAAGAATAAATGCATAGAATAGGTATTATCTTGACAAAGTTCCACGAGTTTTGGTGATTTATATCTTTTCGAGGGACTTAACAGGTAAATGCTTAGGAAAACTTAGAAAACCCCCCAAACAATAAGAAGATTTACCACTGATGAATTTCGATCCGAAAAGTGAACTAAAACATTCTAGAAGACACGAGAAGACACCAGGGAGACGACACCCTGGGCCCACGTGGCTTTGGCGGCCGCCAGGCTCCGGATCGGGCCGGCCGCCGGGTGGGGGCCGGGATGTCGGACCTCATCTTCCTAGGTCGGTTTCAAACCCGACTTTGAGGTTGTATCTACGCCGTTGTTGAAGTCGGTTTGATCAAAGGGTCGGCATTCATCGGCCAGGACTATATAAGGATGATCCTACCTCGGCCTCGGGCATGAAATCATTATTCATCATACTCAGCTCGATCATAGCTAGAGTCATACCTCTCTAATTAGAAGAGCTTAGATCAAGTTGAGAGAGATTAGTAGAAAGTTGAGAGATAGATCAAAGAACTTGATTAGAGTTCTAGATCTGTTCTTGAGAGATAAGAAGTAGAGTTGAGGAGAAGTAAGGAGAAGTACCGGATCTATCGGTGACTCTCTGCGCTTGTACCTCTGGGGATCAAAGGCTTCATTGCACTTGATCTTGAGACTTCTTTGGTGGATCAACCTTATATTTGAGTAAGTTCACTTGTTTATATTTCTTTTTAGGTTTATGACTCATTAGAGTACTTTGATTCTTGTCGCTCTTGAATTGAAGTTGTTTTCCCTAGTGCAAACGTGGTGTTTGGGCTAGATAACTCATAAATACACCCTACCTGCCGGAGCGTGGTAGATCGTGGTAGTGACAGTACCATTGATTCCTTTGGATTCCACTTCCCGTAGGATAGGACACGTAGGACATAGTGCTGGGGGAATAGTAAGTTTCACCCTTACTTTCCTTTGAGTACGTCCCCATTAAGAAATATCTTCGAGCCTTGCAAGGATATAAACTAGACAACCATAGAATTCTTCTCACCTTTTATCTGAACTCCCGTTCCTTCCTATTATCTCAGGGATTAGTTTTGTCTCATTATTCTCACACCATTCTCCCTGTGGATTCGATATTTAAAACCCTCTCCGGGTGAAGTGTTCATTGTTTACTTTCGCTTGCGGACTATACAAATCATAAATAATTTTGTAGGATAACTTTTACCAACATACACGAAGCAGTTCCTAGCGCATGTGGCGCGTGTAGGTCACCTTGAAAACAAGCAGCAAGTCAACATCTACACAGCAGGACTGGGGGAACCACTGAAGACGAACGTCGAGCTGCAGGATCCTAAGGACATGGAAATGGCTATGTCCCTCGTGAGGGCGTACGAGCACCGCCTGAACATCCTCTACAACTCCGACAAGCCGTCCGCGGCAGGGGGCAAAGCACCCGCGTCACTGCCTGTGGCGACCACACCGACGGTGCCAGCACCGTCATCAGTCGCGACATCGACTCGGCCGTTCAAACGGTTGACACCGTAGGAGATGACAGAGCGACGTAAGGCCGACCTGTGCTTCAACTGTGACGAGCCGTTCACACGCGGTCACAAGTGCAAGCACCTCTTCGACATCATGATCTTCAATGACTACAACAACGACCGGGGCGGCGCCATCACCGACGGCGTCGCCACGGACGCGAGACCTCGGGGTCCTATTTGGGGACCCCAACTCCCCGGTAAGTGGTGCACATTCTCTGTATCTCGTTGGCATCATCTCAGGGACTGGCGTCAGCATCGTCGTTGATTCGGGAGCGACGCACAACTACATCGACCCTCGCGTGGTGAGCACAGCAAGCTTGCAGACTCAGCCAATGTGTGTGCTGATCACCGCTGGCACCGGCGCTACTTCGACATGCCGAGAGGCCACCTTCGACGTACCGCTTCGCACCGACGCCGACGTCTTCGACATCGACGCCTACGTCATGCACGTGGGCAACGACGTCGACATCATCCTTGGCATGCCTTGGCTGGCAAGCCTGGGAAGGGTGACATGGGACTTCGCCACCAACGAGCTACAATACTACCGCGGCGCAACGCCCGCGAAGTTCACACGCCCCCTCCCTCGACGCTTGTGGCCGACGGGCGCCCTAGACCTGGCCTACTCCCCAGGCTGGCATCTTCGCGGGCACTCGGAGCTTCGCCCCCTGGCTGGGGAAACGTCCACGGCATGCAACTGCCTTGGACCTCTACGACATCGTCGACGAGTCTTTGTACAACTACGACGGGCGACATTGGAGGACCAACACCTACGACGGATCGCCCTCGGCGTCACCACGGGCGCCGCCGCTGCGCTGGGCGGTGGAGGACGGCCTCCTCCTCTTCGACGGTCGCTTCTACCTCCCGGCTTCCTCACCGCTACTACTGGACCTGCTGGAAGCTCTGCTGAGGCGAGGGGTTCGCAGGACTAACTTCATCGCCCTAGGTGCCTACACGACTCCACCGACTACAACGATTGCCAACCGCCATCCTGGCTGGGCGGCATCGGCCTAGGCACCACCACGTCGGACCAGCTCGGGTCGTCTTCCTCGACAGCATGGACCACCTCTTCCTCACCATCGACAACGTCCACATCAGCTACGATGCAAAGCGGGGAGCACATCAGCTATCCCCATCCATATTCGACGTCGGCTCCTTCATGTATGGTACGATCTTGAAGGCGACTGCAACACCTCCTACTCACCGCGACATCACTATTTGGCGTCTTCTGCCCCTCTTCGTCCTTTGCTCCACCCAACGGCGCTTCTTGTTCTGGAGAGCCCGCCTCGCAACATGGTGCATCAACACTTTGAGGCGGGAGTTCCACGGGAGCTCTTGCTCGAGGCTCGTCGACGACGACGTCACAACAGAGGGCGCACCGTCCACCCCGTACATCTACCACGCGGCTACATCGGGGATCTCCACTACCTCTTGGAGTTCGCACCATTGCGAACCAGTGAGAATATGATCCTCGGGAACCCGGTGCATGGGAAGTTGATTCTCCAGGTTGAGCTCATGATGCCGGGTTCTCTGAGATCTTTCCCGAGGTTTGACCCGAATGGACTTTCATCCAGCGTGAGAGGGCAGCGCCCGGTCGGAGAAAGGGGATGTCATGTGCCCGGGGAAATAGGGCCCGAATGACAGGCCCCACGAGGCCCGAGGGGAGGCGGGCATGGCGCCGCCCGGGCGGGCGCGCCGCCGCCCGCCGCCTCCGCCTCCTTTCCGCGGATTCTTCAGAAATTAATTAGAGAATAAAGAAGGAATTTGATTAGGATTATCTTAGGCTTTTTTGGTGTGCAAGGAGATATTCCATCTATAAAGAAGACTCTTATTAGAAAAATAAATAGGATTGCTTGTAAAAAGGTATTCCAATCTATAAAAAGGAAACCTTTTAAAGAGATTGCTTGATTTACAAGTCTCACTAGTCGGGCTATTGTAACACCCCGGTGTTACTCTCACTAAAACTTGACATGTCATCATGATCATTGCGAGCATGCATGATTAGCCACCCTGTGTTGCATTGAACTAAAATAAGTTTATTTTATGTTTGGATGCATTGTCGGTCGAAAAAAGACGCGAGAGGAATCGGATTCCGGAAACTATCCCCTTGTCGGAAACCCTAATTTCTAAACCCTAGTTTGTCCCCTTTTCTTTATTTCAAAATTTATCAAAAATTTGAGGGTGGTCACAAAAGGGAAAAGGTAGAGTTTTCAAAGTTGAGCAAAGTTGGTATTTTGAGTTTTCAAAGTTTAGTTCAAAATTTTAAAGTAATTTTGAATTCCAACAAAACCCTAATTACCCCCCTTTTTACGTATTTCAAAATTTATGCAAAATTTGAGAAAACTTCCAAAAACTAGTTTGTAGATCTTGTTGAAAGGAACAAAAGTCATGTATAAAGTTTTTCAAGTTTTTTTACATGATTTTAAAAAAAAATTTTGAATTCAAATTTCAAAAAGTTTGACCCCGTTTCAAAAAAGTTATATTTCTAGGCTGAATTTGAAAATCTTCCAATTGTGAAAATTGTAGACCTTGAAAAATTAAGGCAAGTTGCTTTTTGGAAATTTTTTGAGTTTAGTTCAAAATTTGGGAGTAATTTGGAAAATTTGAAGTTAGGGTTTGGCCTTTCTGATTACCTCGACCTCTCCTCCTCTGCCACCGCCCGGCGCCAACGTTCGCCGCCGCCGTCCACCGGGCGAACCCGCGCGAAGCCGACCGCCAAGGACCTTCGCGACGTCGCTGTCCACCTGTCCAACCCCCCTTGCCTATTTATAGCCCGCCGTCGCCGCCGTTTTCCTCTTTTTCGAAAACCCCGCCGCCGGAACCGTCTCCCTCCGCCCCGCCGTCGTTCGTCGCCGTCGAACCATCTCTCACTAAACCAATCCCCACAGCAGTTCCGTAGCTTCCTTGCGCGCACCTCTGGAGCCCGGCCGCAACCCGCCTCGCCACCGGAATGCGTCGCCCCGCGACCCGTCTTCCTCGGCGCGGCCGCGCGGCGCCGCCGCGAAGCCAGCCCGTCGTCGCCATCCTTGCTCCGGTGAGCTTCTGTCGGTTTTTTCTTCACAAACCGACTCATTTTGGTGTCGTGGTCGTGATCGACCTCTCCTTTTTCTCAGCCGACGCCTTGCACCACGGGCGTCGCCCGTGCCGCCGTCTTAGCCGCCATCGCCGCCCGTCGACCTAGCCGCCGCACCTCCGACCCAGCCGACTCGCGTCCTAGTATCGCGGTGAGCTCTTGGCGCCCTCCTTCTCTCCGTTTTCTTTTTTGGCCCAACACCGGCGCCGGGCGCTGACCAGCGCCGCCCAGCGCTGGTGAGCGCATCACCGCCCGTGAGTGAGCACGGCGTAGACACGTGAAACGATCTTGGGCGAGAAACACTGTAGCTCTGGCGGCCCGGCCCAACACTTTTTCACCCCGGGCTCGCCCTTGTTCCTTTGGGGCCGGTCCTTTGCTGTTCATCATGGGCCATGAACAGTCTTTGGGTCATGCACGATAACAGGCCAATTTCAACCCGAGAACCTTTTTCCATTTATAAAATGTTTTATTCATTTTCATTTATTTGAATAGTGTTTGATTTTCCAAATTTTGTATAAATTCAAATACTAGCTCAAAAATTCTGAAAATTTTTGTGTAGCCTTCCATGGGTATGTCTATCCAGGAAAAATATGAAACTTGAATTTTGAATACTTTTGGCATGATTTAAAAATACAAAATTTAATTGAAAAATGCATCTTCCTTGATTTTTAATAATTATTTTATTTATCCAAAAATCATGAAAATTATTTCAGTACTGTTTTATGACATGATCTACCTGTACAAAAATTTTGAGCTTGTTTTGAGAAAGTTAAAATTTTTATTATTTCATGCCCTATCATTTTATGTGTTAAACAATTTGTTTAATGCTTTCTAACTTAGGGTTTTGGGTAGATTTTGGGTTGTTTTGTGAACCCTAAACCATGTCGTTATCAAGTGGTCCTTGAGAACTCCTTAGGCAATGGTGATGATATCTCGTAGAGTAGTTCATCAAGTTGGTTTTGTTAGATTGCAACTTTATCGTGAAGGAAAGTCATACTCAAGCGTTTATCATTTCATGCACTCTCGCACCTCATGTTTGTATGCATGGCATCATGTTAAGCATGTATTATTATTTATATAGTGAGCGAGGGTGATCGAGTTGTTGATCAAGCCGCCGAAGAAGGCTATCTGGTTGACTCAAGTTCCAGTATTGTGATCCATCGTCCAGAATCGGGATATTTCGTCAATCAAGGCAAGCCCGGTTCATTTAAACATTCCTTGTGTTTTTACAAAGCTTTATATCACCTTTGCTTTATGCTTTGCATTAGGTGATAGGAGTTGTGTGATAACCTAATTGATGCATTGTCCATCCTTGATTATTTCGATATCTACCTTGATAACCCGTTTTGGTAAAAATGATTAGAAATGCTTAGCCATGCTAATTTAGTTAGACTTTTGAGTCAAAATGTGACAAGTCTCTTATGATAGCCCGAATGGGCATTTGATGAAAAGGATGTTATATGATGAAACCATACTGGGATATGGTGTTTAATTTGAGACCGGTCGGGTAATTTGCATTGAGAATGGAGTCTCAGTGTAGTATTTCCGGCTTGTCGATTAAGGACCGAAGCGTGTAGGCCTGTGTAACCGAGACTATGGAACGCAAACTGCGCCTGAGGTCGTTTGGCCAATGGCACGTCTGTCTGGGCGTCGTCCCAGGACAGTCGAAACTAGTTCCGGACACATACTCCGGTAAGCCTAATCTTGGGGGTGTCAAATCGGAAACGTACAACCGCGCACTGGGAGTGGAGAGATGGCGGGAGTACATGTTACCCTCGTGGGTTAAAGTCCCGGATTGGAGGTGTACGGTATTCTCGGGTGGCGTAGGACGCGATTCCGTTTTGAGTATCCAAGAAAGGGTTGATATATGCAAGCTTAAGTGCTACATATGTCGTGTGGAAAGAACTCCCCAGCTGGGTTAATCGATTTCGAAATCGCCGTGCTTCTCGGATATGGAGACTTGGTTTCCAGTCTTATATCGTAGTTTAATTATGGAACTATGAAGAGATGGAATAAGTGATGGAATATCTACAAGTGTGTGCTCTAGTATCAGATCACCTAGAGTAGGTGAGAAACTAAATTGGAATTAAAAATGTTGAAAAGAAAGGATTCACTACTAGTAAGCTTTTACGCAAAAAGAGTCCTTGCTTCTTGCTACAAGCCTTTCCTTGAATCCTATTAGACCAGCATTTTTGAGTCTTCTCCTATTTTCTTTAGTCGGGTAAGTCTTGTTGAGTACTCCCGTACTTTCGGGGTTTGTTAACCCATGTTGCGGGACCGGGGAAGTCATGTCGCACCCGGGCAGTCTTTGCATGGCGATTCATCGAGGAAGGCGGTGAGGATGAGTGAGAAGTGAGACCGTGGGCGAGGTCTGTTAGTGTCATATATGTAATAATCTTTCCGCTACTCCTACTTTTATATTGTAAAACTTGTTTTAAATAAACGGTTGTAAAATTATTGTAATACATATAAACCTTCCATTTGTTTACTCGATTATGTATGAAAACTGTTGTAATCTTGCAATGACCTCGTAACGGATCACGGTTGGAATAGTTAATAGTGCTTTTTTTTATAGGTGCACATATGTGACTATCAAAGGTTGTTGAACCGATAATTAGTACATGTGGGCCTGTAATTTGGAAGGTTTTTTATTCTGTTATAAAAAGTAAAGAGTGCACGTAATCTTTCGGGGTAACAAGCAATAAAGAAATTATTTCCTCCCTCTCTTCCTCTACCGCCGCCGCCGTCACCCCCCACCTCGCGCGCGTCTGCCGCCGCCCTTGCGCCGCCGCCACCACCACCACGGCGCGGGGGTGTGCCGCCCCTGCGGGCGCGCCGGGCCACGTGTCACGCCCGGATCGATCACGGTTTGTGACAAAAACACACCAAAAGCTTGTTTTTCAATTGCAAGTTTAAAACAAGGCATACTTATCACTTTATCAGTGACTCTGTTGCATACGACCCACACTTGGAGTTTAGGAGTATGTATTTTTTCATGTATGAAAACAAGTGCTATGGATTAGAAAAACACTAAAATGTGGTCATTACAATTACAGCCATTTGAGATTTTGAGTTCATTATAGAAAATGTTAGTTGGAAATCCTCCCAAAGCTATATAACCACACTGTGGGAGTTGCCCTCTCATTTAACAAGAAACTCGTGCCTTGCGCGCTAAGTAGTGGATCCTATGATGGGATGCAGATGGTTAATTTCCAATTGATTCTCTTTACACACTGAAACTATTATTTTGATTTTCTTAATTATTTGAGGTATCTACTTTATGAACAATTTGTATTTTAGTTCATGCAAACGTGGACATTTCACATTTTTTATTTGAATCTTTAAAGAAACTACCAAGTGCCAAATACTAGTCTGCTAATGCATCAACACTAACCTTGTTTGCAAAAAAAAACTGCATCCACGATGCCTACAAGCTCATGTAATAACTTAATTCTGCACAGTGGATTCTAAAGTGCTAAGTACAATGCTTAACTAGACTAGCTAATATGTAAAAGTAAACTGATTTGCCATGATCTAGAGCTTACGGTTCTTAAATAATGTTTCAATGACACCAGAATATCTCAGCAGTGGAAAGTAACTAGAGTACTAGCGACAAGAAAGCAATATCCTTACCATGGAGTAAACAAGGAAAAACTAGCTAAAGAAATAACCGAATGATGATTTTGCTGCTTCACATCAGTTCTTCTAGTTTGCATCAGCATTGCGTTGTTGCTCGAAAGAGTTTCTTCAATCATACATAGAATGGTTTTGAACAATTAAATGGCAGACCAACAAATCAACTATGGGTGTGTTCAGTTCTTTGAAAAGTGAACCCGAAAAGTCTTCTGATACCCGTCACATCAAATCTTTTGTATGCATACATGGGACATTAAATGTAGTTAAATAAAAAATAAATTGCACAGTTTTGCTTTGAAAAGTGCGAGGCGAATCTTTTTTGAGTCTAGTTAGTCCACGATACGATAATAATTATCAAATACAAACGAAAAGTGCTTACAAGAGTCCCAACCCGAAATATTTCACCAACCAAACACACCCTATAGCAATGAATAATTACTTTCATTTATTTGAACTGCTACATAACAGACCTCATTCTACTAGTAACAAATTCCAGTCACTATGCTCATAAACTTCCTAGCTACACTGGAATTCTATACTTGTATTCATGATTAAACTACTTGTAGTAATAAGCAATAAGAAATATGCATCTTAAAGACATGTGAAAAGGTAATCAGTAATCACCTGCGGAAGGTATCCGGCTTAACTCAAGCCACGGTGGGAGCACACAGGGTTTAATAAACGGGGACACAAATGCTACCAATGATGACACACAGGAAGCTTGCGTTCAGTGGATCGATCAGGAAAGACTCGGCTAAGTGCCACCTAGTGCTCCAGCGTCCAGCCGTCGCCGCCATCGTTGTCAAGGGTATACGAGCTGAGCACGAAAGGCTCCTTCGGGTGCCAAGCTCATTTTTATTCTACTTTTTTTAGATATAGTTTAAATCTAGAGGTCAGCACGCCGGCGGTGCGGGTGCCTGCGCGGCAACGTCTTGGTCCGCAGCCGGCGTCCAGGACCCCGGCGCATCTTCGGCGGGCCCGAGGGCGTCCCAGCTGCCCGGCGTTGACGCGGACGGGTTCCGGGCCGTCGTGCGCCGTCGCCAACGGCGCCGCCCGACAGGTGCGCCACCAAAACGTCGGCGCCCGTCCCGCCTGAGCTGTCCGGTCTCTGCTTCAACTGCCTCGCGCCCGACCACGTCGCCGCCCACTGCCACTCCCGGCCGCTGCCTTAGCTGTAGAGGCTCCGGCCATCGGGGCGGCGGCATGCAAGCGAGCCCACCGCCGCCACCTTCAGCGGGCCACGAGCAAGGATGTGGTTCTCCCACCCCCAGGTGGCGCCCGCTGCACCACGCTCGGCACCGGGCGGACGGCGTCACCGCCCTGCGTCGCGACCGCCACCCACCTCGCGTCCCCACTGGGGAGGCCTCCACCACGCCCCCACGCCTTTGTACCTGGCATCGACACCGACCCGCTTTGTGCTCGGGCTTTGCGGAGCGTGGAGCCTCCGGCAGGTTGACCCGATGGTCGACGAGCTCACGGCCTCCGGCCCCTCTTGGGGGCGCCTGGATGGGCCGACCAGTGTGCCCCGCCTGGGGGATAATGAGTGGGACGACGCCCGGGGCCCGGTGGCGACAGACCCTCTTCTCCGCCTCCTACGACACAGCCCGGCGTCTGCGGGCGAGGTGCGAGGGGGTGGTGGTGGCACCTCGAGGCTCACCGCCCCTCACCGGTCGGCCAACCTGGCGGCCGAGGCGCGAGGATGAATGAGGTTGCGCCGTGCATCGCCGGACGCTACCCGGCGCCTACCATGCTCGTCGCGGTCGAGGCGGCGCGGGGGAGGTGGGAGATGTAGAGTCGTCTTCGGCGGCGACGGCCCCGGCCCTCTCCGCCGCGGCGCAGACATCGGCGGTCTTGCGTGTGCTCGCACTCCTCCTCAGGCGATGTCGGACGCGTGACAATTTGTCGGGTCCGGGAGGAGCCGGAGCGGCGATATGCCTCCCCTCGACACCCCTACGCTCATGGATGGGCCCGGTCCACGCCGCTCCCGCCGCGGGTGTCGATCCATTCTCTACGGAGGAGTGGGCGACATTGCGGCTAAACCGCGGCGCCCCAATGCAACCGTTCAAGCACGAAGGTGCTTTGCCGTAAGCTTCGGCGAAAGGTCGAGGATGAGGCCGTGGATTCGAGGAGATTGAGCGGAAGTTCGTGGTTGCCTTTGGGGGCAAGATGACTGAAAAAAGAGGAGTTGTTTCGAGGCCCCGCTGGGTGGTGGGATTGATCTCTCCGCCATGGAGCTCGACATGACTGGGATCGCGGAAGAGGAGGTCGGCTAGTTAGGCCTTGATCTCTATATTTCTTTCTTGTCGCAAATTAGTTCCAATGTAATCCCCGTGTAAGATCCGGTAATAATGCTCGTGTTCACGGATCGACCATATTGTAACACTCTTTTTTCGCTTTGAAAAAACGGCGCTTAGGCGTGCTCTTGAAAAAAAAAAAAAATCTAGAGGTCAGGATAGTGTGAGCGAGGTTCAAAGAACAAATCTATGGTCGGGATGGATTCTGAGCGAGGTTCAAAGAATATACAATTCAAACTATATCTTCCATCAAATCCACTCTTTATATTGAGCAATTCAAATCCGATCCAGTTATTACTATTGTCTTGCTCTCTCGAATGCTCTGCCTGTAACAGATTGTACACCTCGACAACCAATGACCTGTGCCCCACATACACACGCGGCAATGCATACCCTAGAAAAGAACCAGTAACCAAAAATGTCCAGCAGATTAAATTTTGATTAGATGTATCCGTGTGCATCTTATACAAATTTGATCAGCTGGACAAGAATGAAAAACAGGAAGCAAACACATCACGAGCATTGAAAAATACCAAGATAAATAAACAAGTTTTGCTGTTCAAGACATCCACGGACAGAAACCACCCGATCCAATGTGACGCACGCTGAGTTGACAGACCAACAACACCACACAAATGACTACCATGATCCTAAGACTGACACTACATATATATAGGTATCCTTTCATTCACCTGTGGCAAATGAGCTTGGTACAGCCACAAAAGAAACCTCCCATAACCAAACCGAAACCATCCCACATTAAGAAACCACCACCTGGTTTATCATCCCCTGGGCCCATTGTGCAGTCTCCCGAACTTCATCATCCAACTCTTGGGTTTGGCACTCCCTCAAAAACTCAACATGGAATAGGTGCGTCTTGAACAGATCCTTTGAGCTCTGGCCAAGCGTGTCTGCAAGATCCCCAATGACAGCAACTGCAGCCTTCGTCACACTGTCATCCCTGATGGCACAAACAACAGAACAGAGATATATTATAGCTGTAAGAAACACGTAACAAAATAAAAGAACAGAAATTACAATGTAAATGAAAGGCACCTGCTCCTATCTCTGAAGACAGCTTCAGTGAACTGTAGTAGATGGGTTGCATATGGGATCATCAGCTGAGCTTTTGGGCCCTTGATGCCCTGTAGTATACCAGAGTACGCTTCAAAAATGCCTGCGTCTGAGCTGGTTGCCATAATCAACCATATCATCATCACTCTGATCAAGAGTACCAAGGAGTCCTGCAGCTCCTTGGAGCATCGGCATGGCATATGGTAGGTATTTCTCAAAATTCTCACCAATAGCAAGAGCAATATCCCCAAAGCATGAGAAAATCGGAGGCTTCACAGACCGATTGAGCATAGAGCTTGATAGGTCCTTAAGAAGAATAGTCATAATCTGATCACAGAATGGCAGAATTTTATCTTCCAAGGCACGACAAATATCACCAACAACCCCAACGGAGATTGAACACACTTGGTACTCTTCATAATTCTGCAAGCCAGCCTCCAGGTATGTGAAGAAGTTAGGCATGTATTTAACAAAATCTGGACCAGTAGCATATGCAAGAGCACCAATTGCAAGCATTGCTTCTTCATGAACAGTAGAACTGTGGCAGGCAAAGACACGCAGAAACAACATCATCAACTGATCAGCAGTCTGAGAAATTATGGACTTTGCATCTGTGCTGTTCAGTTTCTGGATGATGACCTGCAGAACACCACATAGCAAAGCCTGCAGATCGCTTTGCTTCTCCTTATCACCAGAAGAAAGTATATGGAGATCAAATGTAAGGTTTAATCTTCTCATGATCTCCTGCAACAATTGGCCTATGATGCCTGAAGTTTCAGGTATGTTGCTAACTCTCACAATCTCATTCAGTGCTTCATAAGCAGATGCACGAAGCCTAAAATGGGTGGTATCAGCACGGTCCGCGGCAGAAAGAAGAGCAGCAATGATATTAGGTAGATAGGGTGTGAGCACAGAAGACATTGACTCTGCATCTTCATAACCTTGGGCAAGAAAATAAATAGCTCCACAGACTTTCTCAGCCACATTTGGAGCATCTTTACTACTCTCGAGCAACACAGACATGATACGAGGAAGGTTTGAATTATTTATGATTGGGTTTGCACCAGCTGGAGAATGCAAGAGCTCAAATACCCTCCCAAGAGTCCAAGCAGTAGTATCTTTTACCTGGCTATTTGCATCATTCATTGTGTTAAGCAAGAAATCAAGGCCAGCCTGGACCAGTGGAGCAAGTTTTTCAACAGAGGGGCCTTCAAGGATAGAACCAAATGCAAAAGTAGCTGCCTCGCGACAATGCCAATCAGGCTTTGTGATGTTGGCCTCAACAAATGGCATCACAAGAGGGACAACTGCATCACCGACAGTTCTAGAAATGAGTCCAAGGCACGTCCCACCACTCATAGAAATGTTCCAAACATTATCATCTTGGTCTTGATCTTCCTCTTGCTTCAACAAAGTTTCTAGAAGCATCGGTACAAGTGAAGGGAGGGCCTTTTCAATAAAGCGGAAGTGTACAGTAGAGTTTCCATCCTCAGATCCCTCATATTCATCTTGGAGTGCAATCTCTTCATCACAAATAGCACTCCAAAACTCAACAGCTTGAAGTGCAACTGGCTCCTCATCGCCTTTCACTGCATTAGCTGTCAAGTTGAATATAGTTTGCATATAAGGATCTAAGTGTGAGTAATATGTGGTGGCTATTGCAACGAGGCATTCAAATGCAGACTGTCTGATCTCCACTTCTTTAGACACGGCAGTCTCACAAACCATCTTCATTATATAGTTCCTCTCCATTTCATTTGCAAAGTTACTCTCTGCAAAGTCAAGAGCATTATATAGGGCCTTAACTGCAGCAAGGCGAACTTCAGGGCTGAGCTCTGTCTGATTCATTCCCTGGACAACAGCAGTCAGAACAGCATTTACTTGCTCCTGCTCCAAGTCCTGTGGAGAAATTTCCTCACACACATACCCCAATGCCTCTAGTGTTGCTTGTTTCAAAGGAGCGGATGCACCTGGAGAAGTCATGTTGCCCAGTAATTTGGCAACAAGGTCTTGCCATTCTCGACGTGGCACCTCAATTGATGCAACCTTGGCAATGACTTGTGAAGAGGTATGTCTTTGCGTGCGTGCACCGAAGATCCTAGTGTCACCAGCAATGACTCCTTGATCTTCAATTTGACAGATGGATCCACGCTTACCCATTGCTGAGTCAGCAGCTCCTTTTTTCGCAGAATCGCTTTAAGCGTCCAAAGAATTCTTAAGGATAATACCAGCAAGCCTTCTAGACTCCGAGGCTTTTCATCGTTTGAGAGCTCTATTGATAAGGAGAGGGAGGAAATTAGGAAGATTCTGCTCCTGGAACTGTGTGAGGTTGCCTTCTGCTGCTGTTCGAAGGTTAGCATCTGCAGATTGAGCAGCTAGGAGAACCTGAGTGATATCCATGGCTGTATCATACATAAAAAAAAAATAACAGATTTTCAGTTAGCAAGGACTCACAGACAATCAACAAGCAACATAATACATCAACGGTATGCAAATTTTCCATCCATATTAAAGCTTTTGCATTCAAAACAACATTGTTTCACAGCACGGATATTAGCCAAACAACTCATTCAACAAAGGCACTGTATGCAAATTTTTCCATCCATATTAAAAGCATAGCCTAAAGCTTTAGCACTCAAAACAACATTGTTCACAGCACAGATATTAGCCAAACAACTCATTCCACAAAGGCACTGTATGCAATTTTTTTCATCAATATTAAAGCATAGCCTAAAGCTTTAGCACTCAAAACAACATTGTTCACAGCACAGATATTAGCCAAACAACTCATTCAACAGAGGCACTGTATGCAAATTTTTTCATCCATATTAAAGCATAACCTAAAGCTTTAGCACTCAAAAACAGCATTGTTCACAGCACAGATATTAGGCAAACAGCTCATTCAACAGAGGCACTGTATGCAAATTTTTTTCATCCATATTAAAGCACATATCCATAATATTTGCTTAGCCTCATCAGCAATCCAAACAAGGTTCAAAAAAACGTAGTTAAACGCTCGTTTTAGGCGCGCTTGAGCGCTAGGCGGAGGCCTAACGCGAACTGTCAGAATCCATGGATGGTGAAGAAAGGAAGATAAGAGACAGGATTAGGATGGCAGAATCTGTGCCTTACCTTGCTGTGTGCAAGTCGCTCGATTCCGCGCAGGTGGAGAGGTAGATCCACGGACAGGGGAGCGGCGGCGCGCAGCCGGAGGGTGGAGGAGCGGCGGCGCGGTCTCGCTTTTTGTTTTCCCCTTTTTTTTTGGAGGAGGGTAGGGAAGGCGGCGCGGTCTCGTATAGTCGTATCCAGTGAGAGCGAGGATCCTTAGGGCATCGTTGGGTGTTCTACTGTTTAAATGGCTAGTGGGCTTCCTCCCCTTACTGGGCCGAGTGGGCTATTACCATTATAGAATTGGTTTCCTTTTTCTACTAGGCTAGAAAGACACGGCGCGCCACCCTTTCATAGGCTTGTGTTGTGACTGTTAAAAAAGAAAAAAAAAAACATAGCCTTCTCTTTCGGAAGTTTTGCACGTTAGTTTGGACGGTTGTGCTTCCTATCTTTTATGGTATTTGTACTCTTCTATCTTTCTTAATTAATATAAAGATACATTTTATCAAACAAATCCAAATTATTTTTCACAATTTTTGTGGAAGTCAGCTTTTCTCTTCAAAACTGGGTAAACCATCTCACTAAACTTTTAAAACCGTTTAGTTTTACCTCCTTGGCCTGTCTAAGTGGTTTTGTCTTTTTTATTATTATTTATTTTGGTTGAATTTTTAAAAAAAACATAGTAAATTATAGAAAAAATAATAAAATATAAAATCTAATTTTGTTTCACTCCACATGAATAGATCTGTATAGAACATAGAATATGATAGTAAAGCTTTACTACAATGCTTTTTGTTGTAGCTTTATATCTATTTTTTTTAGTTAATTAGAATTATCTATGGAGAGGCTTTCAATGTCGAGTTATATGCAA
Source organism: Hyparrhenia diplandra (assembly GCA_015847255.1). NCBI lineage: Eukaryota > Viridiplantae > Streptophyta > Magnoliopsida > Poales > Poaceae > Hyparrhenia > Hyparrhenia diplandra. The sequence goes on along the minus strand of JADLZK010004376.1, from coordinate 1,688 downwards.
TGGATTTATCAAAGTGGTGCAATTGAAAATTACTCATAAAGCTAGAGCTAAATTTTTTATTGGAGATTATGTCGATGATATTACACCTCTCTCGAGTGTATTCCAGAATATAAAGTCAAAGAATGTGCGTAGTGGGTCGAATATGACGGATATACCACGGACACAAGAAAATCGTATGGCTCGTGTGGGACTCCGATGGCCTAGCTCGAGGAAGACACGGGGTTTATCTTGGTTCGAACAAATCGGTGCCCTACGTCCGGTTGAGTCACTATGTATCCGAGCTCAAATGATCGTAGTACGGGATTACAAACGGTCGAGAGGGAAGCGGACTCAGTCGGACTCTCTCGTGAGTGATGTGTGCGAGTGCCGATGTCGTGAAGCTTTGTGTGAGTTGAGCTTGAGTTGTGCTCGTTGTGCGAGTTGAGCGGCTTGCCCTTCTCTGACTATCGGATCCTTTTATAGTCGCAAGGATTTACAGGGTGCCGTGAGAAGGGTGACGGTGAAAAGAAGAGGTAAAAAGCATCGGTCGTGTGAGCGTGGAGGTCATCATGTCGCCTCTCGTGTCACTGCTCCCCTCTCGTCTCTGGCCAACTTATCACGGCGTCGTGGGTACGGAATCCCGCCGATGCGTGTTTATATGAGACCGGGTGAGACGCCGAAGTCGATCTTGGCTCGCCGGCTCTTGCAACGATGGCCTTGTCGCGCCGATTACCCCCATCGAGTGCTCGCAGGGTCGTCGCCTCCGTGGTCACCGCTCTCCTTCGCTATCACGTCTTTGCTGGCGTCGCTAATCGGGGAAGCGGTGAGCTTGACGAGGCAATGTGGACGGATGGGGACGCGAGCTCGTTCGTGCGTCGCGTCCGCGTAACGCGTTTTGTCCGTAGCATTTGGTTTGGGTGAAGTCGATGGTCGAGTCATGTTCGCCGAGGTGATGATGGCCGTTGTCGGCGTGAAGTCGTGTGGCGTAGAGTCGCGGTGCACTCGAGTGCGTTTGGTGCCGGGTAGTGATGTAGTCAAAGAAGGCCGCAGGCTAACAGCGGCCCGAGGTGGGCTCGGCCCTCCTGGTCTCGACCACGCGTGCGAGGAGGGATGGCGAGTCATCCACGACCCATTAGTCATGCGAGACGGAACCGACCTCCGTCCTCTTGAGCGTGTGTGTCGCGGGTGTAGTGTGGAACGAGTCGGCCCGGCTCGACCTATTGGTCGTGCGGTCGGGCACGCGTCGCGTGGGGTAGAGTGGGAACTCGGGCGAGGGCGGCGACCCCCAGCGTCAAAGGTCGCGGGGCGTGGTGGCCCCGCCCATAGGTCGTGCGCGAATCGTAAGCGAGGGCGCCGACCATCCTCGGCCATCTAGTCGTGCGGGAAGGGAGGCGGGAGGAGTGACCCGCCGACGCCTATGGCGTGGCGGCGCGCATGCCGCGCCCGGGCGAGGCGCACGACTTTTCGTCGGGCTGCGTGGCGCGACCTCTGTCATGCGAGTCAAGGTCGTGCATGGGCCGGCGCGGCGGCTCGCATGGCCTCGCGTGAGGTGATGGGCCGAGCCAAAGCGGAATATTTTTGGGCGAGTCTCCATCTGGGTTTTGTTCCACTTGGTTTCTGCTCGGTGCCCAAGATATCGCATCTCGACAATGTCTGAAAGCACATGCCGCCCGGCAGGGCGCGGTTTTAAGGATTCGCCCGCCCGGTTG
>JADLZK010004374.1:0-73750 GCA_015847255.1 Hyparrhenia diplandra | reverse complement strand
AAAAGTTTGGAGTCGCTTTTTGAAATGTTTAAATTATTTTCTATTTTATGCTCTATGATTTTGTATGTGTTTAAATATAATGTTTAGTGTAGAATGATTTTGGTTTTGTGTGACTTTTTTTTGATTGTTTTGTGAATCTTGGGTCATATCATAATCAAATGGTCCTTGAGAACTCCTTAGGCGTGGTGATGATATCTTGTAGAGTAGTTCAACAAGTTGGTTTTGTTGGGTTGCAACTTTATCGTGAAGGAAAGTTGTACTCAAGTGTTTATCATTTCATGCATCCATCAAGCATCATATTTATACTTCATCATGCTAAAAGCATGCATCATCATCTACGTAGAGTATACGAGAAAGTGAGATGGTTCATGATGGTCGAGCTTCTCGAAGAAGATCCATCCACCCGCTGATATCGAGGTCAAGTATGACTCGTGATCTCAAGTTAAGGAATCTAACTTTTCCTCGCAACACAGGCAAGCCCCGGTTACATTAAACCTTTCATTGATGTTTTAAAAGCTTTATATCACTTTTGCTATGCTTTGTTGCATTAAGTAACTAGGAGTTGAGTGATAACTCTAATTGCTGCATTACCGTCCTTGTTTATTTCAATACCATCCTTGATAACCTGTTTCCATTTCGAAAAATGTTTAGCGTGATGCTTAGCCCTCGCTTAATTAGTTAAGTTTTACATCAAAATGTTTTATTTGAGGAGATGGTAAATTTTTCGAATTAAAGAGATGTAATGATGAATTTGAGATCGGACGACGTAGGTTGAAAGTCGTGGGATACCTAGTCGCGGTTGGTCCCGCGGTTGGTCGCTTTTGCTGACCGTCCTCGCTGTTTGGCCTGAGTGAAATCGACGCGTTTTGAACGCACGCTGTTGCGCCCGAGACCTTTTGGTCAATGGCACGTCGGTAGGTATCCACCCCGTGTCGGGCCGACCCTTAACTAGCCACATACCCCAAGTTTGACCGGTGGAGCCAAATCGAATGGCAACCACGCGGCCGGAGTGGAGAGATGGCGGGAGTAGCGCAAACCCACCCTCTTTGGTCAAACCGTCATTAGGGACGGGTAGGGAGGTGGAGGACTCGTGTTTCCTGGGTGGCGCAGCCTGCGTCCCGCATTGGACAATCTGAAAAGAAGGTTGATATATGCAAGCTTAAGTGCTACATATGTCGCGGTGGTTAGGGATCCCGGTGGGATTATAATCGATTCATGAATCGCTGTTTCCGGAGAAGGAGACCCGACTCGACCTTCATTGTAGTAATTGATGGAACATGGTTTTGAAGAAAGAAAGTTGGCTTATGAAAGAAATGTTTGCTCTAGAATAGGATAAGCTAGAGTATATGAGCTACTAATCTGAATTTCGAATTTTTACTTGTAAGCGGTGACTTGCCCAATTCTTTTTTTTTCTTTGCACTTGTTCGTCTAGGTTAACGGAGGCACAACCAAAGATCGGGATATAGCGGCGGTTTACTCAAAATGAACTTATTCACATTTTATAAAATTAATGGCGGCGCAATATTTTTATAACAAATGAAAGCAGGGGCAGCAGCACGGGTGCGACGCTGGGGGCATGAGCAGGATGTGTAGGGGCATGGGGACGAGGGATCTGCAGCCGGGAACAAGACCAGCGGTACATATATGGTTGAGAATGGAGATGAGGAAGCTAAAGGGATAAGATTCCATTTTTAATATATAGATCGGTTGGGGGATGAGCGTGATTTTTGCTGACTCACGACCCATCATCGGCAACATCTGAGCGGGCTCAGACGCTCTAAGTAGAGCATTGCTGATATTTTTAAGTAGTTAACATGATCTTTTTTAAGTGGTTAACATGGTCTTCAATATATGAAAAGACAACAGTGACATGTATAATACCGACTTGATGTCCTAAATTAGAAGTAATTACAATAATATCCAAGAGTCATTTCAAATTGAAATGTAATAAATCTTTATGATTTTTTCTATAATTATGATGGAACTTGAGATGCTTTGACTTTCCTAATTGACTTGTAATTTAGAATTGAGGGAGTGCATAACTCATTCTTATTAAGTGCTCGTTTTGGAAGTGCAATCGACGAGTATGCATAAAAGCAAATTATAATACAGATGGTTGCTAGTTGTAAGGATTCTTGCAGCCCACCTTTCAGCCCATCCGTACACTAGTTAAGTCTTCAGCATTTGATACTTGGCCCACTTGTCTATCTCACAGAGTTTCTTGGTTCATGTGTCTAAGCTGATTGTAAGCTTAAAACTCACTCTCCCTCTCTCCTCTTCTCTCTCTTGCCCCTCAGGATTCAGCCTTCTAACACCTCTTATAATACTTGCTCTAATAAGAACAAATATTCTAATACATACTGATTAGCAAAATTCCCGACATCTCGAAGCGAGCAAGACACATAGATTTTCAGTTTCTCAGTAGCGGTAGCAGCTTCAAAATTGTAGAGTTTTTGTAATAGTTTAGTTGCAAGTAGGTTGTAGTGGGGATGTACGGTTGTAATTTTGTTTTGCTTTGTACTATATTATCATCATATCGTCTAATAAAAATCAACGATAAAGCTTTTGCCGTACCTTTCAAAAAAATCTAATACACACCCAACCACTGCTGTAAATACTCCGGTTGTAACAAAGCAAGCAAAAAGGATATGATTTGCCCTCTATTCCTCCATGCCTCCCAAAATCACTAACATCCTAGAATGTGCTCTAGGCCTCTCAAAATCACTAACATCCTAACATGTTCTACATGCCTCTCAAAATCACTAACATCGTAGCATGTTCCTCCGGTCCTCAATGTTAGCACTAAATCAAGAAATCAGACTATTAGCACTAACAAAATACTTAGCGGTCTGCGATCAAGATCTAGGCTTCCTTGTAGACGGGCCTGTGGTTGCCTTTGGATTTTTACGTTTTTTGTGCCCTGTAGCAAATAAAAAGACACATTTTAAATATTAATTAATAGCAACCATCAAGTTTACAAAGCATTCAAAAACAAGATTATTGTCCTTATAATCATAACTGATCGATGACAAATCGCGAATTTTCTCGAAAGAGGCAATGATCACTTCTTGAGCCACATGCCTGTTTGCCAAAGATTTTAAGATTTCTCACACTCAACATTGATATCTTGCATTGTTGTATTGCTTTGCCTTGCAACAATATTCTCCTCCCCTCCGCCTAGAACCTCCACACAATGTCCACATTGTCAATCTAGCCTCTTTGCAATGGCCCCAACAACATATTTCTCCAAAGAGATGCTAGAGCCCTCGGTTGAATCACTGCGCAGACATCGCAAGCTCGGTGCGTAAAAAAATCATAGAGAAGATAGTGAACTTTTACATTTGATTTTTAAAATAAAAAAAGCAAGTCCTACAAGATCTAAGCTGATCGTACCGTGGAGGGTTTCCTACTTCACGAGGAGAGGTGCCATCCCCGCTAAGCCAAAGACAAAGAAATTCATCATGTAGCATCTCCAAGACATCCTAACCATTTTCCATTATTGTCTTGGACCACCGCACTCACCTTGCCTCAAACAAATGCAGATCTTTTTGTCTCCTTTGCAATACTCTTTAAAGCAACATTTGCAATTAATCCAGGGCATCCATTCACATCATCAAAGAATAAACACAAACTAGTGAGAGCTTTGTTTTGGTGGAGACTGGCACATACCAACATGACAGCAGCAACACAATAATTTTTAGAGGCATTGTACATCAGTGACCACAGACTCAAGATTAACATTACCGAGCCTCAATCATTCGCACATCAACTCAACACTTCTCATTATACACTTGAAACGCAAATTGACAACATGTGCAAATTAATACAAACATTAAATAGGATGAATTGCAAGTAAAGAAGAACAATTTCTGGTCATGTGCCAATGGAACAATATATTTTCAAGACCGCAACAAGTAACAAGGAATTCACCCTCCAAGTTCAGGGAGACTAAGTGCACACTTCTGGAATCTCTCCACTTAGAATGATATGACCAGAAGCATCATCTCCTACACCTTGTCGTTGGGACTCAAACCTAAATTTCTCTCCATATTGACACACTTGAAACGATCACACCATCATAATAGCAGGATTAGAAAATTAAGAAGCAATAGAATGATATGCTATAAAACAAGGCAGAAGGTTACCTTCTGACAAGAAGAAAACCAGTACCAACTCCAGCACCATAACCTGAAGTACGACCTTCTTGCTCTTTCCTCCAATGACTAACATCTCTATTTCCAATCTGTGAACATCCAAAACAAATAAGAGAATAAGCAAACAAAACAAAAATGAGAAAATTCCTTCAGTGCCACTAAATATTATAGCAACTCCCCTATATATAATAAAAATTGGCCCTCCCTGACGTCCACTGGTTTAGTTTTTCTTTCCATTAATTTTGCCATAAGAGTCATCTTTGAGAGGCAAAGAAGAAAACATGGCCATGAAGGCCTTTATTCTTCTAGCCACTATACTAGAAGAGGAAGAAAAGCGGGAGGAACAAGGAGACCGACCCCACCTGCCCTTCCACCGGGGAGGCGCCAGGGAGAGGCAGGGGCCGGCGACGAGCAGCGGGCGGCGGTTGAAGGTTAGGGGCAGCTGGTATAGAGATGGAAGAGGATATGAAGGAGATGGGGGGTGGGAGAGCGTACTACAGTGAACTAGTCCCGGCCGGCAAAAGTTGAGATGGACGATACCTATAACGCGCTTAAAAAACCCGCCCATCTGCCGGTGCAAACCTGAGGTAGAACGGTGCAGAAGTAGAACGCGACTACACACACTTTCGTGAACGCTTCGCCCGCCCCTGTGAAAGTGAAACGAACCCACGACGTCGGTCGTCGTGATAACCCAGTTTTATCTGACAAGTTGCCGTATAAAAAGGCATGCTTATATATACCGTCCGCGGAGCTGCGAGACAGATAGGTCATACGGCCGCCTCATCTTTGTCATTTTGTCTATAGGAGCTAGCATAACTAACCGGGATTTTGACCTTTGACCTTTAAAATAAGCTGCCGACACACAAGGATCAAAAAACATGTAAAGCATACTATGGGCCACTGGATATGCAGGATGCCTGAACAGGGCCGCAAGACAACAAGGCGATAGCCGGCGACGTACGTGAAGAACCGTTGTTGCGTCCCCATCAGCGCCTCGCCCGGCCGCATCCTAGCTTGACTCCACTGGCATTGCACAACGCCCGTTCGGCCATTGATTGGAATGTTCGAATTGTTTCGCGTATATATATATTCCCGAGTGTACAATCAGCTAGATACCTACTCGCATTTAGCTAGAATCTTAGACAACGATGGACCTAATCTAACGCGAGGAGAACGGCTTTGACGCATACGGAAAACCAGACAGGACCACGCACGCAGCCATGCCTCTGCTGCCGACCGTCTGGCGTCCGCCGCCATTAACAATCTTTCAAAGAATAATCAAACAGGATAAATAAACATGTCATGTAGAGGATAATGTTTCGTCGAGTATCAAAGAATAATCAAACAAAATAAATAAAACGTCCATTAAGCATGCATGTATATGTCATGTAGGATAATGTTTCGTCGAGCATCAGAGCAGTATAGTACCAGTACTATCATGATATCATCCTAGCTCCTCCGGCTCCGGGTACAAGGACCACTCAATCATCACAAGCCGCCGGCTTTATTGCTTTCAATTCATACAAGGGGACTAGTGCGGTGCGTCAGGCATCAAGCATCATCAAACGGTACATAGTGTGCCCAATCAATTGCATTGCAGCTTCATAAAAAAAAAAAAAAAAACAGACCTAATCATAACGCCCGTTTTATTGGAGAAAGGACCCGTCAGAAAGATGTTGTGCCTTGGGTGTGTTTAGATCTCAAAATTTGGGTGCAAAAAATTCCGTAGTTGTCACATCATCATACATAATCAGAAGACGTTTCGTTTGTTAGTGGTAAATATTATCCTACCATGGCGTAACTAGGCTCAAAAGAATCGCCTCATGAATGTACATCTAAACTGCTGCAATTAGTTTTTTTTAATTACCTAAATTTTATAGTGGCGGGCAAAGGCGTTTTTTGATGCATTGAATGTTTCGATGTGATGGAATGTGATGGAATTTTGGGAACTTTTGGTTTTTTGGTTGATGTGACTAGGAACTAAACACACCCCTTGACGCTGAGTTTCTATCTATCTATCCCAATTTTATAGGTTATGACCTGTTAATCACGATACTGACAGGCTACATGCAAATTCGCATCAACTGCGCTCTACTCCACACAGTTGATGATGCAGAGCTCCACACAGTACAATGACAGGGTGACAGCAGTCGCTACAGTAGTCGGTGCATAGGTGTCACGTAACAGAGTGGTGCGGCAACTGACAGTAACCGAGGGCCTGTTTAGAGCACCGAATTCGGTGCAAAATTTTGGTTGGATGTCACATCAACATTTTCAAACGTGAAGTTTGTTAATTATATATTAAAATATTTAAATATTTATGCTAAGTAACTAGTATCATCCCTTTAATTCTAGTTTTTTTTAATAAATTTATTTGAAGATATAAACTGTTGCGATTATTTTAATTTTTACTAATATTTAAAAAATTTACCGCATGTTCCCTATTGACATCTAAAAAGTGATGGAGGGCTATCACGTAACAGAGTGGTGCGGCAAGTTGGACTGGAAGCGAGCAGAATCGGAAGAACCCGCAGGAAACTGTCGTGGCCGCCCGTCGGATACCGCCCGTCGGATAGCGTGGTTTGGCTTTGTGGGCAATTAAAAATCAGGACGCCCAGTTGCCCCCGCTCCTCGTCTTTTGCCAAGACCCAAGAGATGCTAAAGGCGAAAAGTCAGTCCAACGACCGAAAGCTCTGCCTCTGCATACACATCTTTCTTTAGTTTTTCTCTCTTTCTTTAAATTTCTTTTTGGAGAATACTTATGTCTGAAGTTACTGGTGGTGGTGGTGGTGGGAGAAGGGAAGTAACAGGGGTGGTTATGCTGCTGCTGCAGCTGATAGTGTTCAGTAGCATGTAGGTGTCAGCTGAGGGTAGCTGAAGTGTGCCGGAAGGGACACATTGGTTGGGTGAAACAAGGCCATCACCCATCGCACGGTGATGGTTTGCGAGACTGATCCATCAGCTTCAGTGAGTAGCGAAAACTACAGCACAGAGATGCATCAAATCGGGTCAGTCAGAGCGAGCGAGACGTCAATCCTTTGCTTGTGCACCTATCTAGCGATAGCTGAACGATGATGATGGAACTAGAACTAGAACTCGGATTATATATATATATATCATCAATCTGCGGTCAATATGTAACGTATTAGCAAAGCCATCTTTCTAGTGTTGTGTGGGGAATATTCGTTTTTTTTCAAGCCTACTCTCCCTTCTCCTAATCCTGATAGACTGACGAGTTTTTTTTCCCCAACTGAAAATGCCCCGGGCCCTCCATCAGATTGAATTGTTTTAATTTGCCTGAAACTAATAACCTGAATAAACTGATTGCACAAAGTAGGATCTACTGTCTTTGAAATCATACCCTAATACTCTATACCTTTTTACACATAAATTCATCATCAAGGAAGGATCGAAAGCAGAGAAAAGGAGGCGTGATTTTGCAACAGAGATGAGATGAACTAGGTGGTATTGAAAAACAAGAACACAACGATAACCCGACCGAAATATCTCTGTTCATTCACATGCCCCGGTATCATCATCTGCAGCTGCAGGCGGCGGATCGAAATGGATGGATACACGAGGAGGAATGGAAGTACATCTCAGAGCCCGGAAGGATCGATGATACATAGATACAAAGCAGCGGAAACCAAAGAAGAAAAGTCAAAAATAAAGCGGAATCACTATCCCAGCAGCAATAGCAGCTGAGGAGCTGACGCGGCGGCGGCGGACTTGATCGATCTACTAGAAACCCCGGCAGAGGCGGAACCTGTCGCCCCACGGCCGCGGCTGCGGCCGGAACCGGCTGGGCCGCCTGGGCGCGGGCGGCGGCGCCGTGGTGCGGCTCAGCATCTCCCACATCACGTGCACGTCCTCGTACTCGCACGTGCTCACCTCCTGCCGCAGCCTCCACAGCCCTGCAAGCAAACCACCGACGGGTTCAATCAGACCAGCGGAGCCAGCGCAGCGTCGCACGGATCGTACGAGCCACCGCCGACGACGTCGACCCGCCACCGTACCTGTTTGGCGAACCCCGAAGCGGGACGCGACGCCGAGCCAGGCTCGCCGCACCGGCAGCACGACGCGGTCCCACCAGTAGCCCATCGATTCGCCGACGCCAGGCAGTCGCCGCCTCGCCGGCCGGACTTGTGCCGCAGGAGACCGACCGTACGCTGCCTCCTCGTCCGCCGCCCCCCTCTCGTTTCCTTGCTTTCCCTCGCTAATCAGTAATTAGACCGGGGTCCGTCCGGTCGGTGGTCGTCTCCTCTCTCTCCCCGTTCCCCTATTTGTACGCACGGGAGAGGAGGAGGACCGCGAGGCACCGATGCTCGCACTCAGGAGACACTGACGCGCGGGCCCGGATCCCGAGTGGTGCGTGGGGGGGCACGGGCGTCAGTCGGGCTGGTGGGTAGGGTGGTTGCGGGCAGTTAGTTAACGGGGGAGGCGGGCACGTGCCAGGAGGCGGTAGGCGGCGTCGCACACGTCGGCGGGAGCTTCCTGATAAAGCGGGGCCCACATGAGATGGGATTCATGGGCGCGCGGCGGGTATGTGGCGCAAGCGGTTGAGTGGTGGTTGCGGGGGTGCGTCAGTGGAAGGAGTTAGGTCACCCGCGCGAGCTGTTGTGTTGGGCTGGGCCCAGAAGACTGAAGCTTGCTTAAACTTCTCGACTCTGTTTCCGAATTCCTCCATGTCTTTTTATTTGTTATTACGAAAATTTCGAAAAATATTATAATCAAGTTCGTTAGGTTGGCGAGACATAACGATACGACTAGATGGAGTTGTCATTCTCCACTAAAAAACAAAAAAAAAAAGGAGTTGTCATTCCTAGTAAGAGAGAAAAAAAAAAAGATAGCTCGAGACGACGACGACTACTACTAGGAGTATGTTTAGCTCTCAAGCAACTCTCGCCTAGTCTTTTTCTAGTGTGGGAGAGAGAGCGTGAGAGATCTAAGGATACCAGGCTCTTGCAAAAGTATTTGGTATCACGCGGTACCTTATCTAGTCTTGCTTTAATGTGAAGTGACTGAGACAAAGCAACGAATTTCAACTATAAAAGATAGAGTTAGAGTAGCAACAGGTTGTAGTCCATTCACATCGAAGAGTTTGTCATATATTTTTTTTGCGGCCAAGAAAATTTCACCGATCCTAAAGCAAGTAACATCCTCTTATTATAAAAATAAACTAAATTACTCCAACTCCTTTGATGGGAGATAAGAAACCTTAAAAAGGTTATAAATTCCACCATCTAGAATTATCATCCCAAACGGACATGCCACGGACGCAAGCTCCAATCTGAACGAACAGGGCATCTCACCATCCACCACCGTCATCCTCATACCATCACTTTTGCAAAAGAAGAGTGAACTGCTAAAACTCCACATGCAAACATGATGAAATTGACGCCACCGATTACGTCATAGACCTCATCGTCGACACCTTCACCAGATTCGCCATGAGTGAACACAAGTCCAACCGTCATCCAGATAGATATCGTTGGAAAACTAACCCTCACTAGCCCCTCACCATGGCTGCATAAAACCACAGCGAGACAAAGGAAAAGGCTGGTGTACCTTATTCTCCATCAATGATGATGTCTTCGTCTTGCCATCACCGCTGAGGAAAGATATGCTCCATCGCTCCATCGATGATCTTGACGACACCTTACGTCGTGGCCAATCTCTTTGATTGGATCTTCGGAGAAACATTGAACCTTAAAAGGTTAACATGTATCAATATTTACCAAACTGATGGCTAAGGAGAACAAAATAGTGCTATTTGGCCCTTCCAAGAAAAGTCTGCCTCACGCGACCCTGAATTGTGAGACAGGGCATTCCATGCAACACACTTACACAAGCCATTGTATTCATACACATTCACAAGTCTTCCCTCTGTCGCCCGTTTGTACACTCCTAATGTAAAAATTTCATTGCTAGTATCATGACATTGTTTGACTGGACATAGGAATATTATGCTCTAACCAATATACATTCTCGTGTCATCCTAGCACACCATCTGAGCCTAGACGTGCAATGTTAGATTTTTACTCGTTGCGAAACATGGCAACGTAAACACAAATAAATTACATCTCTTGATGTTGGAACAACACATATAATGTGATCTAAATCCATTTCCATTCGTGCCATAATTCTACGAACCAAACACCAGGTTAGTTTAAAAAATAGTATGAAGAAGATCTCGGAGAATGCGTGGAAAACCGAGAGTAAATTTTCACATCAATTAAAATAGGAGTGAAAACGCACATACGTGGAGTGAAATAATTTGATTTAGAATAAAGCTAAAATGATAGTCTTCGTGGAATGGAGATAGTACAAAACTTTGCCTACAGAGTATAATAGAAAAAACATTTCTTTAATTCTCTCGTTGAGGTGTCTACTCTTGCTCCAAAGGCTCCCGTTCCATCCAATACGGATGCCGGAAATTCTAAATTCCTCAAGTGCAGACAACATTGACCTTTCGCCGTGAGAAACTGAGAACCATCAAAGGCGCAGGCCACGGCATCAGCCGACCGCTGCATGTTGCGAATAAATGCACGAAACGAAGCAAATCGACGATGCTACAGCCTAGTACAAAAGCAGTCGATCTTATAGCCTTTTTATTTATTTATTTATTTATTTATTTATCGGTTGGCCGGGCAGACCGCCAGAATTTTAGAGGTGCCAGTATTCTACCTGTCCACATTGGAGCTGTATGGACTTGAAAAAGTTCATCATCCTAGGGCGCATCTCTTTTTGTGGCTGTTGTCTGTAACTAGAGATGACCTGAGTAGGTAAAAAGAGAAGAGGTACAGAAGATAGGATTTGGTTATTTTGTTGCGCACCAGAATCTTGCAAACACCTCTCCTTTTAGCGTGTCGTTGTTAGGCAGATGCAGTCTGTGTTATCTCACGACTTAAGGTTGAGCAACAAGAGTTTGAAGTCCATATTTGCTTTACTTCTGTTGCTCTTTGGGGCTTATGGAAATTTTGAAATGGCCTTTGTTTCAGAGAACGGACTCGCGCTGGTCGAAAATGGAAACGTTAGCCGCCCGGAACGGAATGGTACAGAATTCGACAGTTTTAATTTGTGCTTTGCCAATAACGACGAACGAGTCGTTTTAACAGAGAAGATGCATGGTGGAGTGTCTAAAGAAGCTTGGCGAGCTCTGAAATGATCATCATCTTAACATATAAACGGTTGGAGGCGCTTGCTTCTTCATGGACGCCCGATGGAAGCTGGCTTGGTCTTCCGATTCAGTGTGCTCTGTAACAAGTGTTTTTGGTGATGTGTGAACTGCCGTACGGGGGCTGTCTCTCGGCACTAAAAGTTGTAGTGGCTCGGCCCACCACGTTGGTCGTGTGGCGATAACATGTCCCCGCTTCCGTACCCGTGTGATGGCGACAGAACGTTCGATCGGTTCAAGGACGTCCGTGCCTCCATGTGCTGTGCCGAGTGCCGAGAAAGAAAAAATCTCCTCAATGAGAAGAAGTGCAGGGGATCCTTCTCATTTCACTTGCTAAACTTCTGCCCTGTCCATCCCACACTCACTCAAGTACGTATCCTTACCACATTGTGATTGACTGATTCGAGCCCCGGACGCGGCATCGGATCCCATCACGAACGCAGCTAGCCTAGCCCTCCCCCTAGCCGCGGCGGCCAAAAAGTTGGCGACAGGCAGCCAGGCAGACCATGGTGGTGGAGCCAGGCAGGCCATGGTGGTGTGGTTCACGTCGCGGAAGGAAGCGCAGATCGATCGAGCCACCGTTGTCCCGGGACCGATTGCCTGCCTTGTTGCCGATGCGCGTGGACCATCGCGTTTCAGGCGTCGAGCGACAGGCACCAAATGTCCAAACAAGTGAACAACAGACACGTGATCCCGGCCCTCGCGCGGTAGCTGCAGTGCTGATCCGGTCGCACGGACGTGGACCAGCACAGCAGATGAGCCGGCCGCACCCCTGCATGGAGAGGCAATGGCAATGGCACTGTGTCTGTGGCAGGTTAACCACTGTGTGAGTTTCCTTCCTGAAGCAGTGAAGTTGCCGCGCGCACGCACTCCTACGTGCCTGTAACAATAAAGTTGCGTGGGGGCGAAGGCGTCCATTCTCGGCGTGCGCGTGAACTCGCCGCTTGCCAGGAACCTTCAGGCTACAGCGGAGGAGAGACCTCACGTTCGCGCTCGCGTTCCTCGGACGTGGGCTCGGCCTTGGCAACGAAGCGAACCGAGTTGCCCGTGTCGTCCACTGTTTCCGCTGGCTCTCGCCTCTCGGCAAGCCCGCCACATGCGCGCACCGCCACCGCCGGCCCCACGGCGCAGCGTCGCCGCGTCCGTTTCTTTTCGTCACCGATGCGGAATAAACCAACCAACCAACCACAACAGAGGCACACCGCCACAGCCGCACACGAGCAGAAAACCCCAGCCACTCTGGGTAGCCACTCGCGCCACTCGCCGCTAGCTGCTGCCGGTGCCGGTGCCTCCTCATTGCTTCGCTCCTCCTCCTCCTCCTCCTCCTCCTCGTGTGGCGAGCCGAATCCATTCCCGCGCGGCCGGCCGATACCGACCCAGAGCTCGGGACGCGCCGAGGCGAGGCCACCGCCGGAAGCATTCGCCTGTGTGTGTGTGCGCGCTGTGTTCGTTCAGCTACCAGTGCGGGGCGAGATGTTCGCGAGCAGGCCGGTGGTGCACCCGCTGGAGGTGGCGGCGCCCGCGGGTCCGGTGCTGCAGCCGGCGCCGGGCGTGCTGATGAAGGACCTGCCCGGGATGCCGGGGACGCCCGGCGGCCTCGGCCTCCGCGTCCTGCAGCTCCTCTTCGCGGCCATCTCGCTCGCCGCCATGTCCTCCGCCGTCGACTTCGCCAGCGTCTCCGCCTTCAGGTACGCCACCTCTCCGCTTCATTCCCCGTCTCTCCTCCCTTCCACTTCATCGTATATCTAGCATTCTAGCTTTTCGTTCTCCAGTCGCTTGCCTAGGATTTCGGAATTGCATTGTGGTTTCGTGCGATTTGGTGGTTTAGACAAGTAGTACGTAGTAGAATGGTTCGATCTATGATGCTCAGCTCAGCTTAACGGGGGTATTCACACTTGAAGTTTCACTGTTTAGCTGGTTGGGTTGGGACTTGGGAGAGCCGTAAGCGAGGGACTTGCTGTTAAAGCTCCCAAGACTTCATTTTTTTTAGATAAAGGATTTAAATAAATCCGGCTTCATCTATCCGAGGATAGAATCAGACCAATTATTACAAAGTATCACACACAAATTTAGTTTGGACTGTGAAAACAGCCATACACAAGGAAAAATAAAAGGTAAAGATTTTGACTAAACATAGCCAATATGTCTCCGCGTTAGCCATCCATTGGATCCGAAGAAATCAAGAGCCGCCGTTTCTAAATGCGAAGCCACAAAGGTCATTTGGTCCTGAAGATCTTCATGCCTTTGTAGTTTTGCCCATTGTCGGGGCCGGTGCGTTCTCGAATAGAACCTGCAAAAAGTTTTTTTGGCCTACATTTGTCAAAAACCACCTCATTCCTTGTTAACCAAATTGCCCAAAAGAGAGCTGCAGCTGCAGTTAACAACAATGTATTATACTTCTTGTTGCCCAATTTGGACCAATTTTGAAACAGATCATATGTGTTCAAAGGTGGGGCAATTCCAAAAAGTATATGAATGGAGCGCCAAAGAAATTTAGCATGATAACATTGAAAAAGGAGGTGTTGAATCGATTCTAAGGAATGGCAAAAGGAACAGCTAATATCCCCATGCCAGTTTCTCCTTGCCAAATTATCTTTGGTTAAGATTACACCTCGTTTTACATACCACATGAAGATTTTAATTTTCATAGGTAATTTTGTTTGCCAAATATCTTTTGACACTCGCACACCATTATTAATTAACGCAGCATACATAGACTTGACTGTAAAAGTACCCGAGGCCTTTAAACCCCAAACAAGCACATCTCTTTCCTCACATAAGTTCACTTGTTGTAGGGAAAGTATTATACGGTTCCGATTGATCATGTTTGCTCCCACTAAATTCCTTCTAAAAGAAACGTTTAGTACAGGAGTGCTCATTATATTGGCTACTGTATCCTGCTTTCTCCTTACAATATTAAACAATGCTGGGAATCTATCTTTGAGTGGTTTGTTACCCAGCCAAGTATCTAACCAAAATCTAGTTTGTGTCCCATCCTTTACCTTAAAATGTCCTAACTCCATAAAAATATCTTTCACATTCATGAGACTCTTCCAAAAGTGTGAATCAGTTGCTTTCTTTGAACAGCTGCCAAGTGTTTTGTCCTTAATGTATTTGTTTCTTAAAAGATCCTGCCATAATCCCTCCTCATTTAACAATTTGAACAACCACTTGCTAAGCAAAAGCTCCCAAGACTTCATGTCGTGGATTTTTGCTTAATTCAGCAATGGGTGTAAAACCTTGGAACTCCTTTTCTTGCACGACGTGTGGGCAGTTCTAACTGTGAGTCGATCTGTGACAAACTAACAATCCCCTGAGCCACGAAAATCCTTCTTTCTTCGGGTTTCTTTCACATCGGCGAGTAGTTTCACTAGATTATCGATTGCCTTAGTGAATTTTTGATCAAGTCTCCGATGCTACCAACTTATGTAAATCCTTTTGTTGCACTTAATCAATATATTCCCTTTTCTAAAAAAAATCTTTGCTTGACTCATGTGGTTGCTACTTGCTACTCCTCGCATGATATTGTTTTGACTTTTGAGCTACGCAATTGCAACGCCTGCCTGTTGCCATGTTTGGATTCTCTCCGGGCAAGGATGCCAAATGTCTGATTTCGGGCGTCTGGGGTCGAGATCGTTGCCTTGCAGCCTGCAGGCATCGATCCAAACATCCCCATATAACCCTCTCCTTTTTTTTTTCAGAAACCAGGCTTAAGTGGGCACATATCCAAGAAAATATAAGAGTAAAAAGGCAAGCCTTACGTGCACTAAAGACAAGTTTACTTGGGTGTCCTCTGCACAAGTTGAACGCTACCAACATCCATTTCAACTGTCAAAATTTTTTTGTAGTCGCTGCCCACTGGGTTCCAGAGCTAAAATGGATTTTTTTTTTTTTTTTTTACGAATAAACTTCTGCAGCTTACATAAGGAATGTGGACAAGAGAATCTATAGCTCTAGTCAATTTCTAAGTGCAAAGCCGTTATGCTATATTTTTCCCAAACATACCGGAAGAGTTTAATTCAGTAAGAATTTTGTGATTTTATTAGTATTCCGATCTGTACCCTAGGATCTTATAATAGTATGGTCCTATCAAGTCAAAACAATATATATTCTGCCACGTCTCCTAAATTTTATAGTATGTCGATCCTACATGAAGTTATCCTACATAAAATTCTGTAGTATCCTGGTATTACCTTTGATGCTATATAATAAGTTAATAAATGACATAAATCGCTTGATTCAGTTATGACAAAATACTATTTATACTTAAGGCGCATTGAAAATAGTGCCAAAAATTCACTTAAATGTACATTAAGTCAATTAAATTAATCAGAATCAATACTAGGCTTAAATCTTTACAACATATTACACATCTTATATAAAATAAAATATATAATCTATAAAAATTGATAGGATCCCTATACTATGATCCGAGAGTGTCAAACAAAAATCGAACCTACCTAGGATCCCGATCCTAAGAACCTTGTTCACCGAGTAACACCCATCTATTCTCTCGAATATTTTTCTAATCTAGTACCTCCTCAAGCCTGTTTTGGATCTAGATTGACACGGTTATACAATATCAATTGAGTGGATGACTGCTGAGCTGAATTACGATGAGCTGGGGCTGGACAGAAAACAGGGGTGTATTAATAAGTTGCCTTGTCATTACGCATTCGTTATCTTAAAAATATGGTATGAAACATTCTCCACTGTACATTTTTGTGTGAATGTCAAGCCATCACATTATTACCATGGTATCACAGGGATCCCACTAACATATAACATCATATCCGTTCTTTTTAGTGAGCAGCACCACTATGTTTGGACAAATTCCAAGCTAGAACAAGCCAAATTTTGGATATTCTTACCAATTTTAGCCACCATTTGGTTGGATCCCAAAATTTGGCCTGGCAACCTTCTCCTTTGGCCACCTTAGGTCCTTTTGGTGGCCATAGTTGGAAAAATATAAGGCCACCAATTTGGTTGCCAAAATTTGGCTTGGGTGGGGCAAATTAAACACACCATAAATCCACAGTCCTTCGTTTATGTTTGCCAGGATAAATAGCTTTTTCATATGATAAACATGGGTTATCATGGCACTCCATTACCTCACAAAATGATCCATTGTACAAATGTGGTATTTCACTATAAAACTATGCTCAAGTTTTTTGGGTGGATTATGAAGTTAATATTTGAAAAATTATTATAAAAGTTATCTTGCTAATCACTGCTCCAATATGGAACATTGATAATTCATTACAAGTACAGTTTAAACTCTTGAATCCTAAGAGGAAGGCAATTATTTGTTTGTCTGAAAACAGATGTCTTCCTAGTTTAGTTCGCGAATCTTGCTTGTTGGGCATGTAGGTATCTCCTGTTTGTTACTTATTTTCTGATTATGGGCTGTAAAAAAACTAGAAATTGATTATGTTTTTTTTTTGTGCGGTGCGATTTTGTTATGTATTATCTTATTTTACTGTGATTGTCAGTGTAATAGACGTGGCTGGTACTTTTGCATACTCATAGAAAACAGGGACAGTGTTGGTGGGTCAAAATGACAATTTTACTGTGTTTTTCTTCTTTTGTAGTGTTCATAGCAAATTCATGTCTTCTGTATGCTGCATTTTGGCATCCTCAACCTCAAGCCTTTCCGACCTCATTAATTTGGTTTAGTTTTGGATATAAAAACTGATGGTTTGCTCCTTTTGCCAGCTACCTCATCGCAACAGCCATCTTGCAATGTGTGTGGAGCCTTTCGGTAGCCATTTTGGACATATATGCACTACTTGTTAAGCGTTGTTTACGAAATCGTCGGGCTGTTGCTCTTTTTGCCATTGGAGATGGGGTACGTAAAACACTGTACTTGTTCTTCATGAGCTTATAAAAATTATTAATTCTATTTCTTTCAAAAAAATTATTAATTCAATCTTCCATAATATCTGTTGAACAATTTATCAAGTCTCCTCTGCCGCGTACTAACCACAACATACAAAAGTACCATATAGCTGGGATTAATCTGACACTATTTTGACCATAGTGATTTTCTTATGTGGAATATTAATTGTGTAGCGCAAAAGAAACCCAAATATGTTGCCAGATCATACAGTTGAATGAAATTGCCTCTCATGAATCATAGATTTGCTTAGGAGAGCTAGGACCGGATTTATCTTCTGATTCAGTGTATTCTTGTTTGATGGTACCTCCAGATCACATGGGCAGGGTCGTTCTCTGGAGCATGCTTTGCGGCAGGAGTCACCTCCCTGATCGACACAGATCTGGACATGTGCTATGAGAACCATTGTGCTAATTTTCAGAGTGCAGTAGCAATGGAGTTCATGTGCTGTTTTTGTCTCTTACCATCCTTTTTCCTGAACTATTATTCGATCGCATCTAGTCGCTGAAAAGAAAGAGGATATAGCCTGATCCCGGAGCAGTTTTGAGCATCCAATTGCGGTTTTGGTGACAACTGGATATAGTGGCACAGCTAATAGTATTAGAATTGGAAGGTGAAGTAAGTTTATAACAGTATATGAGACTATGACCCAGCATGAAAGAGAGAACGGCCTGTTTGGCAGATGCATTGCTCTGAAACCTTGCAGTTCTATGCAGTACTACTATTTACTTGCCCTGTAAAATGTTTGGAATTGTTAGTTTTAACGTGTCCTGACTCCTGAACCATGTATATTGCAAGTGAAGAGGAGGGGTAATGGTGATGCTGAAGAATGCATGTCTGTTCATTCTTCACTAGCAGGACTCACTTTCATATTCTGTTGCAGTTGACCTGATATTTGTGAAGAAGTATATAAATTGTCTATTGCTTCATCTCTTGATTGCTCATCACACAGACACAGCACATACTCGCTCTCCACAGCTCTTTTTTAGAGAAGTGACAGTGACACAGTGTGAAGCCTTGCGCAGTTTTACCACAGCGACATCGTACTTACAGCTACCAGTTTTGTTTTGCACTGAAGTTAAGTCCAAAATTTACACAAAAAGTTCCCTTGCTTGTACAAGGATTTAAATACAATGCAGATTTACAACCCACTACAGCCATGCTCACTAACATTAGCACGACGCTTATTTATGTCCAAGAGAGATTGCTACCTATAGGCGATCGAGTCATTTTTATGTTCATCAAGTGAAAATGTGAAATCGCCGCGAAGATCAAGAAGATTCAAGACGAAAGAAGCCTGCCACATGAGAATGGGCAACTTCACCAATCACCATTCGATGGAGCGCCTCCGACTCCGATCCTTGGGCGGCTCCGTGCGCACTTTGGCCGTTTTGGTGCCGCCCACGGTGAACGGGTTCAGCCGCCCGAGCTTCTTGGAGACGTTGTTCATGAACCCCCGCTGCCGCCCGCGGCCTTCTTCGGCGGCGGGCGGCGCCCCGACGGTGGAGCGCCGCTGGGCTGCGGGGGCGCCGCGGGCGGGTCCCTCAGGTGCATCTTCAGCCGCAGCAGCTCCATCTTGAGCTCCTCATTCTCCCGCTGCAGCCGCGACACGTCGTCCGGTGGTTCATGCACGCCCCTGGCGTGCCGGCCCAGGAGTGCACGCCCCAGGAGGCTCGGCGTCGGCCTGTATGGCGGCGACGGGGCCAAGGACTCGCCACCGTAGAACGACGAAGCGCCGCTCGGCGGCGGCGCGTGCTTCGGGGTCTCGCGCAGGCGCCGCTGCTCGTGGTAGAGGACCTGCACCACCGTCTGCACTGGCAGCCGGTCGTTCTGCGCCGCGTGTGCGCACGCCTGGCGCGACAGCTTTTGGCAGTCCATCACCCGGCACACCTTCTTCCGCTCGGCCTCGCTCAGAGACGGATGCGCCTGCGTGCAGGAATCCATAGCCCACAGTGAACGATCATCTAGTCGAGGAAAACCCCAAAACCAATATGGCATTGGCAGCAACAAAAATCATGAAGATCTCGTGTTTAAATTCTCACCTTCAAGTAGATGTCAATGGCACGGTACATGCCGTCCTCGTTGAACCTGGCGCGTTCCGGGATCATCTCGGCAAGGCCGGTGAACTTGTCAACGGGCAGGTTCGCGTCCGAGGCGATCTCCGCCAGGTAGGACTCCATGAGCCTGCCGACCATTCCGACGTCGTTGGGCGGCGGCGACGCCGTCGAGATGAGGTCGTCGTCGGTGTTGTAGTCCAGCCGCGACGCCTCGGCCTCGTGCTCCAGGTACCCTACCAGGATCCTCTGGACCGCGTCGACGTCGAACGTGGTGCCGGCGTCGGGCGAGGAGGACGGGATCAGGAGGTCGTCCAGCACGGCCTGCCCAAGCTGCGCGGCCATCCGCTTCTCGAGGTCGAGCCGGCACGCCAGGGTAGTGTCCAGGCACAGCGCTGTCCGAAGCAGCATCGATAGGAAGCTCACGGACAGGGAGTTCTTCTCCTTGGGCAGCAGAGTCACGATGGTCTCAAGCACCACACGCTTCTCGTGTTCCTGCCTCGGGTCCATCTGTTTCTTTTCCCTTCCATGTGTGTCCTGCAACACAAAAGATCAGTGATAATTTGTCAGCTGCAGGTAAGAACTATATATATAAAATACTGTGGTGATCTTTTATATAATCAGATCTTCCTCTGCTTGTAGATAGATAGTACAATGCAGAATTGTGATAGCTCACCAGTCTACGCAGCGACTTCTGCGCGTAGAGCATGATGAGCGTGCCTAGAGCAATGCCCCTGAACCCCTGGCCTTCATGGCAATGAGAACTCTCTGGAACGTGTCAATCCGCAGCGACGTCAGCTCGTCAGCCAACCAGTCATCGACGGCCTTGAACGACGACACGTCCATGCCGTTGCCGTTCATGCTGTTGCCCATGGACATGTTGAACTGGCTGTCGTTGCAGGTGATGTACGCGATGGCGTCGACGCACCTGCCGACGAGGTCCACCTCCTCGGACACCGGGAGGAGGTCCTCCGACCTCCGGAGCACGGTGACCGCGCCGGCGAGACTCGTCAGCGCCACGGCCTCCAGGAAGGCCTCCGTCCTGCCGGCCAGGTTCCCGCCCATGCTGTCGTCGGTCATCTCCAGGTGCTCCGCGGCGCACCGCAGCATGGCCACGTTGTCCTCCGTCATCTCAAAGTTCTCGCCGTAGCAGAACTTGGTGACAAGCTCGAACGCCGCGGCGCCGCCCGGCATGCCCGTGAGGTCGATTTGGGTGACCCTGGAGCCATTGATCCCCGACACCTGCTTCCTTATGTAGCCGCATCTCGATGCCAACGGGAGCTGCAGCAGCGTTCGCACAGCTAGTCAGAACGTACACAAGCTTTCTATACGAGCGATGATCCCAAGAACACGCATGGAAAACTATGACATGGAAGCGCTGTGATTCATTTGTACTGGTAGGAGTATGTATTATTTACCTTGTGTAAGTTGAAGGTCGCCTCCCCAACCTGGATGGTAACATCGCTTGGGAATTCTTGTGACAGGATCCTGCAACAACAATCAGGTGAAAAAAAGAGCCCAAACTCGGTAAAACTTTTCTTTTGATAAACTCCATTTTGCAGGTTTTGGCTACAATTAATAAAGCGAGCGATTCAGTCATGCAGTGAGTAAGATGCGAAGATCTGAAAGCACAGGTTAGGTTTTGCTAGCTTAATGACAATTGCTGTTTGTTTCCATCAGCTGTAAATCGGCCCGAACAAGCTGCCAATCAACAGTTACTGAGTGTTGATGCCAGCAATCGAACACGTACGAACTCGTCATGTGAAACAAGAACAACATGCCAATGTAAAGTTAAAGCAAGGACAAGGAGACGCAGCAGGGAAGGAGGAGAAGGAACGTATACGGTATACCAGTCACTGGTTCTCCTCATCGCCGGCGTGTCGAGCCGGCGCTCCTCCATCTCCCAAAAGTCACCGAGCTCGCTGCTTGCTGTTCACCTCTCCCAGCTAGTCCACCCCTTCCCGCTGTGTCAATGTGTCATCCCGGCCGGGCGACGTCGACGTCGGAGGAGCGATCTGGATAATGCAGTGCTTCTGGATCGCGCTCACGCCGCGGCTGCCTTCCACAGTTGCCTCGGCGGTCGGAAGCCACACAATGGCACCGTCGCGCGCGCACCAGCCGTGGATAATGAAGCGGAATAGAGGAGCCCGACCCGACCAATCCGGGGGATTGTTCCTTTGGCGCGTATCTAGATGAAAAGCCCTTTTCTGCCGTCGCTTTCCGGCGACTAGTCTTCTCTTCGGTGCAATAGGGCCACACTGAGCCGTGCGTCGATTCGCTTCGTACGGCCGGTCAGCTGGCAGCTTTCATTTCGCTCAAAAAAAAAAAGGAGCTGGCAGCTTTCACTGCAGGCCCATTCAGTACGGGCCGAAGGCCCAGCGAAACATATGGGCCCAGATCATGCGGATTGCCTGCCTGTCTTGCCGCGTCCACCTTGAAGCATGAACGGCCGGCCATGACTAGTTGAGGTTGACGACGAAACTCCCAATCAAATCCGCGTGCGATGCGACCACTGAAATTTCCAATCCAGCGCGGGCACCCGTCGCCGTCACCGTCCAGTCCACCGGTCTCGCCCCGTCGTCCGTCACACGCCGCGCCACGCCACGGTGCCTCCTCGCAGCTTCCTCCACTCGTCTCCTCCTCCTCTCCCCTCTCGCCCCGCCCCAAGACAAGCACAGGGAGCATTAAAAAGGCACGGAAACTTAATCCAATCCACCAACCTAATATCTCTGTCTGGCTCTGGCACAGCGCAGGCGCAGGCGCAGGGCACCGCCTCATCCCATGACGAGCGCCTCCGAGCTCTTCACCGCGCGCCGCGCCGCCCGTGGGGTAGCCCGCCTCTCCGACCCCGACCCGGACCCGGATCCGCACGCCGACGCGCTCCGGGACCAGCAGGGACTCGGCGGCAGGCGCCGGCGACGCGGGTGCCGCCCGCGACGCCAGCTCGACGCCGCCGGGGACGTGCGGCAGCACCTCCACACCGGGGCCCCACCACCGCGTCGCCGCGGGTCGTACACCGTGAGAATCCCTCGCCCCCAATCTCCCTCCCGTTTGATTATTGCCGTTTCGATTGTGTTGTGGCTGGATCGGAGTATCTCTGACGTTGGCTTATAGAATTCGTGGATAGAATGTTAGGTTTATGCTCGCGCAAAATTCAATGGTCACTGGACATGCGGATTTATTTTTATTATTATTATCATGATTGCATAGCTCGGGAAATGGGTAGCGATTGGGATTACGCACTTGCGCCTGTTACCGGGCTACTAAACTTTTTAATAACATACTGGTGTTATAATTAACATTCTAATTGGTGAAATGTATCGGATTGTAATCCTATATGAGATTCTGAACCAAGCTTCGTAATCCCACTGGCACTGCCATACTGCACAAACAGTTGAAATGAGCCTTGTTCATTAATAGTAGCATTGGTTGGCCTTGTAGTCTTGATGACTGCTTTGTGCAATTGTAGCCCTTGGATCAGTCAAAGGTTTGTTGCTAGTTGTGGATGTATTTTTGTGTGATACAGTTATTTGCAGTTTTCTTCATCAACATACCTCAGCAATTTGTTTTTTTTTGCAAGATTTCATCTATGATATAGGCATCTTTGGTTACAACCTTTTCTTTCATAAATGGGAAGCAATTTCTAGCTGGGAACTTTTTTTGCTATGCTGTGTCATTGTGTGCATATCATCGACCACAGTAGCTTTGCTCTTATATTATCCTTTGAATTCCACTTGCAGTAATTGGTTCATCAATCGTGTAATTTGTGGTGTTGGCTATGTCTTAGTTGTTACTTGTTACTTAAACCATGCCCAAGCAGATGCACCTATTTGCCTTTATGTATACCAACCCAACTTCATTTCAGGAATCATGCCATGGGCTACCATTTCCATCCTCATTGTTTGTGATGGGTCATCAAATGAAAATATTTCTCTGTTTTGCTATCTGCAGGACCAGATCTTATCGTACATAGACAATAACAACATTGGGGATTCTGCAGCTCGGAGGAACAGACTTGATAGGCTGATGTTCAGGACAAATGAGCGGCTTCCTGGTGCTGTATTGCAAGCACAAGCACGCGCGTCCTAGAGAGACTTAGAGGCATTTCTCTTGGTTCATCTGCCTCCAGGCCATCCATCTTATTAGATGAATTTTCTGTTACCGATGCATTTAGAATCATCGACTTCAGAAATAGGGAAACACGGCACGAGGCAAACCGGCCCCAGTCATCATCATTCCACCCGAGCAGTGAATCAGATGAAGAAAGACCAACCATCAGTTCCACTAACTCCAGCCGGTCAAGTGGACTTAGCAAGGCGGCTTTCCTGCGTCTACAGATTGAGATTTTTGAGGCTAGCAAAGATGATAAGAGAGAGGCATCACCAGAATGTTCGATCTGCCTTGATGGTTTTATGATGGAGATGAGCTGATAAGGTTGCGCTGTGGCCACAGGTTCCACTCAACATGCTTGGAGCCATGGGTGCGGAAATGTGCAGACTGCCCATACTGTCGAACAAATATACGGTCACGATCCTGATGACAAACCCTTAGTTGGAAATAAGACTATAACCAACATGGAGTTGAACTGTTGTAAACTTCGCTGTTGTGGGCATCCCAGTTAATCCGGTGCTCCTATGGCAACATGTCATTTCTAATATCCTGAAAATTTTGTGTTATGTGTTGAGCTCAAAGTGGTTTATGGTGTTGTGTGTGAGTGGTGGCTGATAGCAGTATAGCTTAGAAAACACCCTTTTGTGTGTATGTAGCGAGGGACCAAACAAATAGTCCTATTCTACTCATGATAATGTTCTGGAATTGCATGCATCTTGCTACGGTGGGCGGCGAACATGACTTTGCCAAACCGTATAAAATGACAAGCCAACAATGCAAAAAATTGAGTAAATTAAAACGCAAGAAGAAGCACTGCTATGATGCAAATAAAAATGTTCTAGAAAATAATGTCAATGGCATAAGCATGACCGGCTTTATATTTCTCTCAACACTGTTTTTTATACCCTTTTTTAAATGATTTTTATACCCTTTTTACCGGAATGCTTTATACTTTTCTCTCTCTGAACTGATTTATAAATCCTTTTTACCGGAATTCTAGAATTCGAAGCATTCAACTTCAGAGCTAGTCGATCTGTTCATTCCGCCAATGGTTAATCCAACGCTAGCAGTTGGTCTCGTCAACACACCCTATAGCCTAGCTGGCGCCGGCGTTTTGCTGTGGCATCACCATCGTCACATGGCTCCATCATAGTGTGTTCCGCAGCCTGAGATGGATCTTGCTGGAGACCACACGGGAGCTCACCATTTGCCGAATGCTATGGGACGATCGTGAACCCGTGACTATTGAGGATGCTGCAACGGGGTAGTATCTCCTGCCGATGCTAGACGAGAACCGTGCGCTGGATTTCAGCTGCTACCGGCTCCTGTGGGGATCCCTCCTGTGGGTGAAATTTGAAAAATGGTGAAAAAGATTGCAAGAGGCTAAAGGACGACGAAAAAAAGTGAACTGGGCAGCCAGAACTGTCGTGCCGAATTTAGCCCTAATATCCAGGTACTACACAATCAACACAAACTAGCACCTTACAACTCCAGCCGATTACGGCCGGAGGCTTCAACATTCTCTAATTTCAGTGTACAGGGTACAGAGTACAGACAAGGATGCCAGGCTCCTCATTCGGTTCTAGTGCCTTTCACATCCCGATCAGAAGCTTATCGGAGCTCTACAGTTCAGACTTCAACTCCTACAAAATTCACCGCCCTTCACTGTCAGGCAGTAAAACCAATAGCATTGGTGCATGATACAGTACAGGTCTTGCAATTCGGTTGCTAGCGGCATGATCACCAGCCCACTGCACCAATAATTTAAGCTGGGACCATTACATAGGTGCCAACTAGCCACCACGGAGGATTGAGTTCTCGAGGTGCATCAAGTGTTCAGGGCACCATTCTGAGCATATCCAAGTACGACAGAAGCAATCTTGGTGCAAGTATTGCCCTGGAGATGTTCTTCCAAGGACGAAGCAGGCTGCCCTGAACATGTGGCAAGATAAGTTGCCCCAACCAGATCACTATACATGCCTTTCAATCTTGATTACCAAAGTGTTCTGTCATAGTTGCCACATGAGCATGCCAACTGCCAATGAATTTACCATACAAGCTGCTGAACTTGTGAGGCTAGAAATCAATCCTGAGCCAATAAGTATAGTCACCAGATTGTCCTCACTACGCATACAACTGCAAAATAAAAGAAATGGTAAATACATATGCAATGGGAAAAGCACAAAGTTGTGCAACAGTTAAGGACAACTGACAAAATAACAGCAAATGGGTCAGATCAAGCTATAATATACCAATTTGATAACAAGGATTCAATATGAATGTAAGTGCTTAAAAAGGTAACACATGTGTGTAAAAAGACAGTAAAAAGCTACACCATATGCGCCAGTACTCAGAACATATTGAAAGGAAAAGCATTCAGTATAGCATATACAATCGCACCAACTGATAAATCCATGACCAAGAAATATGAAACAAAAACACTCTGCAACATTTCTATCAAGAATGACAAGACTAATAGCACTTGAACAAGAATACAAGATGCCAACTGGTAAGGTTACTTGAACACCTACAGATATCTTTTGATTGGAACAAAGAAACATTTTTTAAAAAAAAAAAAAAAAAAAAACAGACATGGTAAACAGACTTACTGATTACAAGAGCAGCAAGTGCCAAAACAATCAATTGAATAGGATGCCCATATCGAATCTGATAATGAGATCTTTGAAGTTGTCTATGAAGGGCTCCGAGCCAACCATAAAGCTTCTTATTGTATGTATGCTCATCACAACTTAAGCAACTCTTGTTCCTTTCAAAGCATACCTCTAAACCCTACAATGAGGAACAGGAATACAAAGGTTACAGCACTAAGATATACCAAAGAGAGAGCTATAGAACAAATCATCTTTGCATCATTGGACCATTTACCTGACTCAACTGAGAAGTACTCAGAGGGATAGCCTCTTCAACATCGTGTTGGTTAACGCCTGCCCACCTAACACCTCCATTTTTACACTTCGTTCTAGGCTTTGGTTGCAAGGTACTCGTCAAAGCACATGTTTTCACTATCTTAAGCAAAGGCATTTTGTCTGAACTGTCAGATAATTGTTCTATAGTTCCTTCACATTCATTAGGAATTGATATGCTCCATGAGCCTATATCAGCACTGGCACTAGCTGCTCTTCTGTGCCCACGATGCAAATCTTCCTTGGCTCTCGCTGAAATCAAATCCGTGGAACCAGCTGAATCCTTGGAGCTGTCAGTTGATATATCATTTTTCATCCTTGCTGCATTGCTGCCCACTTCAATATCACCTGCTGAAGGAATTGTGACCACTTTGTCTTTCTGTTGAAAAGGACTGGCAGATAGGAAAGCTGCAAGGTCGTCACGTTCATCCTCATCCAAATGAACCCAGCTCAACGGCCCCATCCCCTCCGCAACATTAGACTCTCTCAAGTTTTTCTCGACCTCTAATATGCGATAGCCAATTGCCGTAACAAAGTTATCATGCCTAGCTCTTGTGTCTTTTCCTGCTGAGATAACCAGGTCGTTCGATCTGATTGCCCGCGCCAGTTCATCAAGCTGAAATAAGGATAAACCAAATCAGAGAATGAACTTTTGAATCGAAGATATAATTACAAACATATATTTTTTATGAAGGTTTGTCCACTGACATAACTGGATGGGTACATTATCTAATCAAGTACTGTCATCACCTCAATCACATCCACATTTACATGAATGTGGTTGTTTAAACATCATGCTAATATGGCAATTGTTTTGAAAAAGAGGACGGGGAGCTGCCTAGTACGTACATAAAAAAAAAAGGAGGATCCCCGAGGAAATACGGGCTATGGCAACTCATAAGCGAATCAAACACCATGCTAAGCTCGATTGTCAGTGATCGTTTAATCAGGAGAAGTTTTTACACATCTGAGTGTCTAGGATACACCGATTATATACGCTACAAAAACACTAACGAATTAAGCAAGGGGACTACAGCAACCGGACCGTGCAATAATATGAACGATGAGAGCGACAGGTTTACCTGCCACTTGGCGGTACCAAGCACCGTGTGCAGCTCGCGGCGAAGCTCCGCAGCTGAAGGGCCTCCACCACTGACGCTTGCCCCCTCCAAATCGCCGCCGCTCCTCTCCTGCACCCATACCCTATACACCGATTCCATCCTGCGAGGGGACGCAAACAGAAAACCGACAGAGGTCAGCGCCAGATCCGCAATCGCAACGGAGAAGAGCAAACCTAGGCCAATCCACCCAGAGAAAAACCAAAAAACCGCCGATGAAACGGGGGGAAAAGAAAAGAATGGCAACGCACCGATCGGCAGATTCCTGGACCTCCTCGGCGGCGAGGAAGAAGGGGTCCTTCTCCCAGCGATCGAACGACGTCGCCATGAAGATCTCGCCCGCTAGCCGGATCGAAACCGAAAACCTCGAGAGAGATACAGATAGAGATCGGATTTAGGATTTGCTGCTGGTGGCGCGGTGGGGCAGCGGCGGGCGAGCCTGGCTTTCCTCTTCTTTCCGCCCGCTTTCGCTCGCCGCTATTTTCTACCTGTGCTGGGCTGGCTGGTGGGGATGGTGGCCTGGCCTGGCCTGGCCGCCCGCCTATTATTATTGGAGTTGCGTTACGATTGCGGGGATCAGCCGTCGGCGGGCGCGCACGCGTGGGAATGCCGTGCGGGGAACGTGGCCCGCGTGGCGTTCCACTGATCTCAGATTGCACTACTAGCTGTTGCCATCGAAAATGCGCGTATATGCTGGTGCTGTTCGAGGTGGAATGGCTGTTTTGGCCAATCTTGTTTATCCAATTCTTTTTGTGTGCTTCGTTCGGTTGCTGTCGCCTGCTCGCATAGGAGGAGGCGCAGGCGCCGTGGCGTGCCTGGGCCTCTTCGCGGCCATCGGCTTGCACCCGCGTTGATTGACGGCTTCAACTGACTGCTTGCCGCGTCGACAGTCACTAGTCAGACCTGGTGGATTCGAGGATATCTTCTTCTCCTTCTAGTAGTTCTTTTATATATTTACAAACACCAATATGATTGACTGGCTGACTGTCAGCATATTGTATGGCTGAATCTGGTGACAGTTCCATGCATCCATTTTTTCTCCCCCACTTCTACCAGTACCAGAAATCATTGGTCATAATCATAGTAGCAAAGTTATGTATGTGTTCACAAAATCACGGGAGCTGAAACATCAAGGTGCTGGTCTAATATAGGAGACAGATATCACCAGGTTGAAATGTCAAATGTGACGTCCTGGCAATAACAAGAAACTTGTGTCTATGTTATTAACAGATTGTACTTACTCGGAACTTAAAGGTGTAAACAGTTTGGCTATTCAAATAGGCAAGCCTAACTTCAGCTCTACCAAAGTAATTAACACAGCTGACATTTTCTGCAATCATACCACCAAGAACAACGAAACACCTTGGCAGCTGGTAGCTAGCTTGTCTCACATCTTCAGTTCCGTCGTCCACGTCCCCTGAACACTGGGCTGTTTCGTTACGTGCCTGGTTCGCAGCTTCACCACTTTCCTGCCCAGGGAGTTCCTTAGCCCGGTGGCTTGCAGGAGTATTTCCTCTGGTGGTAAGTTTCTCACACATACCACTCGCTCGTTATGGTTTTCTGCTCAACGACAAGGCTAGTTAGAAAACTGAGAACAAAACAGAATCAATCATTTCATGAGAAAAACAAAACCAGCATAGCAGTGGAAATTACAAAGGCAACAAGGAAACAGCAGCTATAGGACAGCTGCGTTCAAGGAATTGTACAATCCAATCCCATAATAATTTTTTTTTCACAGTCCTATCCTACAGGATCTTGCTTGCGTAGTGCACGCAATATTGTAATGGCCACATATATAGTATCTAAGTACCAAACTGACAATAAAAGAATCTGTATCAATCCACAGAATTGTTGGATTGATGCCCCTCTTATCCTACAAAAATTGCTAACCGATCCTATTCCATCCAATCCAAGTGGGTATAACCATCCATCCTCCCAACGTTGATGAGGATCAAGAAATGTGCACAATTCCAACGGAGGTTTATTTTGAACGTTTTGAACGTGATGATATATTTAAACTAAGATATGTTCACCTTCAGGCGTGTTATTCTGAACAGGTATTCAAGCTTGTGCAGATAGAATAGAGAAAAACAGGGCAAATAAGGATTCAAGGAGGGATGCTAACACAGCCTGGACACATGGATGATAGACGGGAACAGGAAGATGGAAGTTCAAGTTCACATTCACATGATGAGTTTCAAGGCTGATATTTAAATTTGCACTTCTTTCTTTCACACTTCTTCATCTCTTACCCTGTCTTGAGGTTTTTCTTTCTTCTTACTTTCTCCTCTCTCTGCCTTTCCTTAAACATTTTTTACTCCTCATCCTTCTTTGTGCTTGCTTGTTGCACTTATTTTGCCAGTTCTGTTTATACATGTACAGCTCTCTTCTTTCATTAATGAAATTAATGCAAGGACCTCCTCTCCCGACTTCCACTCTTCCAGATATATATATAGAGAGAGAGAGAGAAGAGGAAGACCCAGAAATGGCCATGCTGTGCAATTTTCAACTGAACATGGTAGGTTAAGCTACATTGTATTCATCTAGCGTCTTCTCAATGCCAATTCATACCATATGTTGTATCCCAATCAGGAAACTAGTTCCATAGAATTCATAGATTGCAATGGAAAAGAAAAGTAACGAAGATCTTACTGTAAATTCCCTTCAAGTTAGGATGTTGACCACGGACAAGCTCTGTCACCACTTCTAAGTGTGGATTCTTTTCCTTAAAGGCTGGAAGATGGCCCTCCATGAAGGCCCTGCAATCAGAAAAGGTGCTAGTTGTTAAAGAAC
Organism: Hyparrhenia diplandra; assembly: GCA_015847255.1. Taxonomy (NCBI): domain Eukaryota; kingdom Viridiplantae; phylum Streptophyta; class Magnoliopsida; order Poales; family Poaceae; genus Hyparrhenia; species Hyparrhenia diplandra. The sequence goes on along the minus strand of JADLZK010004374.1, from coordinate 43,524 downwards.
AGATACAGGCATTGATATCCGGTAGTACTAACCAGCACCACGTTTGATCTGAAAGCTGCCACTAAACTATAGTGTACTGCTGTACAATGAAAGCCCTATGGCTCGAGCAGTCGAGCTAAAACCTGATGAACGAACACAAGCACAGGCATAGAGTGCTTGATTCTATTGTTGCACAAATAGCATGTAATAATTGATCTAAATCGTGACTAAATGGGCACTCTATTAACTCATTCCCACCCAGACATCAGTACCCGCTAGTCCCACAACATATTTCTGTGTAGAAATGAGATTTCCACGCAGGAATGCCCTAGAAAAGCTAGAGAACCAACATGATACTTGTCTTCTGTTCTAACTTCCAAATTGTAACTGCATACACACCACACTCGTCTGCAACGACGAAACCTTGGCTGCACATAGTCGACCAACCATCCGACCAATTCCCGCATTGAAGGACATGTATTAGCAGGATCTCGACTAATTCTAACAACAGAACTAAGGAAATTATACAAAAAAAAATATGGTCCAATGGTACTAGTAATGAAGTGAGGAAACCAACTATATCATCATACCTGATGCCCCTGCTGCTCCCACCCCAGTCGCAGTAGTTTACCACGAGCTTCTGCAGCTGCCAGACCCCCTCAGCGCCATCCTGCCCCAGGGGCGGATCCAATAAAGCACATAGCCGTACACATGTACAACCGATTAAAAAAAAATCTAAGTAAGCACGTTTCATATATCAGATTCGAATACTGACAGCCAAATAGATTAAGTTAGGGTTCAGGTACTCAGTTTTGCAAAGCAGGTAAGGACGGAGAAGGGGCGGACATACCTGGTGTGGTGGGGTGCTCGCCGCCGGCGAAGGCCCGACGAAGACCTGGGCAGGGCGGCGGCGCGAGGTGAACGCAGGAGAGCAATATTCTTCCGGGCCTGTAATACGGCTAGCTTCTTCGCGCGCGCTAATGGGCCGACCACTGCTTTGTTTGTTTTTTCAGGCAGCCCATGAAACGGGTTCATTCTTTCTCCTTATTTTTTTTTTCCTTTCATTTTCCATGAGACCATGACACTTGGTTCTTCTCTTTTTTTCTTTTGCTTCTAATTGTTTTCATACTTAATTATCTCTTTTTTCTTATCCACTTGTGTTCAACACGTGTTTAAGTAAAATATTGGAGCATCTCTAAGAGATTAGCCAAATCATTTTCCAAACTAAATTTAGCTATTATTAAAAAAAAAAAGCTCCAATAGCCTATGTAAATGATTCTCTGAATGTAGCGACTCTCTATCCCACCACATTCGCTCTCTACTTTTGGATAGCCTATCTCACCTGGTCATTCTTTTACAACTGTTAGAATACTCTAGTATTTTTTTGTCAAATATATTTTTAGAGAGTAGCCAACAAATTTGGCTCGTCTTGTTGGGTAGTCTCTTAGAGATGTTCTTAGGTCTTGTTTATCTACACTCATATCTACCTCAATCCACATGTGGATTAATGTAGATATGTGTACACCCAAACAAAGTTCTTAGGGATCTACATGATGTGTTGACATACATAGGGGTAGGGTTTGCGTGCGTGTGTTCATATGGGTGAGTGTGCGTGCGTGTTGAGCGTCTGCGTTATGCTGTGTAATCTCAAAAAAAAAAAAATAGATAGATGTGTACTTGGTGTGAATTATATCGCACATCATGTGTATATAATAGGGAGAATTGCTGCTATGGCCCCGAAAAAACTTCATCTCGCCTATTTAGCCTTTTTTTTTTTCGAACTTATTTATTTGGCCTCATGATAAAATTTTCTTTTCCTCTTTGGCCTTCTGTTAGTTTTCTGGGCTAACTCTGTTAGGTCATGGAGTATGGCTCACGCGAAATGACACAAATAGCCTTGCCTCTCTTACTGCCGAGCGGGTGACCCAACGTCCCGACGCGGGATCCCCCACGCCCGACGCCTCTCGGTCTTCTGCCCGATGCTGGTTCCCTCGATAGAAAAAAAAAATGACGGACGCCGCCGCCGGCCTTGCCGGCTTGGAGCAGGCTGCGCCGGCGCCCCTCCCTGCAGATCCGCCGCCGCCCCATGGTGCTCCGCCGGCGCCCCATGGAGATCTGCCGCCGTCCGCCACGGAGGGCACCCCGGCGCCAGGGGCATATGGGAGATCCTACCGGAGATGTTGCAGCTCGACGTGCCCCTAATCAGATCGTGGCGGTGGCCAACAGGCTGTTCAGCTCTGGCGACTGCCTCAACAACTGGAAAGGCCACGCCGAGGTCTACGACGGCGAGCTCAACATCTGGAGCATCTTGGACCACTCCGTCCTGCCCGACCTGTCGCTGCTCGCCAGCCTCCCGTCTTCAGCCTAGCGGCTCTACCTCACCATGGCCGTCGTCGGCACGCAGCTCTAGTTCCTTGCCGGGTACCAGGTGCCGTCGGGCGATGATAGCTTCAGAACTGTCTCGCTAGTGCACAGCTTCGACACCAGCGTTGCACCAGGCCTGGTGCCAGCGGCGTGGAGCAGCTTCCGGCCTGAGATGAGTCAGGAGGACGCCGAGGACGGCGGCAAGGAGCTCTTCAGCCAGTGCTACTCGATGCAGCTCTCCAGCTAATCACATTTACAGTCTCAGTCCTTCAATCCAATCACAGTATATGCATCATGGTTCTGAACTTTTTTTTTGATCATAGCATCATGCATTGTGTCTCATCCAGAGACTTGCTATTAATCTGGCACATGTGCTCCCGTGGTGAATATGGGCCTGCAACGGTTAACCAATTTTTTCCAAACCCAAAATTATGGTAAGTCAAAACTTGGGCTTGCCAAACGAAGACTGCCAAAAGTTATGGCAAAAAAACATGGGTGTGCATTTGGTTGATTCTTGCCAAAATAAAGTCTTGCCAAATTTCTCTTTTATAATTAGTTTAAGAACATTCTAGACATTTGCCAAAACTTTGGCATAAAAATTAGTGATCTTACCAATTTTTTTGATGAATGAACCAAAATGATGACCATAATTTTTGGCGTCGCCATGATTTTGGTTTGGTAAAAATTGGATGTCAACCAAGTAGGCCCTATATTTGATCCATACAACACAATCTGCATTAGAAAATGTGGTTTTAAATGTGTGCTTAAAATGTTTATATATCCACTCAAAATATACCAAAAACAAATACAACTCTAATTTTTTATTTTTTTTTAGACAAGGGTAAAATGGTCTTTTTTAGGTGCCACTTAACACCGTTATCTTGCTCAAAAACTGACGGAAGGCCAAAGGAGAAAGAAAGTTTCATTTGGAGGCCAAATAGAAAAGTTCAAAGAAAAAAGGGCCAAAAAGCAAGAGGGAGTTTTTCGAGGCCAAATAGGCAATTCTCCCTATATAATACACCTACAAAAGAAAAAAAATAGAAGTATATATAGAATCACTTTTTTTTGTTTGATGATAGACATGGATAATTTAGATGCAATTTTTTTAATAATAGTGGGTGCTAACTTAGTCACAAGTTTAGGGGTTACATACTTTATATTACTTTTATAATGACGTAGGTTGGTGTTGCCTTATGTTGTCTGTAACAATGATGGATGTAGCTAATTTATATGCAGATTTAGATGTTGCCTTAAATCATTTTGTTTATAATGGCATAGATTTGTAATTTAGGTGAAGACTGAGTTACTGAAGTTATTTTTCATTAATGCAAACTGGATAGTTAGATATAGATTTTTTTAGGAGTTACTTTATAGTGTTTTTTATAATGGTGTGGATTTTTTTTTCAAGAAATAGAATCTATATCCATGATAAGAGTCCACTATATAGATGTCCAAATATTTTTTGATGTCTTTCTCTTGTAAAATGTCACATGTCTTGTGAGAATTGAGATGGAGACTTAGAAAGAAGTTTTAATAATTAGTAACAGTGTGGTTCGGTCTAAGAAAATACAAACTTCTGAACTTCGGCTATAAAAGACATAGAATCTCATCTTTGTCTGCCGGTGTTTTCCTTTTCCGGTGCTAACTACTGAGCAGACCGACGGACGGTAGCTGAAAAACCCTGAACATCATGCAGCAAGCATGAATGGCGAGCCCAACAATACTTTTGCAGTATGAATGGCGGAGTGTCGCCTCAAAAGCAGAAGAACAAAAGATATGCACGAGTCCAAATCCTTTGGGTGTGTTTGGTTGTGGAAACAATTGTTAGCTAGCCTTAATCTAGCCCAATCTAGCTCGGCCGCGGGAGCCAACCGCACTTGTTTGGTTGTTCCTGGCAACCCCATCGTAGCTAGGTTTTCGGGTTTGGGTGTTTGGTTTGGTTGTTTGCATCATTCTGCCCATTGGTGAGTTCACCTCTTTTTAGGACATTTCACCGTTTGTGGTGTTTGGCGTAGCAGCAGTGCACGGCGACACGACAGAGCACCGACTAGAAATTACCGTCATCCAATGGCACAAACAACAGGAATGCACCACAGGCCTAAGCTACAAACGACGAGCACGACCGGCAAGAATCCACAATTGGTCTAGCAGCAGCGCCACATCACAAGGTAGCAGCAAGCCGAGCTCCAGCAACAGCAGCAAGGCCATCGTCGGGAACACGCCAGATCTCTTCTTCGGTCTCGCTTGCCTACGCACATCATGAAGTATTGCTTGTGACATGAAGTATCTAAGACATCATGATAATTGGTGAAGGAAAATGTATAGGAATGAACTGAAAACAAAAGGAAAAACAAAATAAAAAGAAAAGAAAATGAAAGGGATAGACTCAGGCAACACACGCACGAATACCACACCAGGCACGGAGACCTGAGCAACCCCTCACGGACGGCCTTATCCGCTCGTCCTCTTCCTGGCGTGGGCTCCTTCGCTTGGAGCGGGCGTCGCTTGTGGAGATGGAAGGCCCGGTGCGGCGGTGCAGGCGTGGAGTCGCGGCGCGGCCTCGCGGGCGCGGAGGCACGGCTTGGCCTTGTGGCGGCGTCCCGGCCTCGCGGGCGTGGAGGCGCGGCGTAACTGCGGCCTGGCCTCGTCTCGTCTCCCGGCGGGGTCACGGTGGGTCGAGCTCGCAGCGGCGGTGGTCCACGCTCACGTCCTCACTCCTCCTTGCCTCCCGGTCCCACCCGCCGTCCGTCCTCGCGCGCGCGGGCGCCGATGCGCTCGCTCCGTACCTCGCCGTCGAGGAGGTGGACGGCATGGACGAGGTCGTCGCGGCCGCGGACGTCGTCAGCTACGCCACAGGGTCGCGGAGCCCATCGTGCGTGGGGAGCTGCTGCGCGGGGAGCCTCGCGGTGACGCAAGAGGGTGACGGGACAAGAGCTTGCGGCCTGGATTGAATTGCCAGGCCAGGAATTCATTCCCTTCTGGCTAACGATGGATCCACGGATGGCCTGGGTGGAAGTGAGAACTATTTTTTTGAAAGAACCAAACACAAAAAAAAACAAGAAATTTGTGCCTGGCCCAGGTTTTCCCATTTTGCAACAACCAAACACACCCTTTATGTCCACATCATCCATATCTCCACACTTGGAGGCTCGAGGGTAAGGCCACATATGTGTCAGGTGAGAAACGCGCCATTCTCCTTGAAAGTCAAGGCGAGGAGATTCACAGAAACAACAAACAAGCGCCTGAAAACGCCTAAAGCAGCGTCGGAACCGTGGCCCCTTTTCCCAACGGCCACATCTGCGTTTCCGGCTCCGGTCGGGGTCGCCCCAGTTCAGATGAGATGGGACGGACGGTGCTGGGGCATGCATGCGCCCGCAAATTCAATGGTGCAATCGCGGCGGCCCAAACCGGCGACTAACGGCAGGGCCAGGCAAACGACCCAGAAAAATCGCGTCTTCCTTCCAGCCCAGTGCAGTGCCGCGTCTTCCTTCCAGCCCAGTCGTGCCGTCGCCGTTCCGCGGTCCACCGGTGAACACGCGCCGAATCGGCCGCTTCCCGCCCGCCTGCCTATACACGCCCGTCACACGGAGCACCAAGCACTTCTCCCACTCGCTCGCAGTCTCGCTCGGTCTCGCACACCACACTCGGGAAGGGACAAAGCGAGCCAGAGCAGCCTCGGCAAAACCCCCTTCCGTCCCGCGTCTCCCTATCGATCGCCGGGGCGGGGTGGGCACCAGCGACGCGCGCACAAAGGGGCCATGCGGGGTTTAAGGTGGCTGCCGTTCGGCGGCTGCTGCTGCGGTGAAGGCGGCGGCAGGGGAGGTGTGGCGGACGGGTTGCTGTGGGACGTGCCCCTCAAGGCACACGCGTCCGGCGACTACTCCGTCGCCGTGGCGCAGGCGAACGAGTCGCTCGAGGACCAGGCGCAGGTGCTCGCCGCCCCGGCCGCCACGCTTGTCGGCATCTTCGACGGGCATGGCGGACCTGAGGCCGCGCGGTTCGTCAACAGGCGCCTCTTCGCCCATATCCAAGGTGAGCATGATCGATCGATCGATCGATACGATCGCGGCTGGAGATGATGATGATGATCTCGAGTCGATATGCATGTTGTACCCCGGCTGCACCTGTGTTTCCTGACATGTCGAGACGACGACCCTACTGCGCAGGCTTTGCGACCGAGAACGGGGCCTGTCGGCGGAGGTGCTCCAGAAGGCGTTCGGCGCGACGGAGGAGGAGTTCATCGGCCTGGTGCAGAAGTCGTGGCCGTCGCAGCCGAGGATCGTCTCCGTGGGCTCCTGCTGCCTGGTGGGCGCCATCGAGGGCGGGACGCTGTACGTGGCCAACCTCGGCGACTCGCGCGCCGTGCTGGGCCGCCGCGGCGGCAAAGGGGATAACAAGCGCGTGGTGGCCGAGCGGCTGTCGCAGGACCACAACGTCGCCGACGAGGACGTGCGGCGGGAGGTGGCCGAGATGCACCCGGACGAGCCGCACATCGTGCTCAACAGCCACGGCGTGTGGCGGATCAAGGGCATCATCCAGGTGTCGCGCTCCATCGGCGACGTGTACCTCAAGAAGCCCGACATCTGCCGGAACAACCCGGCGCTGCAGCAGTCGCTCTGCCCGTTCCCGCTGCGGCAACCCGTGATGAGCGCCGTGCCGTCCATCACCACGCGGCAGCTCCGCCCCGGCGACCGGTTCCTCATCTTCGCGTCGGACGGGCTGTGGGAGCAGCTCAGCGACGAGGCCGCCGTGGCCATCGTGGCGGCCAGCCCGAGGAAGGGCGTGGCCATGCGCCTGGTGCGTGCCGCCCAGCTGGAGGCGGCGCGGAAGAAGGAGGTCAAGTACGACAAGATCCGGACCATCGAGAAGGGCCAACGCCGGCGCTTCCACGACGACATCACCGTCGTCGTGCTCTTCCTCGACAAGTGCAGGGGCGCCGCCAGGTCCGGCCCCGAGGACATCGACGGCACCTATGCGCCGCTGGACGTCTTCTCCTACAGCCCCGCCGGCGATCACGAGGACCCGACCAAGCCCGTCCTGGGTCGTTGATACGGACTGTTTCCTTGTGCTGTCAGAGACTGAACAAAGCATAGTACTCTTCCTTCTTCCAGTGTTCATCCATTGCTCTGCTTCGCTCTCTAGACGAGACAAGTGTACATATGAACCATGTTTGAGATGTTTCGTTTAAAATGCAAAAATGCAGGAATCTTTGCCGTTTCTTGCATGAATTGAGTTGTTTCCCATTCAAACACAATTCGCTTCGCTTGTAAAGAAATACTAGTATCAGGTCATGTGTCATATAGAGATTGTGAATCTTTATCCATCTTCTTGTCACATTTTTTTTAAAAAAAATCTATTGTCTCCAACAGTTGTAGCTACTGTATATCTGCTCTTCCAATGTTCTTGATAGCTGTCAACCGAAGGAGATTAGGAGAAGATGAATATACTCAGCACTTGCTGGTTAGCAGCCGCCGGCCGCCGGCCGCCGGCGACCTCCTACCAACGAGTGAACTGCATTTGAATTGTGAAAACAGGCAAACCAGTCGTCACTCGTCAGCGGTCATGGTCTCGGCGGGGACGGTCTGCTTTGGAATATGGCGATGTGGAAAGACAGCAACAATCGTGGATCGGTTCAACCAGCAATATAATTCTTGACCTCTGAGTCAAAAAGAGTGATGGCATCGATGCCCGGATGTGCAGGATCACGAGAAATGGTGAACGAACTAATCATGGAGGATTTTTTAAATTAAAAGAAAACCGCCGGCTGAATTCTGCCCAGCTTGTATTGATAGAGAGGGGATATTAAAAAGGATGTTTACAAAGTCAAAACAGCATTAGGGAAAAAAAAAAAGAAATAATCTCCTTCAAGCGCGTTGCACCGGTATCGCACCACAATTTAACTGTCTCTTTTAGGTCGTCACAACCTACGCCTAGAATGACGTTGACGGCAAGGAGAGAGAAGGTTTTGGCACCACTCTTCCTATTCTAGTTGTCCATGCCAGCTTGTACGAAACAAGAAAGCACAGAGTAGTTCACTAAAGTTCTAAACTTCTTTTTTCGAAAGCGTGCATTTGCACATTTTACATTAAGGTAAGTAAGAGTTCATACACAACCCGTAGTGAACGATGGCGAGATGTCAAAGGTCACTACACGCATCACTTAACATTGAGCGCCGGCTGGCACGACAGAGCTAATATGGTGTACCAAGCAAACAACAATTGTGCATATGGTGTACTAAGCAAACAACAATTATGCTAATGAACAGTTCTAGAATCGCGTCCTGAAATGCAGCAAGCAGCGGCGCGAGGCGGCGAAGTCCTGCTGCACACCACTCATCCGCCTCTGTCTAAAGTTGTAAACTAGTGAAGGAGGTCATACTTAGCTGGGTATGGTCTCAAAAAAAAAGGAGGTCATGCTCCTTTTTGTGCTCAGTATTCGAATCAATGATAGAAAGAACCAATAGTGTGACCCAAAATGAGATATGTACTGAGAATGGAGCATCACTGCATTAGGTAACAAACTATCGTGGGGGGCATGAAATGCATTTATATGGAGATCCTCTCCCCAGTCAAATCAAATTTATTAAAAAAGAAGAAAAAACCAGAGCGGTGACTCAAAGCCAGCCTCGAGAAGCAAGATGATCATCCGTCCAGAGCTGGTTTTGGTATGGAATAAATAAAGCCACTCGAAAAACTTGCAATCCGGCAGCGCCCACGTTTTCCAAATCAGATCATCTTTTCTAGTTCGGATTTGTGCCTTGTGGAGCCCTGGATAAACTGTTGGCAGTGGGCAAGGGTTCTAACCCTTTATGGCCGTGGTCCTGGATCGTTTCAGTTTCAAGCCCTCAACGAACAACATGCGTCATGCTTAGTCAACAAAAAGTTTCCTCCGAATTCAGACTCACGCAACCTGAGCGCAGACTATATATGTATACTTGAGACCTGATTATATGCGCACGATATATGTTATATATAGCTAATAGCTTAGTGTTAACGCGTTTAGGCATCATCGTTGCAACTGAACATACATGAAGTAGCAGAAAAAGGCTAGACTTTTGGCGGAAGAAAATCCGGACCTCTCACCTGGAAACAAAAAACAAAGGCGAGCCCACGGCATCCTCCGTCGTCTACGCAGGCGTCCACTAGTCCTAGCCATCGGTATCTCCACTGACCTGTTGACCAAGACCGTGTCCAGGACGGCCAGCGCAGGGAGACAGAGCTGCCCTTGCTTCTCCGATTCTGTTAGCGTCACGCCACGCGTGACTGATGACCTGCCGGCGGTGGGCACTGCAGACTCGCACGGAAACCGTCTGAGGGCGCGCGTCACGTCAGAACCCGCGTGCCGTGCTGCCGGGCTGCCGGCAGCGGATGGGTGCCATCTTTCATCCCTTCGTTTTTGAATAATCATCTTTCCTCCCTTCGTTGCCGATCATCTTCGATTCGATTCTTAATCTTCTTCGTGCAGGCCTGCGGGAAAAAAGAAAGACTTTGAATCGATCTGGTGGCCATTGGCAGTTGAGGTTGTTATGAATGAATTGATAGATAGATCGATGCGAAGCGCTGCTTTGGATGATCGGCGAGACGTTGACGGCGACCGAGATGACCGGACCGCACGGAAGACAATAATGTGACGCTGCCTGAGGTGCCCGAGTTTGTTTTGTTGCTTTCTGATATGACTTGGCTTCTTGTTGCTCGATCGGCACACTCGGCGGTCAAGTCTCCCCGTATGGCCGCGTATGGTTGTGTTGTGCGTAAATGTGTTTTCATGAAACCACGCCCTTGTGTCTGCCTGCATTCATGGCATTGGCGTTTTCATGGAAATTGCAGGCGACGGAGGGGAGTACTGAACAGTCAGGACAGGGTTAGAATGGAAATGGAACGAGGCTGCAGCGTCAGAGCGACTCGACCCCGGTCCCGGAGATGAGATAGTAGGTTCTGATTTCTGAAGCAGGGCTGAAGCTGTGCAGTACTCCCTCCATCTCACCGAGTTTGTATTCCATACCATCTTGTTCGATTATTCATCTTATTCAATTTTTTTTTTTGCATAAATATAATTTATTTTGTTATGACTTATTTTATCAATAAAGATACTTAAATATTGATTAATTTATTTTATTATTTATATAAATATTTTAAATAAAACGGATGATCAAACATGAAAACGTCAAACCCCATGGGATCGAGAGAGAGTATACGGAAAGTTACCCGACAAGACAAGGACCGATCAGACCACTGGAGATTATACGGAGGGAGTTATGACCAGGGGATCTCTTATGACCCACGAAACAAATAATAGCCTATAGCGCCGCTATAGCGCCATTTGAAACACCGCGACGCTTATTGTCAATTTTCACGCCATTGGCGCTATAGCACGATATTGCGCCGCTAAAAGCACGCTATTTCCACGCTATTGGCGCTTATATCGCGCTATTTTCACGCTATTGGGTTATAGTGGTAGCAAAAGCCGGGTGCTACCGCATAGTTGCCGCTATTGCGCCGCGCATGGCGCTATACGACGCAATAGCGGGCGAATAGCGTCCGTAAAAGTTCGACGCTATTTTCCATAGCCCGCGATCAAAAACATGGCTTATGACTATATCTACGCAGCGATGACGGCATGAAAAAATTTAGGTCGGGCTAATCTTGGCCCTAATACATCTTAACCTTGCTAATCTATGTAATTATGGAGAAAAAAAAAAAAGGTGGGGCGGAGGGGGCTCCCACTTCGCTGGCGTCAGTAGGCAGGGCTCGAGCTATGTTGCCGGCCCGACTGCTCCGTCATTGTCTATAATTTTGTTTGTGCCATTCTTAGGTTAGGCCAAGTTTATTAGAAAATAATATCAACAATCATATACATTTTTACCACCCACGCGTTGTGCACGAGAGAAACAACCGCCATACCTTTCCACATGACGCCTCAGTCCACCTCCTCTCTCCCATCCGGTGACCTCGCCGGCGGCCGGAGGAGTGGGGGACCCGATCCCGTGTTGCCCACGTGAGAGACAACCGCCACCACCCTTCCCTAGGAAGCCTCGGTCCACCTCCTCTCACATCCGGTGACCTCGCCGGCAGCCAAAGGAGTGGGGACCCGATCCCTTCATAGTTTTTAGTTCTTCATCGATGTTAGGGCTTGAATAGGCTTAAAAAAAAAACACTTCAAGGTAGCGTATTAGAGCAACTTCAACATGTTAGCTAGAATTAGTAGCCAAATTCTATAGTTTGGCCATTTTGTAAAATACAAAACTCCTAAAAAAAAAAAAAAAGAAGAGTTCTATAATGGCCTTGCTATCTACCATCTGTTATATCGAAAAGATGCCACGTCACGTGAGTACCAGCTAATTCCCACCTGCTAAGTGAAAGGGTCTCTAACATAGTGCTTAGAGCATATGCTTAATATCCAACATTCCTGTATCTATTGGCCTTGGCATCCAACCTGATTTGTTTTAAACTTTTCAAAAAAGTTTTAAGAAAACCTAAAAATGCCAAGCCCAATAGATATAGCCTAAAAACTTTTTTAAAACAAATTTAATGTTTTGGGTTTTGGGTCTAAAATTTAGGACCTAAAAAAGTTTTAAGAAAACCTACAAATGCCAAGCCCAACAGATATAGCCTAAAAACTTTTTTTAAAACAAATATTGGGCTTGGCATTGTAGGTTTTCTTAAAACTTTTTTAAACTTTTTGTTTTAAACTTTTTAAAAGTTTTAAAGAAAACCTACAATGCCAAGCCCAATATTTATAGCCTAAAAACAAATTTAAAACAAATTTAAGGTTTTTTTTTAAAAAAGTTGTAGGCTATATCTATTGGGCTTGGCATTGTAAATTTTTTTTCTTGTCACGACTAGCACACGGACATATCTGCCGGTGAAATGAAATGATTTGTAACTTCCTGTTGGCTTGAGCTGGGCTTAGGACTGATGTGCTGAAAAGTCAAGCCCAAGTCCATGTTGGCCCATAGTTTTTAAAGCCCATATTACTACTAGACAGGCCATGAACAATGCTAGAATGTACTACTTGGTTTGCTAGGTCCTCTGCATATATCTCTCTATTAAAAAAAAAAAAAAAGAAAGAAGAAAGGTGTGCTAGCTGTTATGGGAACTCACCAAAGCGTATCCATGGCGGCTCTTGCCATTGGCCTCCTAAGCAGTTTGTTCTGCTCGAGTAATTACCCACAGCATTGTTTAATCACTCTTAATCAAGTACAATGGCTGGTGCCTGTCTATCAGATTAAAGCTGCTTTTTATTCACATTCCGTTCTCTTTTCTTCTGAAGTGGGCAGCAGACAGCATGCATGCAAATCATACTCTTCACTTGAAGGACCACAAGCAGGACCACAGTGCATTCTTGCTTCTTTAGTTCTTTTAGTTTTTTGCTACACATCACTGTTCCCTTTCTGAGTTGGAACTCCACTTTCATCATAATAAATAAATAAACATATAGTGTATAGTACACTCTTGGCTTGCAATTTAATTTGTTAACCAGTGATGGAACATCACTTATAATTGGAGGAGTGTCTATAACAGACTTGAGAAACTTGTGCAGCCTACTATTCAACTTACAACAATACTCTTAGCTAGCTATGGTTCATACCAATCAGATCCATTATGCACTGTTATTAATCTATTCCTCTGGGTCTCTAGTACTGAGATCAAGCTTGGTTGAATGCATGCCTTGATTCTTGAATACCTTGTCAGGAGCCTGGTAGCATATATAGAGAGAATCCATGTTGATTCACATTACTTATTAGCAAGAATTAATGTTTTTTCACGATCAGGCCATTCACCCATGTTTCAACAAGAATTAATGTTAGTCAATTAAAAAAATTAAATGTCATTTAAAACAAGTAAGCTTGACGGGATATATTTTTTAATATTTTAACTAGCTTCCTGCAAAGCCAGCGGTGTTCATCGTCTTGTAAAAAACGGTACAGTTAATATAGCTGCTATTTTCTCTCACGCCAAGCTAATCAGCATAATTAAATCAATAATTAACCAAGTGGAGGAACGTCACAAACACTGGCTACCTTGTTTAGGTAATTGCTGGTAGAAAGGTTTGGTTAAACTAGGCTTTTGTGGGGATTAACAGCCGCAACTTTAGACCTTCACCGCATCACAGATTATCACAAGTGGAAGATGGAAGATTAGTGCATGCATGGACACAGGTTCAGTCATCAGTCTTGGCCCGGTCGGTCTGGCTGCGAAAGAAAGCGACGCATGCCAAATCTCTGTCGACTGATTGGGCGGAACTGAAGCACGCCACGTAGCCCTAGTGCGGCGTAGTGCCATGCTTGCCGGCCGGCCGGCCCTAATCTGTTCTCTCAATGCGAGTAGTGTCAGTCATGTGATTTGTCTTGAAAGGACACTTTACTGTCAGTTAAGACATGATCAGAGTCATCTGACACTAATTAACACTAGCTGCCAATCCAAATTAAACTCGGCGAAATTTTAATCTCTCTGCAACTGCAAGTATGCAACCTCGTACCGTCGATCGATTGCACAAAACTATGCAGGTGTTGGTGAGTGCAATGAAGGTTCCTGCAGATGCAGGTAGTACTAGTACCACTGATGTGTCAAGTTTCTCTGACACGCCCTCAAGAAAGTTTCTCTGTTTTGGCCTTTGGGCTGATCATGAACATGTACATAAAAGAAGGCTTCCCTCTTTCATGAAAAGAAGTTAACAATGACTTAAAAAATCTTTGCCTAAATTGACTGATTGCACATCCACTACTTTCAGAACTTCTACAAAACCCTACTTTCTCAGTCCTGCCTCCCCCCCTCTTCTTTCTTCTACACCCCTTAGTTCACACAAGCATAGCAAATCGATAATGGAGCTGAACACCAGAAGTGGCAAGGGCAAGGCCGAAGCCATGGCCAAGATCCTGGAAGAAGAGGAGGAGGAGGAGGAAGATGAAGACTTCTTCTTCAGCTCAAGCGGCTGCGGGTGCTTCCTCTGCGCCATCAAAGAGCCGGACGCACGGCTCCGGCGTGCCAGCCTTTCCGCCTTCTTCAGGGAACTACCATACTGCGACGATGACGGCGGCAGCAATGGCCAGTCATGTGCCGCCGCCGTTGGCGCCGTGTGGCGGGCGGCCATGTCCGCGCCCGACGACCCCGAGCTCCCTCGCTCGGCGCGATCCGGTGCATGTCCCTTCTCCTCGCCCGCGCGCTCGCCGACGCGGCGTGGCTTCGTCGTGGCGACAACGTGTACGTCCCCTACTACGCCGCCCACGTCATCGGCTCCTACACCATCCGCTCCTCCGCGCACGCCGAGCTGGCCGTCGCGGCCGGGGCCGTGCGCCCGCTGCTGGCCCTACTCGGAGGCGCCATGACGTGGTCGAGCAGCGCGCGGCGGCGGCGAGCCCTGGGCCACCTCGCCAGCTACGAGCCCACGTTCCCGGCCGTCGCGCGGCACGCCGCCGAGGCGGTGCAGCTCGCCGTGCGTTCCGCGTCCACTTGCATCAGCGACGTCTACGCCAACTTCGTCGCGCTGGCACCGAGCAGGCGGCCGAAGTACCAGCGCGACCTCATGACGTGCGGGCTCGGCGGCGGCGGCGCCGACGTCGAGGACAGGAAGGCGGAGGAGTGGGCGAGCCAGCTCCAGTGCTGGTCACTCTACTTGCTGAGCTGCCTCGCGTCCAGGGACCTGTCATCTCATGCCATGATATGCCAGGACGCCTTGTTCTTGAGCGAGCTGTCCCGGATGTGGGGCGGATTGGCGAACGGCGACTCGCCCGCCGGCGTCGGGTTGCTGCGCCTCCTCTGTAGGAGCCCAGTCGGCCGCGCCGCCGTCGCGGCGTGCCGCGATGCGCTGTCCAGTCTTTGTGACCTCGCGCGTTCGTCTGATGACTGGCAGTACATGGCCGTAGACTGCTTGCTCCTCCTCCTCGACGACCGCGCCACATGGCACGCGGTTGCTGATGCCACGGCGCCGTGCCTTTCTGATTTGGTCGATCTCCGGCACCTCGGTCCAAGGCGACGACTCGGAGATGCCATTGCCACTGCACTGCTCCTTGATGATGGCCATGCCCAAGTCGTCGGTGACCGTGAACTAGGTGCGGATGCAAAAAGGGCGATCGCCGGCGTGAGAGAGCTGAAGGGAGAGAGGAAGGAGAGAGAGGGAAGCAATGTCTAGGGATGAGTTGCTGAAGAGAGAGATCTTAGTCAAGGAGAAGAAGAGGCAAGGCAACGACAGCTTCATGCATGGCGACGTGGACAAGGCCATTGATCACTACACCGAAGCTTTGGAGCTGTGCCCTCTGCGCAGGAGGAGGGAGCGGCTGGTGCTGCACAGCAACCGCGCGCAGTGCCGGCTGGCGCGGCGCGAGGCCGACGCGGCGGTGAGCGACGCGACACGCGCGCTCGCGCTGGCGCGGCCGGCGAACGCGCATGCCAGGAGCCTGTGGCGCCGCGCGCAGGCGTACGACATGAAGGGCATGGCCAGGGAGAGCCTCCTGGACTGCCTGGCCTTCGCGGGAGCGTGGCTCGACGGCCGGAAGCACCCGCGGAGGGCGGCGCGCGGCGCGAACCCGAAGCTGCCGTACTGCGTCGCTCGGATGATCAGCAAGCAGATGAGCGTGACGGGTCTGTTCGCCGGCGTGACGATGAAGGACAACAAGGTGGGGAGTGATGATTTCATGCCACGGTGCAGCGAAAACAACGACGGGGACGATGAGGACGACCAAGATAATGATCCGGATGATGACGATGAAAGCGAAGAGGAATTTGCTGATAAAGCTGGTTTGAAGATGTGCACGTCAGGTTAGTTAGCGATCGATGAGGATATATAATGAATTGTGTTGCAACATTTGGTTTAAATTAATCAGTTGCATTATATATTGATCATGCATGAAATGGTTTCTTGAATCAGGAAGAGAGTTGCCAATCATTACTGGAGATGCTTGGACGAGGTTGTCCCGGAGGACGACGTAGAAGCTCATTCATCATCAGTTCGCTATTATCTCATGATCCAGCGTCGTAAGCTAGCTATAGCTAGTTCACTGATAAATGCAGCGAGAAGCTTGAGCTTCACCGCGATTAGTCAGATATATAGTCTCTGTTCAGTCAAAATGCAAACGCTGAATGTTTTGTGCGCATTATTGTCGCTTCTGTTTCTGTATTTGGATGCTCACAAGCATGTTTAATCATTATCATGAGTTTAACCCTCTTCATTTATGTTTGTTGCATGTGGCAATTCCCTCATGCATCTTCTTTGCAATAATTTCCAATTCTGAGAAAATCGTGTGTACATAACAAGTTTGTGTTATTTTTTTCAATGATAAAAGCCCATGGAAGTAATCATGGAAGTAGTCTTCCTAAATTTCTTAGACAAGAGAAAGTGATCTAATGGTGAATTGTTACAAGTGTGGTGTCATATGAAACTGAATTTATATGGGCAGCAAATAGTTGTTAAAATTGTGGTTCAATCATGCGCTTTTATAACTTTACGTTCTTAGTTGATTCTACATCTATTAAGGGGAATTTGCATTTTTATGATTCTAATAGTCATGATCCTATAATCCATTGTCCTACCCGTGTTGGAGTTCCAGTCTGATTAAGAATCACGATTTTCACTACCTTGCATTGATGTGTTAGACATTCGGATGTCTAATCTTATCATTATTGTTGAATATTAGCTAGAGGTACCACGATCAGACTCTCCAAAACATTCCTTTCTGCTTTTTTTTTCATCACGATTCTTCAAAAAGTTGAGTCATAATATTAATATATCAAAATTTTTTGCACATACCAATTCTATTTCAAGAAATATTTCACATGGCAAAGCGATTGCAAATGAAGTTATACCACAAATTGAACAAGTATATATTGATTTTCGAGGAAAAAGATATCAGATCATCAATTCAATGTAGTGGATACAATACTTTCTAAACAGTGTGGATATAAATACAAAACAACAAGACTGAAATACAATGTTCAATAGAAAATACATACACCTTTGGTGAAGGAAAAAAAAAACTCTACGCTCCCATGGCACTTTCATTGGAGTATGACTCTTGCCCTCATTTCTAACCTACACATAATTTTCTATTTTACTCGTAAATCTTAGTTGAATGAATTATTGAGAAATTACAATTGCATGAGTAGATGAGCTGGTGGATATATATCCATCATGATTAAGAGACAGAAGTACAGAGTGAGCATACGGGACACATGTTAAAGGAGGAAGTTAATGGCCACACCTATATACTGAAGAAAGAAAGAGAAAAAAAAGGGTTTAGGTGTATTTCGTTTGTGTCTATAGAAGAATGTATATATTTGCAGTGGCTAATAGTGGACGTTATCGTTGAAGTAAGTGAATTTCAGCTTACACTTTTTGGCTTAAATTAGCCGGTGCTTGTGCAACTCGCATTATCTTGAGTTTGAATTATAGAAAAAATAAAAATATATAGCATACTCGTATTTTCACATTTGAGACATAAGGGGCTTGAAATATAAGTAAATTTTCCATTGTTACTTTTACTGATGAGTTTACGGTTTTAGGTTGAACACCTAAAACTCGATCAGTTATCATTCTCAGCAACTTTTGTTTTATTCCTATCCTAGGTAAGGGGTCATTGCGACGTCGGGCTTGTTAAATTATGTACAATAAAGTAAGAAATGGTAGAGAAAATCAAGATTGGTCATCCACATAAAAATGTGCAGTGACACATATATACAGCTACGACATACCAGTCTTGCACACTGGAACTCACTAATTATTGCAATTCACGAAGAAGATCACCAAACTACATTAGCATGATTGGGTATTTAGCTTTCTGGTTTAATTTTCTCATGCAGAGCTATGAATACTGTGAACCTGTGTTTGGTAAACGAGCTTTAGCACATGTTGTTTCCTACTCATACAGTACATTTGTGTTGTAAAGTTTACGTACTTGCATATATGTATATATAATTGTGAGCATGCTCATAGAGGACCACTTTGATCCAAAATTCAAAGACCAGTGAAGCACATCTAGGAATTCCATAGAACTTTCTGAAGAATTGTGAGTACTCCTTTTGCACATATACAGTGTTGTATTCCTACCCCACATGCGTATACAACGTTGAAGCACATTTGTCCAGAAGAATTTGTGATTGCTGAACATTTATAGAACAATATTTTTGTGCCCTAAACCCCTAAAATGATTTCATGCATTTCTCTTCTTCCCCACAAATACAGCGTTTGCTTTTCTACCATGCCTTTTCTCTATCATGCTTGGCACGTTTTTTGTGAAGAGAAGTAGTGTGTTTATAGTCTATATATGATTCTCATGTCTCGACTAAATCAACCAAACTGCAATAGTGTAAGCTTACATATATATGTTCCATCAACAATAGAACATTTTCAGAAAAGATAATATAATTAAGAAGAGGCATATCAACCAAATAAATTGGAAGAAGAAGCTAACGGTTTGCCTAACTCTGGAAGAAGAGGCTTATCAACTGCAAATTGATTAAAGAGAAGAAATGATAGTAGAACACAAAGGAGCAAATCAGCCCCCCCCCCCCCCCTCTACAATGCAAATAATTGTCCTGCATCTAATCTGGTATCTATATGAATAATTGGTACTGAAAACAAACTAATTACATATTGCCAGGACCGGGTTTTGGTAACAATATTAACTCTTGGGTTATTCCTAGTTTTTGCCTGAAATGTTTATTTTACCTGAACATTCTGATTTACCAGGTGCTTTAAGCACATGCATGCAATTCATGATCGTACAGTGCCTTTGTGTTGTAAAGCTACATACTTGCATCTACATCATTTGCCGCGTGGTCATGAAGGTCCACCTCAATCTCATCCCACCAAAGGCCCTCCTAATCAATGTCTATATATACGTACGTCTTATTCTTAAGCTTCTCATCTGTGGCGCATGCACTTAATACTCCCATTTGACAAACCGAATATACTACTATATACATGAGGACCGTACGATGAAAGCAGATCAAAACGGTCGAGCGAAATAGAAAACCAAGAACAGATCACGAAAGGGGGCGAGATCGTTAGATCGTGCAGAAGCCGACAAGTGCGCATGATTAGGAGCGCTAATGAGTGCCGATCATGCCCTGACTCGATGATGATGAACTGATAAGAATATGCAGTGATCGTACAAGCAATTTGCACGTCGATCCATGCCCTAAGCAAAAGCCGGCAGCGATGATTGGTCTTGACAGGCGGTTATTTGGTACTAAAAGTGGCTAGGGGCAGCTGTGCTTTGGGCGCGCACATGATGGGCAAAAATGCCCGTAGCCGCTTTCCGGATATAGAAGCCAAGGACTGGCCACTCAGGGCAGGACTCGGCCAGACCAGGGCAATGGCTACTATACCTGATTGTAAGAATATAGATTTTCAGAAGTCTCCAATGTTCCTGCATGAAAAAACTTGTTTCCACGGCGTAGACAAATAAACAGATGAGAAAAAAACAATGGAGGTTAAAAGGCATATATTTGGAAAATTTACAGTGCTCATGTGTACCGATTCTGTAATGTAAAAGAAAAAGAAAAGAATATGGACATTTCTTATCTGCGATATATATATCAGAAAGCTTACTGAGGTGCTGCTGGTGGGGCACCCATATCCGCCGACCTGTGCTGCTCATGCTGTGTCTTTTGCAACCCTGTATGTGATCACTTATGCAATATGCATCATATTAGACAACGATTCTGTACGCGAAACAAATCTGCAGCATGTGCCCGCTTTTGGTACCCAATAATATAAACGCGGGCACCTGGCACAATGATAGATGCAACAGGTATGACATAAATCATACATTTCTAGAAGGCCTTTCCAGAATCACATGTACCACATAAACCATGTGCTCGAGGGGTCATATGAGCACCCACCAATACACCCACAGAAAAGGCCATCGCCTACTGCATCAAGTAATTAGGCTTAACATCTCCAAAGGTAAAACTTACTACTGTATCAACAGCATATATCAATTTACAGTCAACAAAACTGATACCATAGTTTAGTCATAGCATACAACAGTTATTTCTAATTAGGTGATGGTGGTGGTGGGGAATAGACCTTTTCTATTCCCCACGCCTATTGCCCTCAGTCAGAAGCACTAGCTATCAATTTTTATCTCATCATCCTCAGTTGCTTCATCATCGAAGGCAGAGCTGTTTCCATTGGCAGATTCCATCTTCTTGCCACTGGATTTTGTGGACTTCCCGTTTGACTTGTTCTTTTGTTGATCCTTTTTCCTTTATCAGATTGCTGCAACTCAAGCCCCTTCACTGACAGCCGCCGCTTCCGCTTTGGGTTCGCCCCTTCTTCTGGGTCTTCAGCAGTTGAGTTGTCAACTGCCAGAGGAATAAAACCAAGAATATGAGGGCAATGCATGAAATGAGTTATTATACTTACTGAGGGTAATACATGAAACAACAAATGATCATGTTTCCAAAATTCTAGCCCTGACCGTGATTGCATCATATGGAGCTACAAATGCAACTTACTCTACTTTGAATACGCTATATAGTCATTTGGTAAACCAAAGTTTTCATGACAGCAGACCAAATTCCATCAAGTCTATATCATGATGGGTGCACAGCTTAGTCTTCTTGGTATGATGATCTGCAAGTTTTTTTTATATGAATACAAAACAAAACCACAGTGCTAGTACAGTCCAGTTGGAAAACAAATCATAAGCACAAGGATTACTAATATAGTGACAGTTGCACAGGAATAGAAAACAAAAACTGACACAAGAAATCTTTACCTTCCATTGGGCTTGATGCTGGAGGAATGGCTTGTCCATTCTGTACAGCATCCATTGAGGATGGGGAACCAGAATGGTTGCTATCCTCCAACTTTGAACTCCCAAGGCATTTCTCTGGCTGCTCATCGGGGGAATCTGGGTAAGGAATTGCTGGCAAGTAGGAGATCTCATCCACAGAATCCTCCACATCACTGAACACTGTGTTCTTGTCACATGTCTCAATATCAACATCAGCATCCTCATCTATCACTACTTCCTCAGCCTACATAGAGGATTTAGAGAAAAATATTCAAGTGCATACCACGAATAACTGTAAAAAAAAAGAGTATTGAAATTTTATTCACCTGTTCTTCACGTGGGTTCAAGTCAAACTCATCCTCTCGTTCAGCATACTCTTCATTTTCTTCTAATTCTACGAAATCAGGAGCAAAAGCGCTCCAATTCTCTACATGCTCCTTGGCCCAAATGTACACATAGCCTGTAACAGATACTGTAGCAATTGTAGGCAAAACAGGATGCCAGGCAAGATCAATGAGAGCTTCTTTTGGACCGTCAAGCATCTTTACAAGGCGCCCTGCTTGGTTCCATATCTGCAACTTGTGCTCTCCTTTGTTTGCAGAAGCACCAACTATCCAATCACCGTTACCACTGAAACATGGTGCCTTCCACTGTATCTTTGTGATGGAATCCAAAAGTTCACAGGAAAGAATAAGGCAGCTTGTACCATTTGCTTTTAATTTATCGTACTGACTTCCATATTCATTACTGTTGTTGTTTATGTTTCTAATCTCCTCTCCAGAACCTTTAACAGGAAGAATGTTTTTGAAGACTCTAATGACCCGATCATTAGAATTTGTCAGCAGATATTGACCATCCCGACTTAAAACAATATCCTTAACAACACTTCCACCAGGAATGGGAACTATTGCATGTACCTGGATGCTTTCTGAATCTATGATTAAAATTTCTCCCTTGGAGTTGCCCACATATATCAGGTCCCCATGCTTATCAAATGTTGCAGCTGTTGGTGTGAAAGGTGGGGTACCATCCGCAAATTTAGTACGGGGGTTAGGTGCAGGGGGGTTACCATTCTCAGATACAGAAACAGGGAGAACTGTGGTACTTCCAGTATTCAAATCGACAAGAAGAGGTGCAGAAGATAGAGGGCATGCCAAACAAATAAATGGAGTTGGAGAACCAGGTTGAAGGCTGGCACGCAATGGAGTCTGCTGAAGAGTAATACGGGCAATCTTTTCCCCAGTGGGCACATCCCAAAGTGTCAATGACCTGTCGGTAGCAGAGGCAAGCAAACGGTGGCCATACCTTGACCAGGAGACACTTGTTATAGGTGCAGTGCTATCTTTATCACGAAATTCTTTTGCAAAACCCCTTGTTTCAAAGTCCCAGATAATACAGCTACCATTTGAGCATCCAGCTGGAAATATGTAACAGACATTGTTATTGACCATTGGAAACAATTTCAAGAATGAAAGATAGGACACCATCCAAAGGTTTAACAGTGCATTTCATAAAAATAATGTTGACATCCACATATATCATGAGTTTTTTTACAGGC
Source organism: Hyparrhenia diplandra (assembly GCA_015847255.1). Lineage (NCBI taxonomy): Eukaryota > Viridiplantae > Streptophyta > Magnoliopsida > Poales > Poaceae > Hyparrhenia > Hyparrhenia diplandra. The sequence goes on along the minus strand of JADLZK010004374.1, from coordinate 20,887 downwards.
ATACAGCACTAGCTTCATATGGAACTAAGATTATGAAGTAAACAAAAGCTCCTCGCTTCACAAGTGTACACAATATTCCCTTTTCATAACACCACTCTGTATCATGGTAATGCAACAGCAAGAAAACTATCCAAGGTTGGATAAGGAAGCAGGGTATGATAAAACTCATGTTGCTGTCTTTCGGTTCTCTCTCATTTCCATGCAGAAGTGAGCCATACAGAAAACTAAGAGCGCATAAAAAATACAATGTGGTTTGCTAATTTAACATAGATTCTTGATTCCCCTTCTGACATCCATCAACAAAACCCAATATCCAGGTCTCTGCAACCCGCATATATACTATTCTATTTTGGTGCACATAATACAACCTAGGGTAATTGGAGGAAAGTATTAATAAGAGGTTAAAAGAAACAGAACTCATCCTGGATTAAATATTTACAGATTGTGGGTCAACAAATGGAAGTGCAATTGTTCCACATGGACAGGAAAATAAAATGATGGTGATCTTTTCATGCATAGTATAGAGATCAGCAGAGCCACTGATTGCATTCGGAGGCATATGATCCCACAGGCATTGGCAGTGACACAGACTGATTGTGCAGCTAGAAATGACAAATGATAGAAATGAAATGATTCCACCAGATTAGAAGAAACTTTAATCCTTGTTAACCAAAACAAAATCCAACAAGTTAAAACCAACTCTAGTAAAGAATTATAAAAAAATAGTTCAGCATTTTTATATGAACTGGGCTGGGAAGATAGTTACAGAAAACAGCCAAACTTGAAATTTTTTTTACTTGCAGAAAAATTGGTTGAACAAGCTAAACAAGGCCTTACTTGTAGATATAATTACCAGCAAGAAGTGTTCCTTTGCGGTTAAATGAGATACATTTCATAGTACCATGATGCAAATACTCTTCAATTGTCTCGAAATTCTCCTGATATGGATCTGCAAGAATACAGAGAGAGAACTTAAATATTTCAAGATATTTTTCCATGTTTCTTCTCAACATAGAAATCTAAGAACACTAGAACACTATTTTTTCCATATAGCAGGAATGGATTAAATTCCTTGTCTGATAAGTGATAAAAACAAGGGGACATCAAAAGAACACACTGATTAGAAACACAACATTCTGTGACACTTTCTACCCAACAACTGTCTTCCCTATTGCAGTACTTGCCATATTGCAATCTGTAGTTCGTAACCCGTATGCATCTCTGGCGCACACCACCGCACCCCCAATCCACACAGGAAGCCTCTGCGGTCTGTGCCTCAGCCCACCACTAGTCAAAGCCACGGCACAACAGCACAAATCCACCCAAAACTGTCACACACTCATGACCCAGCTCAGATCTACTCAACATGAAAGGCAGCGTGGAGAGCGACGATTCTGGAGCTCCGATAGCTCAAATCAGAAGGATCTCCTCTTGCCCAAATCGCACCCCCACCCCCAAATTAACTGTACAAAATAAAGCTACACCTCGCCCAAAATCACATTCATGCTGTAGATCTGAGTGGAATTGAACTCCCTATCCAAAATAGAGCAACAAACTATCAAATAGCACATCGACTACTCCGCCACCTAGCAAGCAAATCACAGCAACAGCTGAAGCTGAATCGGATTTGAGAAACAACACAGATTTGGTTAATCCAAGGCCAGATGGATCTGCAATTCCGGTGGCAGAGGGGGCGAGGGGCAGTGACAAGAAGAGACTGGGACAGGAGAGCGCCGTGAAGCAGGCATGGAGCGGAGACAAACCTTTTGGTTTAGGGACAACTTGAGGTGACCATGGCCTGTCGGAGCAGCCACCGGAGAGAACAGGGTAGGAGGAGGAAGAGGAGGAAGAACTCATTCCGCCACGACTCGAAAGGAAACGACAGGATGACAATGACGAGGCTGGGTTTATAGAAAAGGTAACTGACTGGCATATTTATAAATGGCCCCAACGGCGTTATTAAAGTGAACCGAGACATTTTAAAGGTATATTTCTAAAATTGTGATCTTTCGATGTTACGGATCAAAATTTTCCCTGAATATGATATTTCTGATAATATATGGACATTAGTGATTACTAGAAGCAAATCCAAAACAGTGATACGGATACTCAAAATGACAACGAATGAATTTACGCGTGCGCATCAAAATTAGAAATTTCGTTAAACAACAAAACAAATGGCAAAATGCAGCCTTCACTCAACCTTGCTAAGTTTCAGTAGTCCACCTCCATGAGGATGAAAACAAACATCTACGAGAACAGAATTTATGCATGCGCATCAAGCAAACTAAAACCCTGTTTTCAACCCTAGACACCACTTCATCCGGTGCCACCAGAACACCCAGACGAACTACAGCAATGGACAGAAACAAATAACCAAATCATATTACCAGACAACCACAGACATTATAGTACGGGGCAAAAACATGGGGCTAACCTAGCATCTATCTAACACTCAAAGCTTGGAGTCCCAAATCGCCTAAAACAGAAGAAATTCAGCGGCGCAGTAGACCTGCTCTAATCTCCTCATACCGACCGCCCCCTCTAAAACCCTAAATTTCCGCCTTGAATCTGTGAACAAAAAAAGACACTAACCGCAACACAGCGGACCAGATTTCTCCGAAATTCTACCGAATAGACATGTTCCCAACCCAACGAACAAAAAAATCCACACGAGAATCGCATCGAGAACTCACCGACTACAGGCACGTTCATCGCGCCGCTGTCGTCTCGGCGCGAAAGCTACCCTCGCAGACGGGGTCGACCGTCGAAGGAAGAGACGGGCAACGGAACCCTGCGGAGCCGGCCGGCCCGATCTAAACGACGCAAGGGCGATGAATGTGGGGGGCGAGAGTGCGAGGCTGGCGCGCGCAGCGCCTCTTAAAGCCCTAACAAAACCTCGCCGGCGAGCAGGAGGGGGCGAGGAGCTCAAGACAAGAACAGAGCGGAAGTGCCAATTTGGGCAAGCAAAAGGCGAGACGCTGTGGAGGGGAGGGAGGATCCGCTGACGGCTGCCGCCTGCCGCGCGTGTGTTTGGTTCGGGGTTGGGTTGGGTCGGACCGGGCTGTTTGGCCTGAAGAACAGGTGGGTTGGGTTCGCTCGGTTCCTCCGAATCGGAGAACTCCTTCGAACCCACTTCCGTGCGCGAGGAGAGGCAAGCGGCAGCAGCAACCAGCCAACGACGGCGTCCAGCGCAAGGCAGCGGGCCGTACGTGGCGGCGGCGCCTAGCGTGGAGCGCCGACAGGACGCGCTGCAGTGCAGCCACGGCGGCGGCCAGCACGGCGGCAGCACCACCCAAGCGGAGCACGCAGCAGCAACGCGCGGCAGCATCACCAACCACTGGCAGCAGCAGCGCCCAGCACGACCGGCGGCGGAGTAAAAAGACAAGTACTGTACTTTGTGAGTGTAGCGAACACACGACACACCCTGTACCTTTATATTTTGCCTCTGTCTCCAACGACTCGTGCAAAGGGAGACTCAAACCTAAAATAGATCGTGCAGTTTTTAGGTGAAGAAAACCGGCTCCAACAGAAGACGCAAAGTGAGTACATATTTTTTAGGTAGGAGGCAAATGTAAGACGCAAAACGAGTAAGTATTTTAGGGAGGAGGCCAATCAAGATGCTTATTTGCGTCGTCTTTCTCTTAGACGCAAAGTCCGTAGTAGTGTGCCCGTAGGAGGCATTGGGGGTGTAGTAGTGGTGGGTGCCAAGTGGGGCATGGTGTGGGAGCACCTCCGGAGTTGCCGATTTGGCTGCCTCGTGCGGTCGGGAGGGAACGGCGGAGCGAGGGAGGCAATGCAGGGGAGGGAGCTGGGGGGTTGCTAACGAAGAAAGTAATTGTGAGATTCGTCGGGTCAACTTGAGTAAAGTTTAACCAAGTTTGTATTTATTGGTACTAATATTTATATCTCAAACAAATTCTATTATGAAAATGTATTTCATCATTAATCTATTGATACTTAAGTTGTATTATAAGTGTCAGCAATCTTTAAAATTTAGTCAAAGTTGGTATCGCTTGACTTCTCAAGAAGTAAGAATTGCATGAATTGCATGTTTGTACATCTTACTCCGAGCATTGTGTTCTTCCACGTCTTTCTTTCTCAGTCTCTCCTCCATGTAACGAGCTAAGACATGCCCCATTGATTTATAGTCATCTTATATTCACTTGGTTTAAGGTTCAGTGTTGGCTTTAACAAGCCACTTCTTTGTTTTGCTCACTTTGTGTGTCTCCAGTATCTACCACTAGACTAACCTTCCTCCCCCGTACATCCATGCAAATCCCCATCTAGAATTCAAAACCTGAAAAACCCAACTCCAATCCGTGTAAAAAAAAAAAGTGTAACAATGAGTAATAAGGATGAAAGCAAAGAGGAGGTGGTTCTCGCTAGAACCAAAGATCTTGATGAGGCCGGGGAAGAAAAATCGTTGATCAATAAGACAACATATTATAAATTTCTCACAAACAAATAAAGTAAAAATTGAGGCAGATTCTTGTACATCAATAGAATGTTATCCAACTGAGGCATACCATGATGACATCTACTGTTGCCCTGTCAAGAGATGAGTGGGGATAAAGACAAGATCGCAGCAAGGGGGAAAAAATCATTGCGACTAGTAGTCCTCCAAGACGAGGAATAAGTGGGAGTGTGTGTATTTACAATGTGCTTTTTTTCAAACCTTACAATATATTCATGATGGATGGAGGAGAGGAGGGATAACTAAGAAAGAGGCAAGGGATAACTACTTTTTTACTAGAAAGGACCAGATTGGTGGAGAAAGCAGAGGATCCATTAAACACAGAGCTCTATGAATGGAAACAAGTACCACAACCATAATATGCAAAAATTCTGATTTTTTTTTTCTCATTGAAAGATCGAAGAATATGGCAAGAGAATCCAAACCATATCTACCGAAAGATGTAGGTGAAGAAGGCGAACCACAAAGACGAAAAGTGCACAATGGACCTCCATTTGACGAGCCAACAAACCAAAAGTTGTCACGATTTCATAGAGGTGGAATGGCATGAAGAAGACGAACCACAAAGACGAAAAGTGCACACCGGAGCTCCATTCGACGAACACCAGCAAACCGAAAGTGGTCACGATTTCATAGAGGTGAAATGGAGAGCACCGCCAAGCAGAGGAACAACAAGGGGTGGGAGGTAGCCCTAACTAAAGGCTTTTGTGTGTTCATGAACTTGTCAACCCACATTTAAATGGAAGTGCAAATCTGATATGGTGCACGTGCACACAAGGGAATGATTTGTGTCGCACTGTCGCATCAGGTTCACAATAACGATGTGACTTAATTGTGTATTTGTGTCGTCCAATTTGGTATATATATAGGATTGTGTTTAGAAAACACACAACACGTATCCACATGTTTTCTCTCTTTAGAATACCACAAGTACGTTAGATTTGTCTTATCTAGAAAAGATTACCCTATTTTCACCATTGGATCAAGATCAGATATATGTGCTTTCTATTATATTTTTCCACATCTTCATTATGCTCCGTCATGTTCTCCACAAATAAAGCCAACGTAATGTCATAACTGTTGTAAAAAACGTAATGTCATACTCATGTGACCATATTTGAACTATTATCAATTATTTGATTACTTTTAGAATTGAATTTGGTCTTAATTAGTTTGGAACCATTATCATCATTAACCAAGAATTCTTTGATCACCAATTTGAGATTGTTTCATATCGAGATGTCTGGATGAAGGAATGAAATGCAGTCCTGTGTCGGGCTTCGTTTGGTCCAGGCCATAACTAATAGTAGTGTTTTTGGGCCAATTTTTAGGGTAGTGCTGGGCCTTTCTGGACTACTCGCTAGGCCTGGCCTATCTTTAAAATTATATCATTTCCAATTGCGGAATAGTCTTATAATATATATAAACTATTCATTAGAACGGACATTATACTAGTAATCTATAATATATATAAACTATTCATTCATTATGCCATTTTTTTTTATAATCCTACTCAAACTGGGTTCAATATCCAAGTTACTCGAGAATTTTATGCGGTTCTAGTGTCAACACATAAACTGAAGTTGACCTTAGTCTGTTCGTTTGGCTGGCAGATTCAGCAAATTCTGGTGATTCTGCCTGATTGAATAGTGTTCTGTGACTGATTGAATAGTTGGCTGTTCTGGCAGATTCTGCCTTAGATTCTGGCTGATTAACTTAGGAATCAATTGTAGCAGTTTAACTAAAGTATCACGCTTAGCCTTAGTTAATCTTCAAGCGTGATACATAGTACCTTGTTTGTATATGTATGAGTAAGTATTTGATGTTTTGGTTCTCGCTACATTTCCCAGAGAAAACCAGAGCTAAGGAGGTTTTGAAATAATGGTTAAATGACCATTTGAAGACACGTTTGATACAAAAAAAAAAGATGCAAGCAATATGTGTATTAGTATTATATCTTCAAGATAAGTTTATGGTCTAATATTAAATTTGGAACAGGGCTGTCACCTTAAGGTAGATTACATTCATATCTTGCACGACATTCCATTCAAGCTGCAGCTGAATATGCATTGAGCTCCTGTAATCCAGGACTGCAACATCAAATTTTACAGATCATTGGGTAAAATTCATCTGCTCAGTTCCAGGAGGAAATCGTGGCAGCTGAGTTATCTGGCAATGCCATTTTTTGTCAATAGTGTTTTCACATCACCATAATCCTCAGAAATAAGAATAAGAAATCTATCTGCTACGCCCTCCTAGAGTCCTATTATGTGACTGGAGGTGCATTAGCCCTTCCTATAGGAGAAGCCCTACTACCAAATACTATCCCATAAATACAAGCATACAAGGGATATGCATATATAGACTTCTCTGTAGCCAATAAATAAGCAGCAGCACAAGCTTTACATGGATTCACAGTTTTCTTCCGGTATAATTCAAACTGTTCCAGCCCATCACTGCGGCAGATGATAATGATGAAATGCTCACGAGCTCTTTGACAATGATGAGCAAAGGCGAGAATACAGAGAAGTATTTCGCACGATAAGATAGACGATGAATGCAAGGTAAACAATCAACACAACAAACAAGCTTGAGCGAAGCAATGCACCCCGGACATCAGTAATGTAGAAAGACAGTATAAGATACCCGTTGATAAGCATCAGAAATACTGTAACAATCCAGCTAATCACCTGAGGAGAGCGTAAAATGAGTCAATACAGCAAACTTTGATGAGCAGTGTTACTAGACTAGTTCAAAGGAGCTTCATACCACCAGACAAATTATAGCGAAGCAGCAAACTAAAAAAACACCTACAATCGCTTCAAAACAGCAAACTTGGATGGCCAATGTTACTATACTAGTTCAAAGGAGTTTCATACCAGCAGACAAATTATAGCAAAGTACCAAACTAAAATATCTACAATCGCTTCATAGGTATATGTGATAACATGTCAATACTCAATAGGTGGCCTAAGTTCCATGGTATGAAACACTGAAAAATCATGTGAAGGCATCTCGATTTGATAATATCTGTAATTAAAGCAGAGCAGACAACTAAACTAAGGATTCTTCTCTAAAGGAAATAAACTAAAGACTCCAGCTTCTAGTTTTTTTCAGATGTTGACACGCCATGACACAATGGAATAACATGGTCTCAAGTAGCAAAAGTCAGTTGATAATTATTTAACTCTTCGCAAACATGAATTTCCGTAACATAACTCAAAGAAAAAAACTACTTTGGTGATGGGACCAATTACGAATGACCCCATGATTTGCTCCTTTGAAACGAGGGTGATGAGAGGAATTAGAGCAAATGGAATCTGTATGGATTGAAGAACATTGAGTGCTTCATTCAGAATATCCATAGTAGGATCTTCAGTATCGAAAAATAAAGCCACAATCATAGTTGGAATAATGGCAAAACTTCGAGTAATCATTGCTCGTAGCCACTTCTTCAATCGAAGATTAAGGAAACCTCCCATAACAAATTGTCCTGCATATGTGCCAGTAATTGTGCTACTCTGCCCAGATGCTAGCAAACCAATAGCCCAGATATAAAGGATGGGAAAGAATGCAGTTCCATATTTTTCCTGTAAGTACTGCCCAGCATTCTCAAGACCTATATCATCAGCCTGTTTAGACCCATAAAATCCTTTGGCAAAAACTGTTGTGACACAGATGTTAATAAAGAAGGACACAATGAGTGCAAGAATTGACTCAATGTTGTAGTAGTAAACTGCTTCTTGAACACGAGATTTCTTGTTTGTGTCAATCTTCCTAGACTGCACTAGTGCTGAATGCAAGAAAACATTGTGAGGCATGATGATGCAGCCCACAACTCCAACCGCTTGCTTAATTGTCTTTGAACTCAATTTTGGAACCACCAAACCTGTATAAAATATCAAATGGGCAAACTCCTTAGATTCTCAAGGAAATATACAACATAAAAAAAGGATTTTGCTGACATGTTATAGCGAGAGTTACCTATCAGAAGTTCCTTGCCACTAGGCTTTGTTTCACCAAACATAATCGCAAATGAAATAGCCATAGTTGCAATCAATACAGCGAAAAACGCCTCCAGTTTTCTCACGCCATAATTCTCCAGGAAGAGAAAGATGAAGCTGGCATCAGGGAAATACCATATGAGTAAAATGTATCAGTTCTGCTTCTGCTAAAAAGTTCTATCAGATAGTCATAGACGATCAATACAAAAATAGATAACCATAAAGTACCAGACGAAGACAAACTGTTGCCATTTCATCATCACTAGCCGATTTATTTAGCAGATGCAGAATTCTTATATTTAATTCTTTCTGTTACTTTCATTGTTGCCAATTTCATGTTCTAAAAGCGTCTAACCTTGTTTAACAACCAATAATGCTGAAGGTAGGAGGTTTGACCAGGGTAGCAGGCAGGCAGCAAGTAACGTACGGATACTAGACAAGGATATGTCCATAGTTTAATGAATAATCCCAGATCATGGGTACAAGTCTCTAACTGGAGAGAAAAGAAGTATTAAACCGACCAATAAGCATAAATAAATACCCAAACGAGACTTAAAATGATGTGATTGGCAACTACTCTGCAGCCTGCAGCCCCCAATCATGCTGCCATCGATTAAACTACCAGATGAAACAAGCTCAACTAGAAGAGAGAGCAAGCAGAGTACACAAACAGCAACAATGTCAGAAAGCAACCTAATTCGATCAGCGAGCAGGACATTAGCATCTCCAGAAGCTACACCAAACCAGGACAACTGGTACAGCTTTTAGCTGAAAAGGAAGCAGATTGTAATCACCAGAAAACTGCAATTTTTAATCCAAAGGGTTGCATTCGTCCTGGTTGTTTTCTGCGTCCAAAAGAGTTGTACTCATATATAGCGTAAAAAAGGTTATCCGAACGACACACGGTAGCCATCACGCCCATCATCAACATGGTAATTGAGCAGAGAAACAAAAAACGATGCTCCCAAAAACAGCAAAGGAACACCAGAAAGCTAACAAGAGGAGTGATCCCTTTCATAATCGATTGACTCCAAGCACGCCACACCAAAGGACGCGAAAAATTATGTTACTTAATAATAGACCGGACCAAAAGAATCCAAGGCAGAGATCCGATGCCTCAAGGAGTAAGGTAAAAAGAACGGACAAGAACACTTGATCATTTTTTTTTTTAGAGTTTCAGGGTCCAAGAACACTTGATCATTGCAACAGGAGGCATCACTTTCCTGAGATGCCATCCTGATGCCCAACACAAGACAGGAATAATTCTACTCGCTTCATCAACACAGCAACATAAATTTATAACTTTCAGTTTAAGAGAAGAACAGTGAGGAGCAGACAGAGAGATCCAATTCAATCAACTAGAGGAAAAACATGTACAGGGAAGGAATTTGCTACCCCCCAAACAGTCAACAAAATCGTCAATCTTGCTCGTAGATTTTACTCATCAAAACCCCGAAACAAGAAGAAGAAAGCAGGTCAGTTCAATGATTATGGACAGAAAAAATAATCTACTGGACTCGGGTTCAAAACCGAGAGTAAAATAAATAAATAAATAAAAAGACAACCGTAAGAGCAGGCCACGAGAGCGAAGCAACTTACCAATCGAGCGCGGTAATGACGACGCCACCCCAGAGCGGCACGGTGCCCCCGAGAGGATCTTGATGGCAATCGCGCTGCCAATCACCTCCTGTATGTCGGCGCCGACGAGCGCGAGCTCCGTCATGACCCAGAGCGCGCGCGTGGCCCAGGTCGGGTACTCCTGGCGACAGAGCTCGGCGAGGTGCTTCCCCGTGGCCACGCCGAGGCGCGCGGAGAGCAGCTGCACCAGCGCGCCCATGACCGTGGCCCACAAGAGCAGCCACAGCAGCTGGTACCCCGCGGCGGCGCCCGCCTGCAGGTCCCCCTCCAGGTTTCCCGGGTCCAGGAACGCGATGCACATGAGGAAACCCGGGCCCGTGAAGCGCCAGAGCTTCCGCCACGAGAAGGGCGGGCGCGACGCCGGCGCTCCGTCGTCTTCGCCGTCGGAATCCGAGATGGCGATGGAGACCTTGTCGTCGGAGTCGTACGCGCGCTCCTCGTATTCGTCGTCGTGTGAGGTGGAGGCTCCGCCCCCGCCGCCGGGGAGGAGGCTCTCGGCGAGGTCGCGAGACGCCATGGGGAAGATGCGTGCTGCGTTGGCGAGTGGGGAGTGAGGATGGGAGTTGTGCTCCTGCAATGCAATCAGGATTGATTGGTTCGACGTTTTCTGCAACGTTTTATAGTTCTATAAGGAATATATATGTTTTCTTTAATTTTATCTACTGTTTTTATTTAAATAAGAATGATTTTTGTTTTGTTTTGTAGATGACAGATTGGTTTGGATGTTTTTTGTATACTCCGTGAAGAAATCTAAAAATATACAATTGGAGAATAACCGTCATTTCTAGTGTAAATAGTACAGCATTTGTATTATAATACATTCGTACTCGTGGTGCTTTTTAAACAATTGCTAGAAATAGAAAATCAATATCTAGTATTGAAGATTAAAACGAATTTGGCTTACAAACATTTGAAACGACTTATAATTTGTGGGAAGATAAAATACATTACGTAGTGCTTTTAAACAATTGCTCTTAGAAAATCAATATCTAGTATTGAAGATTAAGATGTTTGGCTTACATACATTTGATCGAAGTGAGAAGATAAATTAATAGCACTTCCTAGTTCTAAATTATAAAATGTCATATTTTTTTAAAAATAATTTACACATAGTGGAAAGTTATAAATGTTGGGGTCACATCATTAAAAGAGGTGTCTATTTGGGTGAAATATTTTGAATTTGGCTACTATCACTTTTTTTGTTTATATTTGATAAATATTGTCACACCATGAACTAACCAGGTTTAAAATATTCGTCTAGCACTTTTAAAGCCAATTGTTACATGTATACGTTAAAACATTTGATATGACGGAAATTGATATGATGAGCAAAGCAGCATTTTTTTTTTCATTTTTTTTAACTAAACGTGGTCTTTTTCCTTGCAAAAGCAAAAGCAAAAGGAAGAAAAAGTCAAAATAGGAGAAACCGAGACCCAGACCCTTCCTCTTTTTTTCGTCTTCTTCCGACCACCGCGAGTCGTGGTCAGCAAGAGCAGCAACTTTCGGCAATTCGGCCTAGCTAGCTAGCACGACAGAACTATCCGGTCGCGGTCGGGTCTTATCAAGCGGCACCTGTGGTCCTGTGCAGCACCCAGCCCGGATCATGCATCGCCTGCAAATTATTGCATACCGCAGCACGTACTACGCGCACACATAAAATACAGTTCGTTGCGCTTTGTTCGTGGCATAGCCTTGTGCAGGCAGCCGAGCCAGGCGGCATTCGTTCCTCCCAAGGCGATGACTCGATTGTTTTCCACGCAAAAAAGCAGAAGGTATCACCGGGAGACGCGTAGCAACCGCCGCGCCGGCGGACGCGAACCACCCGGCGGCGATCCGTGCCGTGCCCCCCGCCAATCATCGTGCCAACCTCATCACGGTCAGTTGTTTGTCACAAAGAGAAATGGCGGCCGTGCCAAACAGAACAGCCAGCTCAAGATTGAATAATCCCGGGCGCGTCGTGGTTGGTGTGGAGTCGCTACAAGAACGTGCCCCGCCCGCAAGAGCAGCGCTCCCGCCACCGGCGCGACCGTGTCGGCGGCGTGGCGCCACGGGACTGCCTCGTGTCTTGGCTTCGATGGACTACTCTGACCCGCTCTCCTCTGATCTGATCTTCTCCGGTAATGCTGCCGTGGCCCGTGGAAACTGAAACCGTTCTGCTTCTTCTTCCCCCGATGTGAGTTCCGGCCAAACCAACAAAACCCCCGATGCTTTCTTCCCAACTTTGGTAGCTGTAGAGTTCCGGCCAAATGCGCCAAAGCTGCCCCCCAAAGCCTGTTTGATGCGAACGAAGTAACATGCTTTGCTTTAATTTCAGTTCGTCTTGCCAAAGCCGATGTGAGTTCGCCGGTAGAATCTTGGTGCTTGTCCAACCCAGTGATCAGAACGAAGTAACATGGCAACCAACTACGGTTACATCGAGGTCCGCCCATCGAGTGGTGGCCGGTAGAAGCGGTTGTCAACGCTGGTGATTTGAATCTGTTCGATGGCAACCAGCGGCGGTTATCTTTCCAACATATCATGTGGTGGCCTCTAGTAATGCTTGGTCATCATCTGCGGATGCTTTGCTCGTGTTTTTCTAATCGCCGCTAAAAAAAATTGTGTGGTTTCTATCCAACATCGTTTATTTGGGTTGTTATTGGAGGGTCCGCCCCACCCTTGTTTTCCGTTTTTAAATCATAATCATTGTGTCTCTAGGTTTTCGTAAATTAGATCCGGGTTACCGAAAACCCCTTATATCCCCGACATTCAACTCTTTTCCGTTCACATCTAAAAACGGTGTAATTAGTTATTTTTCGAAAAACCTGCCGCCTTAATACGAACTTTTAATTCAACAGTTACATACAAAAGCCCATGTACGTACGCCGGTACAATTTCGTTGTCCAACCCAGTGTGATCAGAATTGATGTGCGATGGCAAAATTTTACGGCGGTTACATCTGGTCCAGACATCGATGTGGTGGCCACTAGTAGCGGTTACGGTAAGGACGCCGTGTGTGTATGATATTTACACTATTCGCTTTTTACTTAGTATTAACCAACTTATTAGTCTAGGTTCACAATAAAAAACATTAGTCGGTTTATCAGCTGTGTCAAAACCATCAATGAGTTTGGTAGATAATAATACTACAATTTCCCCTTTTCTTACCCGGTTACATGGTTGATTGCATGGAGTAGCACGGATTCTACTACATTTTCCAGCTACAGGCTATTTTGATGGTATTTACGGAGTGGTACTAGTACGGGACAATTAATTCCACTGAAGCAATCATTTGAAACCACCGTTTATTACGCTGGAGTGTATATACGGTAACAGTACGTGCCGCTCGGTTTGGCATAGAAAAGGGTCATATACTGTCCATTCATTCATCATAATGTCTTGCTTGTGTACTGGTCACCCACCACGGTCCCCATCCACTGCAGGCTCGTTCTAAGGCACTGTCAACGACACCATTAATTGTCATCTATACAGTTTCAAAAAAAAAAAAAAGTGTCATCTATCCATACCTTTCCAGCCAGTGAACGGATCGGCACAACACAACAACATATACTAGTTAGGTCCATGGCGCCTGGCAGCGAGAGCCTACGGTCAGGCGGTGAGCTATTCGGCGAGGAAGGAGAAGGCAGAGCGCAGATATTGTTTTGACACAAGCCACGGCACGCCAGCCGCCAGGCCAGGCGGCGTGACTGGAACGCACTCTTGTTGCGCACCACTGTGAGTCTGTGACACTCAAAATTGTTTACGATGAGAGTCTTGATCCCAATCGTCATCATCGGCTACTGGTGGAGTTTACTTGGACACGTCACATATGGCAGGCGTGACAGGAACGGACTCTTGTCGTGCCCAAAATTCTTGTACGTCAAGACAATTTTGTTTTCCATCGTGGAAAAGGAAGTCAAGAGGAAGCGGTGACATACTAGTGCTTTGTTTTTCTGCTTTGGGAACTGCGATCCTATTCGTGCACGCTCCATGTAGGCCGCTGCACCACGCATAATCCACACAGGCTCCAAGACGGCTGCTCAGTTTGGATTGATGATCGGACAAATTGGGCAATCTAAGGAGGCTATCCCTGGTCCTATATATATCCGATACGTCATCATCTAAAAAGATCTGGGCATCTGGATACGCTGCCAAAGGACCGAAGAAAACTGCGCTCATTTTGTATGGGACCGCTGCCACTGGATGAGAGTGTTGAAAATCATGTCGACATCGTGATGGCGACGCGTGCACCGGCCGGCGGCGGTCCTATTCGTTACTACGCGTGCACCGCGCATATCAGGCTTGGTGGCTGACTGGTTGGTGCTGCGCGGAACGGAAGCCCATATGCGCATAAGGCCCGGAAGAATTCCTTTCTCCAACGAGATGGCGAGCCCGCGGGCAGTACATGAATACTGTAGGCCCAGCGCAGCAAATTTGAGCCCATCACGAGTTCCAGCCGGCCCGCTACACGTAAAGTTCAGCCCGACACTCAGTTCCCTCCCTCCCTGCCGTGCCGGCTGCCTGCAGGTGCAGCAGAAGCCGCTCCGCCTCCGCGCCGACGCCAAATACCCGCGAACGGCCGTCCGCTCCGCGATCGCGCAAAATGCCGCCCAAACCCGCGCCCCGGCTCTTCCAGTACATCTCCAACAAGTCGCGCAAGCTACGGCCTCCTCCTCCGCCGCCGCCCGCCGCCACATCCGCTGCCCCCGCCAGCCACGACGGCCCTGCGTCCGATGCCGACGCCGGCGAGGTGTACCGCATCGTCACGTCCGCGGCCACGCCGTCGGCGATGGAGTCCGCGCTCGCGGCGTCCGCCGTCTGGCTCTCGTCCCCGCTCTCGACGCCGTCATGCGCCGCTTCCGCTTCGCCCACGGGGACCGCTCCGCGCGCTCTCGCTCCTTTCCCTCGCCGCCGACCGCGGCGCGGCGTCGCGCCGTCGCCCTACGCCTTCGACACACCGCACTCTACGTGCTCGGCAGGGCCCGCCGGTTCCCGCACGTAATGGGACCTCCTCGACTCCATCCGCCGCGTCTGCCCGACGCCGTCACCCCGCGCACCGCCATGATCGTCCTCGGCCGCGTCGCCAAGGTCTGCTCCGTGCGCGAGACCGTCGCCTCCTTCCGCCGCCTCCGCGGATGTTCCGCGCCGTCGACACCGCCGGCTTCTTCAACGCGTTGCTCCGCACGCTCTGCCAGGAGAAGAGCATGTCCGACGCGCGAAACGTCTTCCACGCGCTCAAGTACGAGTTCCAGGTGAACCGCCAGACGTTCAACATCCTCCTCTCTGGTTGAAGTCGGCCGAGGACGCCGAGGCGTTCGTCGCGAAAATGCGGGAGTTCGGGGTGGAGCCCGACCTGGTGACATACAATAGCTTGATCGATTGCCACTGCAAGAACCGGGACGTGGAGAAGGCCTACAAACTGCTTCAATGAAATGCGGGAGAAAGACATTTCGCCCGATGTTATTACTTACACAAGCTTGATTGGTGGCCTTGGGGTTGATTGGACAACCTGACAAGGCAAAAGATTTGCTCAAGGAGATGCATGAGCTGGGTGCCTACCAGATGTCCACTACGCGCAACGCAGCGATAAGGAATTTTGTTATAGCCAAGAGGGGCTTGAGATGCATTCGCACTGATGGATCAAATGGCCTCAAAGGGACTGATGCCGAATCCCACTACTTATAACCTTTTCTTTAGGTGCTATTACTGGGCTTTCGACGTTGGCAGCACATGGCGGTTATATGAGCGAATGCGGTCTGAAGGATGTTTCCCAAACACACAGTCTTGCATGTTGTTCATCGTCAGGCTGTGCCACCGGTACGGAAGGTGGTACAGGCACTTGAGCTATGGAGGATATGGTCAGCAACAGGTTTGGATCATTCACCCTGGTATCAGATGTGCTTTGACCTGCTGTGTGACGAGGGGAAACTGAGGGCGCTGAGAGGTGCTTCTATCAAATGGTTGAGTTAGGACAAAAGCCCAGCAATGTTGCATTTAGAAGGATAAAGATACTTATGCAGCTTCCGAAGCAGGAAGAATCAATTGCCAGGTTAACTGAAAAGATGGCACAATTTGGACGACTGGCACCTGAAGATTGTCAAAGTCCAACACTCTGTTGAAAGCAGGCCTAGTAATGGCGATGCAGCTGATGCTGATATATTGAGAGCAGCTTAGTGCATACATTTGATGATGACGACGGGAATTAATGGCACTAAACTATTTTTGTTGACTAGATCAATATACTTACAGTTTTTCTGGAGTTCTGTACTCATTCTGCTTCCCTAAAAGTTTTCAAGTTTCAAGATTCATACAATGGTTGAGGCTTGGAGTGATAATGTCACCACAACAGGTTTGGATCATTCATGTTGTAAAGAAGTGCTGTTTGACCTATTGTGTGATAAGGGGGAAACTGGAGGACGCTGAGAGGTTCTTCTGTCAAAGGGTCGAGAGCAAAATCCCAGCAATGTTGCATTTAGAAGGATAAAGATAATTATGCAGCTTGTCAAGCAGGAAGAGTTCTACTGCCTCTAAAGATGGCACAATTTGGTTGACTGGCACCTGAAGAGTGCCAAGGGCCCAACACTCGGATGAAACCAAGCCTAATAATGGTGACACAGCTAATGCTGATATATCAAGAGCAGCTTAGTATGTAAATTTTGATAATGACCAGGAACTACTGTCACCAAAAAAACGTGATCGACAAAGTACTCGTTGGATATTTTCTGAGTTCTGTACTTGGTTGTCTTTGAAAATTTTCTACTTTCAAGAATCAAGATTTACCTTGCGCACCAGAGCTTACTGTTCATGTTGCGGTTCATGAAAGCTTAAAATGACATAATCCGTCACTCCAAATATATTATCAAATTCCATACCTATGAATGATGAATAATAAGTTTATAGGTATGAAATTTGTGCAGCATTGTGTGTTCAAATTCAATTGTGTTGTGTTTGCATTGTAGCAATGCAACATTTTTTATATGGCCATTTTCAGTGTTAGGTTTCATTCACTATTCTAAGAGTGAGATGTAAATGAGACAGAATACACACTATAAAAGTTTCGCTGTTCACAACTATATATTTTCTCCATTCTAAATTTGTAGCTCATTTCAAGAATCTTTATAATCAAAGATTTAAAGTTTGACCAAAATTATAGAAGACCACCAATATTTATGACATAAAATAGTTATATTATAAAAAATATAATTGATGAAAAATACAAATGATACTAGTTTTTTTTAACATAAACAAATTATACTTAATTGATATCATGAGTGTTATTATCTTGTCGTATGAATTTGGTCAAACTTGAGAGATTTTAACTCCAAAATTTTTGGAAGAAATGACCTACAATTTAGGATGTAGGAGTAGATCCAAACATTTAAATGATGTATGGCGTTATGAAATGAACCATGAAGTACTATTTAATGTTTTACCGTGTGTTCCAATGTGTGTTAGGAGGAGTTTCATAATGTACCATTACGTTGCTAACCGTGTCTAATGGGTCTCATCCGTGTGAAACTTCTCTATTTTTTCATCATGATTTTGTGCCACAACATCAATTTACTTCCTAGAATTTGTGCCGACAAAACTTTCTTAAGTTTGACTAACTTTTAAAAGAGTAACAACATTTATGATATAAAATAAAACACATTATGAAAATATATTTTAATGGTATGTCTAAGTATATTAATTTGATACATTAATTTTAAGTTCATAGAAAAATGATAGAAATGTTTTCTCACAGGAAAAGAATCAGCATTCTAAAGAAGGTACTCCTCCGCCTCAAAATAGTTGCTGCTTTTAAACTTCAGTAAAACAACTCCCGGCAATTTTATTTTTAAAATATATAAATATTTATGCTTAGTAATTACATTATCTAAAGATCTTTAAGTCTAGTTTTTAACAAATTTATTTCGAAATTTAAACATCGCACGTATTTTATACAAATCGAATCGAAAAGCCACAGACGAACACCCAAAACGATTATTTCGGAGACGAGGAGTAAGGGTGTTTAGTAGAGATTCACGGGGGAAAAAAATCAGCAAATGAGGGCGCTAGCACTAGCACACATCCCGCCCGTGCCGCGTTGTCAAATCAATATTTCCGGGAGAAATTGCAGGACCCTTCCAGAATCTTCACGCTTCATTTGTTTCCTGATAGGGTCCCACGAGTCGGTGACACCAGGCGCGTGTGACCTAGTGCATTTCACCCCTGCAGATGCCCGCCAAAGGCCATCTCAAAAAATTCAAACCGCGTCAGGCAAACGACCCCAAACGAGCGCCGGCGCTTCCACTCGTCGACCGATCCGGACCAAACCCCAGCGGGAAAGCCAAGGCCATCGGAGGCCGCGCGGCCATCCATCCCCTCCGTCGGCAGCGGCAGCGTGAGGGCATGGAGGCGAAGGCCGGAGGCGAGGCGATGGAGAGCAAGGACAAGGAGAACTCCGCGCACTCGGCGCCGCGCCTCTCGATAGGCCGCGCGGGAAGCGCAAAGGCCCTGGCGGAGCTCCCCACGTCCACCGGACGGAACACGAACCACGCCGGGCGTCCGCGCCGCGGGCAGGCCGGCCGAGACGCGGTCGGTGGCGCGGGCGGAGGCCGAGGCGGAGGGGAGGCGAAGGCGGCAGGAGCCGAAGACGCCGCGCGCGGCGCCGAAGCGGCAAGGCTGCGGTCGCGCCGTACATCGGGGACATCGACCGGTACCTTCGGTCGCTGGAGGTTCGAGAATCTCACCCTTTCCACTGGGTCTGGGAACATATGGGGCGTTTAGTTCTCCGATTTAGTTGATTTGGGCTGTGAATGTAGTATGATCGTAGTTCTAGATGATGTAATGGGGCCATTTCGTAGGCGTGGTCACGTTGTACAGTGCTGAGATTTGGCCAGTTTGATGTTAGCGGGGATTATGTGTTTTTTAATTTTGTTGGAGGAGACGTTCATCTTTTTCTTGTTTTATGCTTTTAGCTGCTGTTGGAGTAGGTAAGTGGACACTGGTTAAAAAAATTGGAAACAAACTGGTCAAAAATAGGATGTTGCCTAATGCAGCTGTAGCCAACATTCCTGTCTAGAGGTTGTGACTTGTGAATTGTGATGCCTAGGTTCACAGGTCGCGGCACTTCCACACCAGAATATGACTATTTAGAGCTCAATTCAATTATCTTAGCTTTTTTTAATGTCATTATCTTAGCTTTTGTATGGAGATGTGATGTTAAGCCTTTAAGGTGCCACTTTCCTAAACTTTCTGGAAACTGATAGGCTGAACTGTTGAGAGACCAAGCCCTGACTATTTTCAGAAGGTCCAGAAATACATCAACGCTAAAATGAGGGCTATCCTTGTGGACTGGTTAGTGGAGGTGGCTGAGGAATCTCAAGCTCACACAGAAACTCTTCACCTTGCGGTTTCCTTTGTCGACCGCCTCACGATGAATGTCGTCACCCGACAAGCTGCAACTAGTGGGTGTCAGTGCAATGCTCGCTAAGCGCGTAAGGAACTAACTGCGGTCATTTCCATCTTTTTTGTATCTTTTAAAGCTACTTTTTGAGTTGCATATTTCGAATGTGGCAGCAAGTACGAAGAAATTGAGTCTCCTAAGATGAAGGTGAACAGATACACTGATATCACGGATAACACTTACACCAAGCAGCAAGTAACCTTCTTCTGCTGAACTTTCAATTGCATAGTTATTTCTCCAGGGTCATAGATGATATATACACAATTCTATTCTGTATGCAACACAGGTGTTAAAGATGAGGCTGACTTACTGAAATCTCTTAGCTTTGAGATTGGGGGCCCCACTGTAGCAAATTTCTCTACGGTATGTCTTCCTCCATCAGTTTTCTGTGCTTAGAACGAGCATAGCATTTGACATAACTCGATCTGTAGTATGTTAAATGTTACCATGCCTTACTGAACTTTAAAAAAGTTCAGAGTCTAAATGCTAGATAACTGTCTCTTTTAGGCAATTCTAGCTTCATGTCGTGGAGGCAATGTAAGTGGTACTTGGAGCACTTGCATTTACTTCTCTTGATTTTTTCTTTTGATAATCTGTTTTTATTGAAATTTAGAGTACAAGCAGAGGAAAACTGAGTCCATGTGCAGCTATCTTATGGAATTGGAGCTTGCTGATTATGACTGCATAAGCTACCTACCCTCAGTAGTTGCTGCTGCCCGCCTGTTTGTAGCCAGATTCACAATCCACCCAAAGGCTCGGTCGTGGTAAGGCCTTTATTGCCAACTACACTTTGTTCCAAATTGTAAGTTGTCCTGGCTTTTCTAGATACAGAATAAAAGCTATGTGTTTAGAGAAGCGGGTGACTACTTACAATTTGAATGGAAAGAGTATATCTGAGCTGAGACTTTTCTGACATCAGTGTATAGTTCTCTTTTCTGATTTTAGTATAATTCTGCAGAACAAGACACTTGAACAAAACACAGGGTATAAAGTCTTCGATTCAGAAATCCATTCATGTCATACATGAATTGCAGTTGAAAAAATAAGGTGCCCAGACCAGGAAGCCATCAGAGAGAAGTACAAGGACCCCTACACATCTATTATTCCATTTTGTTACCAGGTCCTGTTTGGTTAAGGACTTTTTTGGTCCCCCGACTAAAAAAAGTCCCCTAAACCAAATAGGTAGGGACTTTTTCTTATTAGTCTCAAAAAGACTCTCTCTTGAGTGGGTTCTTTTATTAGTCCTTAGACTAAAAAGTCCTGGGGATTTTATAAACCAAACAGGCCCCTAACCTACATTTTGTATTCTGCTAGTAAAAATCTGTTTGCTTTGAACATTTGACA